>CM042153.1:106759233-106804233 GCA_023376005.1 Doryteuthis pealeii
CTGTTAGCAAATGTTTATAAAATAATCACGTTAATTAATTTATTTTAAAACTAGCCTACTAACCATTACACAACGTTTTTTTTTTTTTCTTTTTTTCTTTTTGCTCCTGTACCGGCGACGCCGGGTAGCCGCTTCTAGTCAAGTATAATGGGTTAAAATGAAAACCTGTGAACACACACCAGAAATAACTAGCGACCTTTAAACCAATATTAAAATCCTTGTCACCCACAAACTTAAATAAGAACCCATTTTGCCTGAAAGATCTTTGACTCAAAAAATGGAGAGTAAGGTCTGAGCAAAAACCCATGTGGTGTTACTGATCCTCTTTACGTTGACTATTGTGACTTAAGGTATCTATATCCCATATCTTATGTATTTCTCTTGCGTTCTCCCCCCCTCTCTCCTCTCTCTCTCCCTCTCTCTTCTCTCTCTCTCTCTCTCTCTTCTCATAATATATTATATATATATATATATGCATGTTGAATTAAACAACAGACACATCTCTGTTTAACAATTTATTTGCAATTTTTTCAAGTTTTCTGGCCAACTTTTTAATATTTGGGTGGAATTCGTGATAAGTCCACCAAAGTTCAGTCCCGAGTACTTTCGGCACTTCAAAGTGCCATCATCAGGGTGATGTGTTCCAGTTTTTCAAATTATATTAATGGATGTGGAGGCTGGAAGAAAGAGAATTGATAGGAAAATTGTTATAGGCATTTTAAAATGTGGTACTGCATTGAAATTAATTTTTTTAAGGATGGTTTATATTGGTTTATGTATAAGCTTCTAGTATTTGGAGTTTTTGTTTATTTTTTTTCTTTGTGAGAATGTGTTTATTTTCCGTTAAGATATTTCGGTAATTGGAGTGGGGCATGAATGTAATTTTAGGTGCTGTGGAACACATCACCCCTGATGAAAGTGCCGAAAGTACTCGGGACATAAACTTTGGTGGACTAATCCAGAAGTTCCCACCAAATATTAAAAAGTTGGCCAGAAACTTGAAAAAATCGAAATAAAATTGTTAAACAGGAGATGTGTCTTTTGTTTAATTCAATATTATGAATGAAAAAATGCTGCCAAAATACACATATATATATAATATATATGTGGGGGTATATGTGCGTGCGTGGTGTATTTGGTATGTGTGTGTGTGTGTGTGTGTGTGTGTGTGTGTGTGTGTGTGTGTGTGTGTGTGTGTGTGATTTTCAGACACACTGTGGCAGTGAATCTTTTTAGGAGAATCTTTTTAGTTTAAGATATTGGTAACTTAGCATACATTCTTTTTATTAAGTACAACAAATCACACCACAGACAAACACATATGGGCACGGCACAACACACACGCCATACCAAACACACACGCACACACACACAAAAGCACATAGGCAAAACAAAATATACAGGTAATAATAGAGATTACCCGCCACAGTTGTATCTGAAGCACACACACACACACACACACACCACACCACACATACACACACACACACACACCAGAAACACACCACAGAAACACACACACATACACACACACAAAACACACACAACACAAAAAACAAAACACATAGACACACACACACACAACACGAAGAAACACAGAAAACACACACACACAAACACTAGACACACAGAAACACACACACAGAAACACACACATACAACACACACACTTACACACACACAACACACACACAAATAAACAAAGCAAGCTACTAAGAACGGCCTTAACCCGCCCCACAAAAAAAGGATAGGCCAAATCTAGAATGATACTAAGATATTGTTGGACAGACACACACACACACACATAAACACACACGCACATACATACACACTTACACTCACACACACACCACACACACACACAAACACAAACACACACACATACACATACACAGAATTTGGAAGAAGATATCACAACATACAACACCGAATGGTCATATCCCAGCAACAATGTAACAGCTCTTGAACTTAGTTTTCAGAAATCTTCTGACGAGGGGATCTTTAACCCGAAATATTAAGAAAATAAATGAAAGTAGACGAACAACGACATAGTGGCCTCATTTTTCTTTACACTTATATTGTGATAGCCTTCAAAACCAGCCACAAACCAATATAAACACAATGCTTCAAGCAATTATAAATTCTTATATATATTTTTTTTATATATATATATATATATATATATATATATATATATATATATAATAACATAGAATCAATGGAGATGAATGAGAAAAGTATTGGCATATGAAGGTGCTAATGCTAAAATAGCAGAGCAGTTTTACAATCAAATATTATATATATGGATTTAATATCCCTTACTAACTTTCATGCTTATTGCAATCATCAGACGAGACGGTCAAAATGTTAAGATTTAAAAAAACACTGATGCACGGCAACGGAAAAGTTAAAACGCCAATAATATATATATATATATATATATATATATATATATATATATATATATATTTAGTATCCAATTGGCGTTTTAACTTTTCCGTTGCCGTGGCATCAGTAAAATATTTTATTATATATTATATATATATATATTATATTATATATATATATATATGTGTGTGTTAGAGGAGAGAGAAGAGAGAGAGAGAGAGAGAGAGAGAGAGAGAGAGAGAGAGAGAGATGCAGCAAATCTCAACTGCTACAGTACACAGTAAGAACATTACTTCAGCTTAGGTCAACATAACATTGTCATCGTTTCGATGTCACAGCGCTCCGTATTACCTTATTTGCAATCACGTCCGCAATTGTGTTTCCATGTCTCTATTATGGCTTCTCTCTCCTCTAGACAAAATAAATTGCTAACACCAATCGACAAAAAAAGAAGAAGCCTAATGAAGCTCTATCATGATATTGAGCACTCTCTAATTCTAAATATTGCAAACTATTTATCAATACTTGCAAGAATATGCCCCTTCGGGCGTAAATATTTAAGTTTTAATGGGAGTAAAATGAGGAATTCAATCCGACAGTATGTGGAGAAATATAGACAAACATGGGATGTTACACTGGATGGAAGTTTATTATTGGTGGTAATGTCGACGTTCAAATATTTCGGTTTATATAAACCTTCTTCAGGACAATATGGAAAAAAGAAGAGAAAAGATTTTGTTGTTCAAAAGGCGATGAATGTTTTTGAACGAGTTAAGAGGGAAATAAAGATTATTTGGAGTCGGTGCAGAATGTACCACATCAAATAGTGAGTGGGAAATATATAGAAAATGTTTATAACTGTTTCATTGATTGCGGTTCAAATTGAATGTTCATGATGTGATTGTTACATGCGAAAAGATGTGATTGGAACACGTGAAGTCGAAAACCAAGACGTGATTGGTACACGGAGATGTTGAAAATGTGTGATATTCCTAAGTTTTAATTGGAAGAAAATGTAGAACAAACACGGAATGTTACAGTGGATAGAAATTTTTAGTCATAGTGTCGATGTTCGAACATTTCGGTTTATAAAGGAAACCTTCTTCAGGGCAATTAAATTAGTCAAGGAGAAGAAAAGGGATTTATGTAGTTAAAATTGATGGATTTTTGAATCGTTGACTTTTAATGAATTGTTATTTTGAATTAGAAAGACTAACGAAATTAAATAAGAACGCATATTATATATATATACCAACTCCACCGCACGAGCAGGATACGACACAAGGCAATTTCTTAAGCGGAGTTCAACAGGTTTGAATTCAGAGTTTTCCTTCTCCTAGACTGGTTACCTAGCCATGGTTAAGAACCCAGTCTCCCTGCTATTTACCCATAGCTGGAGGGAGATTAGGATTCATACCTTTCCCAAGGATATTAGCGCTAAGTGAAATGCAATTACCACGTCCAGGATTTGAACTCGGGGCGCATATTATATAATGCCTTCAAAATCCCGACTTTACTTTGTCCCTTAAAAAAACTCCCGTGCAATTTCTGTTCTCTAGATCTTCAATCTTTTGCAATGTGAAAAAGTCTAATAACGCATTGAGGCGCGGGTGTAATGGTTAGTATAAGAAATGGACGCGCGACCCGAGTTCAAATACTGGACGAGGCTGTTTTCATTTCACATAGCACTAATACCCTTGCATTCAACTACTCTCCCTCCAGCTATGGGTAAGTAGTAGGGAAGACTGGACTCTTTAACCATGGCTAGGTAACCAGTCTAGAAGAAAACTCTGAATTCAAACCTGTTAAACTCCGCTTAAGAAATTGACCTTGAGTCACATCCTACTCGTGCGGAGTGGTTGGTAACGCACCGAGGTTGCATAATCTATACATATATAAAGGACAGTTTGTGTGTATGTATGTATGTATGCATGTCCGGGAGAAACTATGAAAATAAAATAATTGATATCAGAGTAAATATATATACACATTCACTATCACTAGACCTTGCTTTTTGAGCAAAAATAATGAAGATTTCATTTATATTTGGGAAAAAATTTCTGACGTCCCAACAGATCTTTTTTTTTTACATGAGAATTTTTATGGGGCTTCCAGCAAGGGAGTGGACCCACTCCTAATTAGAAATAATGGATCTGCGAGACTAACTTTTTTATCCTCCTCTACCCAGGTGACGCTGGGTAACCGCTTCTAGTCTGATCTAGAGCTGAAATGACGTACATTCGGCAAGCCTTTTTTTTTTTCTTTTTTAATTTTAAACCTGATCTAGTGAGACGTTGAGAGAGAAGCGACAGAAAGGCTTCTTTATCAAAGAGCGTAACATAAGATAAGGAAAGTACACAGGAAAGATCAAAAGTATTTAACATTCTTTGATCTGCTTTTTAGCTATAATCATATCTAATCGATACAATATCTGTGTTCTTTATCTTCTTGAATAGAAAACAATACTAGCAATGCACACATCCCACCTACCCCTCCCAACACACACACACACCAGCACACACACTGTGTGTATCTGTGTTTTCTTTTTTTTGTTCCTGGTTCGATCCCACCCTCGCCAACTCAGTGTATGGTGTAGCACAGGGATCTGTGCGGTAAAGTGAGGAGCTGATGGTAGGTGTAGCGCTCGACGTCAGACGCCAAAAATCTCCTTGGTCTAGCGCTAGTGAAAAGGGGATAGACTCCCTCGCTGTCTGGCTGATACGACTTTAGGCCACCCTGACGACTTACTTTTTTACTTTATGTCCCTGTGTACCTGTATAAGTAAGTAAAGTAAAGTCGTCGGGGTGGCCTAAAGTCGGTATCACTAGACAGCAGGGAGTCTATCCCTTTTCACTAGCGCTAGACAAGGAGAGTTTTTGCGTCTGACGTCTTACTTACTTATACAGGTACACAGGGACATAAAGTAAAAAAAGTAAGTCGTCGGGGTGGCCTAAATTCGGTATCAGCCAGACAGGAGGGAGTCTATCCCCTTTTCCCTAGCGCTAGACAAAGGAATTGTTTTGGCGTCTGGGGTGGAGCGCAACGCCTACAATCAGATCCTCACTAACGCACAGATCCCTGTGCTACTCATACGATGAGTTGGCGAGGGTCGTATCGAACCCGTAACCTTGTGGTTCTAGTCGGGCGCACTACCGACTGAGCTTAACTGGCCCTTACACAATTATATATATATATATATATATATATATATATATATATATATATATATATATATATAATATATATATATTAACAACGAAGTAATGGTCCGTTCACCTGAAGTTAACACATTTTTCTTGACATTACCCTACAAGGAGATACATCAGCACCATATTAGCATGTGTATTTATAATATGGGATTATGTAACTGTCTATTTGTAACCGAACTATGTCATCACTGATGTCACGATTTTCTTAGTTATCTAAGTTATATTCCAACGATTATGAAATAGTCATTACTTAATCTTAAATAGCATTTTATAAATGAACAACAATCTATATAAAAGTCTAGCTGATTTAGATTTACCGGGAAACTTCCAATTTTATAAATGCATTTAAAATCCTGAAATATGTGTTATATATCTCTAAGAAATAAAGATTTCAATAGAATATGGTGGGAATAATTTGCATAATGATTTTAACAAAAACTGGATTTTATAAATAATTATTTGCTGTTACTGATTTCTATTAATATCATGTTATTCTCAATCGTATTTAAAGCAATCCTATGAATATTTTATATAGAAATCGATTAAAATAACATTAAGATAAGTGTAATATTTTTATATTCCGTCTTATTTAGTTTCGTGAGTTTTCTAATTCAATGTAGTATTTATTACACTAAACTTAAATACTGAGCCCAGTGGGCGCATACTTTTGCTAGTATTTATGATATGCCTTGATCACGTACTTCGAATGTCATTAGATCCTACAAAAGAAATAGGCTTCACTAAAATAAATAAAAAATAAAAAAACAAGAAGCTGGCGATATCCAGCACTATTACGGATGATCTAGCTATTCTTACAAATAAAACTGCGCAAGCCGAACCATTGGATGCATAGACCAGAACAGGGATCACCAAACTTTTTCAACCATGGACCGGATAATTGAAAAAATAACGAGCGCGAGCCACTTTATTATTGTAAAAAGTCGTAACAAATGAAAATTTGGGATCGCGTAAGTAGCAAATGAAATACTCACACGCACGAAAATTTTGTAACCTACTACAGTAGTCAAGTCATGAAATATTTAGTAAGGTTACATGATATTTAAATTTAAATGGTATCAGAACGTTTTCGCGTTCCGTACGTTTAAAACAAAATTCAAGTACCGTCGTGGGCCTGATAAAAATGCCTTCGCGGGCCGGATCCGACCCACGGTCCGTAGTTTGGTGACCCCTGGCATATAGAAAGCGGCAAGAGGCATTGGATCATGTGAACTCAGATAAAACAGAGTTCATATGTTTTAAACAAGATGGGAACATCTCCACACAGGGTGGTAGGCCTCTGAAATTAGTAAACCAGTTCACATACATAGGTAGTAATATCTCATCTACAGAATGCAATGTACTCATAGAAAGGCATGAGTTGCTATTCGCAGATTATCGATCAATGAAATCTGATTTAAACTTTTTTGATAAAGTGAAAATTCTTCTAAGATGTAGTCGCATTAGTGCTACTGTACAGCTGCACCACTTGGACTCTAGCGAAGCGTTAGAGAAACGTTAGATGGGAGCTACACAAGGACGTCGCATGCCTGCCAAAAAAAATCCAAGAAGGAGCACTTCACAAAAAAAGCAGCTATATGTCCACTTGCCTCCTATCACAGAACCATCCGAGTAAGACGAACAAAACATACCGGACCCTGCTAGAGAGGCAAGGGCGAACTCATAAGTGACGTTCTCTTGTGGGCATCTACACAAGGACACATTAGTGTTGGACAACCAGCAAAACCTATATCTATCACTTCTGTCCGGACTCTGGGTGCTATGTGATGACAAATAGGGACAGACAGATAGATAGATAGATGATAGAGAGAGAGAGAGAGAGAGAGAGAGAGTAGAGAGAGAGGGGGGAGGTCCCAGTATGGACCTCACCACTAGTGCAGTTTAAAGTCATACTCAGGGCACTAAGACCTCAGCCATCGCGTTCTAAGCACATATGAGTAAAAAAGGGTTGGGGTTTGCCATAAGGGCAATACGGTCGGGACAATCACAAGGTGCTAGGGCTTGACATGACCAGCCGATTGGTCGGAGTGGGTCCCAACGACCCACCGTCTTGCCAAGTAAGGAATAAAATGGTGTGTTGCTTGTCATGGACAGCTCAGCCACCAGGATTCCATCATTAAGCATCAAGTAGTCGCCACCACAAACCAACAGGTAACCCATTGGAAGTGGTGCTGGTCGACCTACTTTGCAGGGTGCAATTGGCGTAATCTTAAGACTGAACGTAATATTGGCATAATATAACCCAAGAACGGGTTGATATGCCGTTAAAATCGTCAATAATTGTGCCTGACAAGTATTATAATATTTTGATTTAAAGATCTGTGGTTCTTTCTGGTGCGTGTTCACAGGTTTGCATTTTAACCCCATTATATTTGGTGGTCGCGCTGAAAAAGAAATTAAAATAAAATAAGAAGAGACAAAGACAAAGGTAGTTTTAGGATTCAGGCTTATTTATAAGTCATAGCCACCACGTGGAGAGGGAATTTTCTACTGTCCGTAATAGTATCTGATCCCAGTTAAGGCCTAAGTCAGAATGACCAAGAGATTATCTTGGTGGTCGGATGTGGGTCCTTTTTCCTGCACATGCTCGGAGGGTTCTTCCGGTCTGAAGGTTCATGGGAGTTTGTTATTTTTTTTTATCAATTTTATTTTACCTTCTTCACCCTCAGCACTTATTGTGTTGGGCAGTCAGCCAGCGAGTGGTGTCATCTATCGCTCCCCTTTCCTTCACCCCCAGTAAGATAAGTCTATGCAAAACGCCCATCAAGTTTGCAACCTTTTGAACCTTTTTAATATATTTCTTTAAATCTCAATTGTTGTTCTCGTTTTCTTTCATCCGAATTACTTGCTTACAACTAGGAAATTATAAGAGTCCCGCAAATACTTTTAGTTATTTTTTATTATAATCATTATGTATTCCCTTTTAAAAATGTATGTCCATTTTTTATTTTAATTTCATATAACAATAAAAAATAATACTTCTATTTTGGTACGTATCTGATGACTTTTTTTTCCCCCCCTATTTTATAACCTGGCTACCCACCTGCCAAAAGTGCGATGTTTTCTATGAATAGAGCCAGTTTAGCTCAGTCGGTAGAGTGTCCGACTTGGAACCACAAGGTTCCTGTTCGTTACGCTGTATGGATAGGGATCTATGTGGTAATCGGATCTGACGGTAATGTGGCGATGTGGCGATCCGTCTCAGAGGCCAAAACAATCTCCTTGTTCTA
This sequence comes from Doryteuthis pealeii, assembly GCA_023376005.1. Taxonomy (NCBI): domain Eukaryota; kingdom Metazoa; phylum Mollusca; class Cephalopoda; order Myopsida; family Loliginidae; genus Doryteuthis; species Doryteuthis pealeii. The sequence goes on from CM042153.1 coordinate 106,768,079, forward strand.
ACGCTAGTGAAAAGGGGATGGATCCCTCACTGTCTGGCAGATACCGACATTAGCCACCCTGAGACTTTACTTTACCTTATTAATAATATGCCGTTGACCGTTATTCATGGGGGAGGGAATCAGCCTATTTTGTTATTTCTTATACTAGTGGTTCCCACCTTTTTTTACAAATGATTTTTACCTTAGATTCCTATTTTACTATGGTGGACCTCCTCAGTAAGCCATTCGATGTTTTAAAAATCCTATTGTATTTTTACGGTTAAATATTTTCTGCTTGCCTGGACCCTAAAAAAGTTATATGTTCCCGCGAGGGGCATTGGCTCCCGGTTGAGAACCACTGTCTTATATGCTAAAAAAAAAGTAGGGTAGAAAAAAAAGGAAGAAAAGGGATGTTTTGTTTTTCAAAAAAAAAAAAAATAAGGTCGAATGCTTCACTCATCTAACAGCGATTTTCATACCCCACCTTGACTCAAAGAGAGGGGAAGAGGGGGAGGGATTTTGCTTCTTCACGCTAGGTGGCGTTGTTTTTCTATACTGTCTCCTTTCACGTAAACTATATTCGCCATTTTTCACTTGATCGTTCTACTTTTCTTGTCGTATCTTATTTATTTATTTTTAATTTCGTTGGTTTTTAAACATCAAACAAAGAAATCTTCCACTGTCCAACGTCGTTTGACCAGTGGTAAGGTGAAGATTGGTGGAATATGTTTTTAGATTAACAGATGCGACGTAACTTGAGGTGTTGATGTTTTACCCGCGTCATCATTTGGGTTAGTTGGATTTGAAGAATGTAAATCTTTTAAAAAAAACTTTTAAGGGGTTCATGTACAATGGATTGGAGGTGCGTGGTGTAATGGTTAGAGTCGTGGGAAATTGACTCGTCGACTCGAGTTCAAATCTTGGACGAAGCTACAGTTCAATACGCTAATACCCTTGGGAAATGTATAAATCCAACTATTTCCCTCCAGCTATGGATAAATAGTAGGCAGACTGGGCTCTTTAACCTTGGTTAGGCAACAGTCTAGGAGAGGAAAACTCTGATTCAAACCTGTTAAACTCCGCCTGGGGTGGTCACTATAGAATAGGCTTCAGTCCAATTAGTGATCTATTTACTAATTTCTTTTTAATTTAATTTAATTGATAATTGAGAAAATTGAATGAAAATACAGGTATTGTGTGTTAGTATATCATTTAACGGTTAGAGTGGACCTGGGAGTAATGGTAATAAAGGGGTACTACATTCCCCGAGCTCTAAAACTGGAACTTCACCAATCAGATAGAGTGTAACGTCACAGTAAAATAGAACCCTCAGCCCGCTGTTGTAGCACATATATGATAAAAAGGGCTGGGGGTTGCCATAAAAACAATACTCTTGGGACAATCATATAGGTGCTTGGGCTTGACGTGACCAGCTGATTGATCGAGGGGCCTCTCCGACGTCCGTCTACCTAAGTAATTACAAAGTGGAGTGTTACATATCATGGACTGCTCAGTCCCTAAGCTTCATGGGTCACCACCCACAGCAAACAGGTGGCCCCAAGGGGGGGGGTTGTCTTACCCCTCTGCAGAGGTGCAGTCGTGTATTCTAAAGCCCCAGTCGATAGGGCTGGTTGGTTGGTATGGATGGTTGTTTGGTTGGTTGGTTGGTTTCTTATTATATTACAATACAAAATTATTGTTTAAAACAAGTAAATACTATTATATTTACAATGTTTTAACAGCCACATGTTAATAAAGTTTACAATCATTTTAAACAGGTAAATACTTCATATTTATTGCAATATTAATGTTTTACGAGTCAACGTATTAATAAGTTTACAATCATTTTAAACAGGTAAATACTTCATATTTAGTTGCAATATTAATGTTTTACGAGTCAACGTGTATAATTAAAGTTTGACATATCATTTTTAACCGGAAACACTTCATACTTAGTTCAATATATAATGTTTTACTGAAGTCAACGTATTAATAAAGTTTAGCAATCTAATTTTAAACAGGGTAAATACTTCATATTTAGTTGCAGATATTAATGTTTTAGAGTCATACGTATTCAATAAAGTTTTACAATCATTTTAAACGGTTAACACTTCATACTTAGTTGCAATATTAATGTTTACGAACAGGAAAAATAAAAGTGAATAAAAAGAAAAAAATTGATTGTTTTGGGATTCATAAGGAGATTTTAAAATGTAAACAAACTTTGCTTAGATTATGGAACGGCAAATGGCAAACTTTTTTTTAAGTAGAATCTATTCAATAAATATCATATTTCAAAGTGAAAAAAAAAAAAACGTTCAATATATATATACGTTAATGTATGAGTAGTGCTTACCGGTGGGTACGAGTACGATCGTTGGAAGCGCACAGTATCCAGGGGTTAAGTCTGAGAAAAAACAAATACAAAGAGCTCAATACAATGTAGAGCAAAATTTATTTATATAATGGATAAAAGTAACCTACTCGAGTTTCATCGTCTGATTCATCAGGGTTACATCCGTTGAATTAATCGAGTTTTCGATTAATATCAGTTGGTACAATACATGCCCGTTGGAATGGGACTTATCTCTTATAGAACAAACGTTCGTCTATAAAAGATAAGTCCCATTCCAACGGGCATGTATTGTACCAACTGATATTAATCGAAAACTCGATTAATTCAACGGATGTAACCCTGGCGAATCAGACGATGAAACTCGAGTAGGTTACTTTTATCCATATATATATATATATATATATATATATATATATAATTGAAAGAATAAAACGACCATATTTATTATTATTTATTATACATTTTTTCTTTTTTTTTGTATTATGTAGAAATTAGTACAGAGTATGTTAAAAAGTGGACAGACCTTCCCGAAAAGAAAATGAATGTCTCCTAAGGTAGTTTTAGGATTCAGATCTTATTAATGGGTCATAGCAACCCGTGAAGAGGAAATTTCTATCTGTCTAATAAGTGTCTGATACCAGTTGAGGTCCTAGTCCGAATGGCCGAGAGATTATCTTGGTGGTAGGAAGAGGTTATTTTCCTGCACATGCTCAGAGAGTTCTTCCTGTATGAGGGCTCATGGGAGATTGTTATTTTTTTAATTCTTTTATTTTTATTTTATTTTAATTCCCACAAGTTCATACCTCAACTCTGAGGTTTATGCTTAGCTTATCCTTAATCTAATAGATGATTTTCTTTTTTCATCAAAGCTCTTTAAATTTTAAATACATATAGAACTGTTGATTACCTGCCCTTATTTCAGAATTACTTTTCGTCCCAGCATAGAGACAGTGTAAAGAAAAAGTAACACAGCGTCAGTACTCCTAGGTTTGACTGGAGTTAACCGCAAATGTGGCAGACGAGTTAAGAGTTAAAGAAGTAAAACAACGACAAGATAAGAATAAAAGACTGTATTAAATATAAAGTTGCAAACTTTAGTCTCGTTTGCAGACAAATTTATAATATGTATATAATATGTATGTAATATGTATGCAATATGTATATAATATGTATGCAATATGTATGCAATATGTATATAATATTTATATAAATGTCACTTAGCTGTTTATCCTGGGATATGGGGTATTGACGGAGCCCCTTGCTACGGCCTTCTGTTTATAATTCGGATATATTTGGACTTCTGAATGCTTCCGACTCCGATCTGTTGTAATATAGTAGGAGCGACCTTTGTACGGTCCGATTCCTTTCGTTGCTGTTGCAGAAGAGGTGGAATGAGTCTGCACTTTTGAGTTTGGCGCTAAAGTATGCTGACTCATGATTGGTTGGTTTGAAACAGAGGCTCGCAGACAAGGGACGATAACCCATACCCCAGAATTCTTAATAACAGTCCCAGATAGAAGTGTTATTTTCAAAGACGAGGAAAGATAAGGCTTATCGGAATCGAATTGGGACCTCTCTGTGTGTGTGTGTGTGTGTGAGAGAGAGAGAGAGAGAGAGAGAGAGAGAGAGAGAGAGAGAGAGAGAGAGAGAGAGAGAGAGAGAGATTCCATGTGCGGATAAACAGATAACAAGAATACGTGTATTAAGTCAGCTACATCTTTATTTGTACAGCCGTTCTGCTTGTCCCCTCTTCCGGTCCGGAAGTAATCTCTACCAAAACTCCAAGGGAGTTAACTGTACATCTTATTATGATGGAGATTCAGTGTCTATTCGTAAGCGAAACTACGTCACTGCTTAGCCACAATACCTTCAGAAATTGCGTAAGTTTATCAATGAGTATTTAATTATTTAAAAGGACGTACAGTCACTTTTATTAACGTTTACTAGCAATATGAACCCATATTACGTACAGGTTGTAAGATGGTCATTATTAAAAATAAAGGCAGTACAGTCACTTCTATTAAAGTTTACTAGCAATATTAACCCATATTACATACAGGTTGTAAGATGGTCATTATTAAAAATAAAGGAAGTATAGCCACTTTTATTAAAGTTTACTAGCGATATTAACCCATATTACATACAGGTTGTAAGATGGTCATTATTAAAAATAAAGGAAGTATAATCACTTTTATTAAAGTTTACTAGCAATATTAGCCCATATTACATACAGGTTGTAAGATGGTCATTATTAAAAAATAAAGGAAGTATAGTCACTTCTATTAAAGTTACTAGCAATATTAACCCATATTACACACAGGTTGTAAGATGGTCATATTATTCGAGTCTCTGAATTGCTGTATCTACTCAATGCTCAATGCTGTCGAGTCATCTTCCTCCTTCTGTTCTTGACACATAAGGGTCCTATGTTATTCCTAGGACCAAGTGCATCATCATAAATTCCCTTGTTCTTTGGTTCTTAAGTTTCTCCCTTGAGATACCTAAGACCGAATTGATGAAATTATCTGGGTAGGAGAAATTCCACAGATGAAAATGAAAAGAAGCAGATGACGCAAGAAAAGAAAGATAAAACGCTAAAGCTCACATGACACTATGACGTAAACTCCACGCGCGGGAACACCTAGTCATGTGTACATTAGTCTTAACGCACACAAAAAACTCTACAAAAATAAAACAAGAGAAAACTTACATAACAAATCATTGTTTCCATTCATAGATCTAGCGAATATATACACTCTCCGGGTGCAAATATTTAAGTTTTAATGTAATAAAATATTATATTAAGTTAGAAAGGCTAATGAAACTAAATAAGAATGCAGATAAAAAGATTTGAAAAATAGAACAACTGAAACGTACTCTTTCATCGCTCCCGTCTTTCATAGCAAAATTTTCCTAATTTAACTATTTAGTTAAAATAGGAAGTAAAGAATAAAATTACAGTTATTTTTCTTGTTAATGGATTTCTTTTGAGATTCATCCCCGAGATTTTGCTCATATTCATTTAGGAAACCTAACAATTAGAAATCAATAATACCAAGTACATATTTATTAAAATCAAATTTTTAATATCAATATGCAAATTAGCCTTTCCATTCACACTGTAAACCACTATTTTGTTGTCTATATAAATACAATTAAATGTTATTCTGGCCAACGCCGGGGGTCCAGTGGCTTCGGCCCTGGATCTTTACAAGTTAATAGCGTCGATCCCAGGGGGCTACCCCCCCCCCATGCAATACCTGCCCTCTTGACTTGAAGGGGCAGGGCTGGGTTTATTGCCCAGCGCCTGAGGCGCCTCCTTTGAGGGGGAATGCCGACGGGATCGACGTAATTTTTGTTCTTTACCACCCATGAGCTTCGGCTTGTGGGTGGGCCCACGTTAAGACGAGGCCTTGTGCCCAGCCCATACAATTGGGGTATGAGGCAAATACCTGTAGATATGGTCAACGGTATCAATAATGTAAAATAATTTTATTATTAATTGAGGTTTAAATAAAAATAAAATCATGGAAAATGTAACGTAAATAACTAAGGGAATTGTGACTTGAGTAGTGATATAGTTTCGGTTACAGACAGACAAACACACAATCTCTATTATAATAAGAAAATAGAAAAGGCGAAATGGCATCGATTCGACGAATCTCACTGACAATAGATTAGAATTAAATCTGTACCATCTAAGTGTTTGGGAGATCAAAGAAATACAAGGTGTGTCATAAAATTATCGAGATTGAAGCTGTATTACCAAGATAGAAATGAACAATGAATGGAACGTTAATGTTTTTTCAGAATACAAGGTGTGTCATAAAATTATCGAGATTGAAGCTGTATTTACCAAGATAGAAATGAACAATGAATGGAACGTTATTTTTTTTCAGAATACAAGGTGTGTCATAAAATTATCGAGATTGAAGCTGTATTTACCAAGATAGAAATGAACAATGAATGGAATGTTAATGTTTTTTCAGAATACAAGGTGTGTCATAAAAGTATCGAGATTGAAGCTGTATTTACCAAGATAGAAATGAACAATGAATGGAACGTTATTTTTTTTCAGAATACAAGGTGTGTCATAAAAGTGCCGAGTTTGAAGCTGTATTTACCAAGATAGAAATGAACAATGAATGGAATGTTAATGTTTTTTCAGAATACAAGGTGTGTCATAAAATTATCGAGATTGAAGCTTTATTTACCAAGATAGAAATGAACAATGAATGGAACGTTATTTTTTTTCAGAATACAAGGTGTGTCATAAAAGTGCCGAGTTTGAAGCTGTATTTACCAAGATAGAAATGAACAATGAATGGAATGTTAATGTTTTTTCAGAATACAAGGTGTGTCATAAAATTATCGAGATTGAAGCTGTATTTACCAAGATAGAAATGAACAATGAATGGAACGTTAATGTTTTTTTTTTTTTTTTCAGAATACGAGGTGTGCCATAAAAGTGCCGAGTTTGAAGCTTTATTTACCAAGATAAAAAAATGAAGGATGAATGAAACGTTAATTTTTTCAGGATACATGGTGTGCCAAAAAGTACAAAAAAAAACAAACTCTTTTTTGACACACCCTGTATGTTGATAACTGAAGATGTAATTTTTGAACTCGGCAATTCAGTAAAAAAAAAAAAATAACTGAAAGTTACTTTTACCTGGATGGCGAAGTACAGTAGTAAAAAAAAGTAAAGTCGTCGGGGCGGCCTAATGTCGATATCAGCCATGCAGCGAGGGAGTCTATCCCCTTTTCACTAGTGCTAGACCAAGGAGATTATTTTAGCGTCTGAGGTGGAGCGCCACACCTACCATCAGCTCCTTACTTTACCGCACAGATCCCTGAGTACTCATAACGCTGAGTTGACGGGGGGCGGGTATCGAACTAGGAACCTTGTGGTTTCTAGCCGAACGCTCTACCGAATGAGCTAACCCGGCCCCAATGAGCCCCAGCTTACGAGTTTTCCAACTTACGAACAGTCACCTGCTTGATTTTTCCTTTGAGTTGAGAGCTAAAATTTGAGGTACGAGCGAGCTTCAGATACGCTTATGTTGATAAGTTAGCTAAAAACACTCAAGTTTGCAAATGTATTACACCAAACAAAAATATCATTTATAAAAAAAAATAAACATTAAAACATTTACATCACATAATTCATTACATTTTATTTTATCATTTTTTTTTTATAGAAAACGTAAAAAAAAATGTATAAAAAACGTAATTAGAATATTAAGGGGGAATGGAACGGATTAATGGCATTTCAGTTTATTTCAATGGGGAAAATTGATTTGCTATACGAGGAAATTGAGTTACGAGGGAAAGAATTAAACTCGTAAGATTCTTACTATGATGGTCCAAATTATTGGATCAACTCAGAAGAATTTTTTAAAAATGGCTCCATTCGCAGGAAGCTAGGATCTTATTTTTGATTAAAGGATGAAACCGGAAGCTGCGTGCAGGAGATAATTCGAAGGGTTTACTCTAATAAACAAAAATAAAACGGTAGGGAAGATAAGCAATAGGGAATCTAATGTGTAACACTAAAGTAATAAAATCGACTCGACCTCCTTTATATCTATTATCTACTAATAATGGAGATTCGCTTCCGGTTTTTGTCTGTAAGAAAAATTACGTCACTGCTTACGTCACATTACTCAAAATTGTCATAACATTGAATAAATACACGCACAATTTGAACATGCAACATTAGACAGTCCTCATTGTTTTTTAAAATAAGTTTTAATAAATACATGACTGGTATTATATATCTACATATAGTTTGTTTTATTTTAATACATATTTAAAGTTTACATTTCAAATTGTTTTACTTTTTAATCCTTTAATGAATTTGATGATTTTACTTACTTACAAACTCGCTGACATTGAATTTTGTACTCCCACCCCTCAGGCAATATGTTTCAAAAATCTATTTTTTACATCGCCCGGAGGGTGTTCTTTTATTTTGTACTAGTTTTAATAATGACCATCTTTGAACCCTTGTGCAATATCGGTTAGTATTGCTAGTTTTATTTAATTTCTAAAAATAATTGCCACTTTAGTATTTGCAGTCGTTTATTTTATTTTATTTTTCAAAGTTAAAAATAAATCTCTTATCTATCTACCCCCTCTCTCTTTCCCTCTCTATATATATATATATATATATATATATATGATGGACGATTTCAACGTATGATATATATATATATATATATATATATATATATATATATATATATATATATATATATATATATATATATATATATATATATATGCGTATAGTGGTGCAATGTTAGCAACTACATTAGCAGACCATCGTTAGTGAGTTCGATTCTCACTGGGTGCCCCATTTCTGGCCTTGTGGCACATCTAACCTAAGCTTAGTAAAAAACTATATATATATATATATATATATATATATATATATATATATATAGATAGATAGATAGAGAGAGAGAGAGAGAGAGAGAGAGAGAGATTAATAGGAATTATTTTTCTATATATTGGTTTTATTGCGTGTGTTAAAAATACTTGTCTAATATTTGTTGGAAAGAAATAGTCTAGGATTCTATGCTCTTATTTACCTAGCCCCTCCCTCACGTGCAGGATGTGACACATGGTCAAATTCCTCCCACACACGAATGCATGCTTGAGGGCAATGCTAAAAATTGCTTGGCCACCGTCAACATTCCTTCTCTCTGGGTTGCGCGCCTTGAGCATCAGTCAATGAATCTGACCCCTGCCCTTTTTTAGACGAGGGACCAGATGCTGCATGTGTGATGGTGATGGTGGTGATGGTGGTGGGTGCTCTTTGAAGCTAAATTCTTCAATTTTATCACCCCAGCGCGAATGTCAGAGTTCAAATCTTGTCTTGGCCGCTACGCTGATAATGGAAGGTTTTATAGCATCATTGTCTGATAAGTGGTAAGTTAATCGACACGAAAGCAGGCACGTCGTCGGGGGTTATTGTGAGTGGGTGGGGCATCGATAATTGGGGGGGGGCGCAAATGGTGTGGGGAGAGGAGGTTAGTAAAAGAGTTTCTACTTTTATGAATTAACATACACAAATTAGCTCATTTCATATTGTTGGGATCGGGGGACAAATGAAGGGGGTGTTGTTGTTTGACTGGTATTTAGATTATAAGTTGTTTTCAATATTAATATTGGATATGCGATTTCCTAATGGGAAAGAAATTTTAAATTATATTACATTAATCTTACGAGCAACACAAAACACCCTCCGGGCGTCGTAAAAATTAATTTTTGAAAGACATTGCCTGAGAGGGTAGGAGTTAAAAATTCAATGTCAGAGGGTTTGTATCATAAGTAAGCAAAATCCTCATATCTATTAAAGGAGTAAAAAATAAATAAATAAAACGTTACTATTATTATCGATTATTTCAGGGGGGGGGATGGGCACAAGTACAAATGAATGACGTGGAGGAGAGGAGGTTAGTAAAAGTGTTTCTACTTTTATGAATTAAAATACACAAATTATCTCATTTTATATTGTTGGGGTCGGGGACAAATGAAGGGGATGTTGTTGTTTGACTGGTATTTAGATTATAAGTTTTTTCAATATTAATATTGGAGATGCGATTTCCAAATGGGAAAGAAATTTTAAATTATATTACATTAATCTTATTTAAAATTAGCAGAACTACCTGGCGTTTCCCGGAATTTATAAAATTAAAGTTTTAGCTAGAATTTATAAAGTTAAATTTTAGCTACAGAGTGGTGAATTTTAGCTACAGAGTGGTGAATACATGGAATAAACTACCTTCATCAGTAGTGAATGCCCCATCTCTAAACTCTTTCAAGGCAATGTTGGATAATCTGTGAAATGATTATAAATATTCTGTGGATTTAAAATGAATATTTATAAGGAACAGCTGACAGGTCTCAGATCTAATATACTAGCTGAAAAGATATTATATTATTATTATATTAATATAAAAACAAATCTCTTATCTATCTTTATATATAGATTATTAAAAATTATTTTTTCAATATACAGGGTGCGACATAAGTAACGCCCTTTGTTTAATTAAATCAATCAATTCTAATTCATTTAATTAATTAATTTAATTAAACAAAGGGCGTTACTTATAGAGTCAATAGCAGTCCACGCCTTTCCTATATGTATATTGATATCGCTTTCTGTAGATGAGATATTGTTACCTAGATATGTGAACTGGTTTAATATATATATATATATATATATATATATATATATATATATATATATATATATATATATACAAGTTTTGTTGAACTGTACAGACAATTCCTGTCGGACAAGTCTTGGTTGATCCGTTCCAATTTTCGGGCCATCCTTCTGGTGTCGGGATGTAACTGGTATAACAGTCCACCAAAGGTTTCAAAACGAGCGCTTTCGGCAATACAATTTGCCATCCTCAGGTAGGAAACGATGGTAGGATTTCGTGTCTCGTTTTTAACGAGAACGAGTAGTAGCAAGGAATTGTATTGCCGAAAGCGCTCGTTTTGAAACCTTTGGTGGACCAGTTACACCCCGACACCAGAAGGGTGGCCCGAAAATTAGAACGGATCAACCAGCGACTTGTCCGACAGGAATTGTCTGTACAGTTCAACAAAACTTGTATAAAGAAAAAATGCTGCCAAAATACACTTATATATATATATATTATATATATATATATATATATGAGTGTGTGTGTGTGTGTGTGTGTGTGTAGTCTGATGATCGCATAGGCGATAAACTGACTGTCAACAAGCGCCTACGCTATCCTAACTTAGATCTACATGTGCACTGATATGGAGTACTCGTTATTTATAGATATTGCAAAGTACATTATATATATATATATATGTGTGTGTGTGTGTGTGTGTGTAGTGTGTGTGTGTATGTGTGTGTGTGTGTGTGTGTGTGTGTTACTAGTTGTTTTAATTTCTACTTACCCGAATTAGTTAATTTTAGACTGACGTGTTAGCGATTCTGGTCTGTACATGCTGTTTCCAAAAGAAGAGAAACTAAAGATAATTTGATATGATTATCTATCTTAAGGATTTTCGATCCCCGCACGACGCTCCATACTCACGACCCTGTGTAACATTCTAACCATGCGACCCTGTGTAATATCCTAACTAGGGCGTCCCAAATGTTACAATTGTTACACTCTTATGGGCCATCCTGTAGGCTTTACGCGAGAGCGCTTGTCCAGAGGAATTGGATCCCTGGTAATCCTCTGATAAAGAATCATTTGGTTCTTCTGGTAATGAATCCTGAGTATTGTCCCTCATCAATGAGTGCTAGTAGAACTATGGCCAATACCAGCGTTTAAGTAGTGTATCAGCCACGCAGTATGGCTAGTGATTGGTGAAAAAATTAACCACGTGACCACGGCTAGTCTATAAATCCAGGTGGGGAATTTGAGCACACCTTATATACCAAATATTCCAACAACAATTCATGAGAGTTCATGAATTGTGAACAGAACCTGTAGCTAGAGATTAAATTCAGGTATGTCAGATTTAGAATCAAGGGGTTCATGGAAAAAAATACCGGGACTGTTGGTAACCCTTGACCCCCAGAGGCGCGGATTTCACGCGCCATGACAGACACGTGACAGTTAGTTTTAGAAATCAGATTCGACCCAACTGTCAGAGAGCTTAGACGTGCTCTGTGGTCGATCTCTCTCGCGGTGAGTAATTATGGGCTAGATAAGTAATAAAAACTTGATCAAGAAAACTTAAAGTCTTGTTGGTTATCAACTATAAAAAACAATGATTAGCCCAAAGAAGCCCAGTGTAAGCATTAGCAAAGAAGATTGAAGAACAGAAGAATTAGAAGAGTCAACAAGATAACATGGCGGACGACAAGTTAGAAGAATCAGTCAGCAAACAGTCAGCACGAACCAGTAACAAGTAAGCAGAAATGAAGTAATCAAGTAAGACCATCCTCTCTAATAACTATTTACAAAATATAAAACACTTTAACAAGAGCTACAAGGTATTCTTTCATCCAACTTCCCGGTCATTTATTCGTGTAATCGTTCAAGTAAATACTTATTTCTATCTAACCAAATATGTTCTTATATACTTATCTAGGAAGCGCGTGGTGTAATGGTTAAAGTCATGGGAAATGGACTTGTCGCCTCGAGTTCAAATCCTGGGCGTGGTAATTGCATTTCACTTAGCGCTAATACCCTTAGGAAAGGTATGAATCCTACTCTCCCTCCAGCTATGGATAAATAGTAGGGCAGACTGGGCTCTTTAACCTTGATTAGGCAATTGGTCTAGGAGAAGGAAAACTCTGAATTCAAACCTGTTGAACTCCGCTTAAAAATGACCTTGTGTCACATCCTGCCCGTGCGGAGGGATTGGTAAATATATATATACTTATCTATCTTTCCATTGTGTTTAATGACCCCCTTCTTTCTGCTCTGCTGATTTCCCCTCCCCCCTCTCTCTCTCTCTCAAATTGAAGTCTCATCCTCGTGTATATACCCGATGTGGTATCCCATCGTGGTTCAATGGTAGTCCTCTGATAAAGAATCTTTTGGTTCTTCAGGTAAAGAGTCCTGAGTATTGTAAGTCCCTCCTCAATGAGTGCTAGTAGAACTATGGCCAATATCAGTGTTTAAGTAGTGTATCAGCCACGTAGATCCATTACTATTGAATAGCGAATTCGGTCATCTACTAGTGACTTGTTTCCTATCCTACCCGTGGCGAAGGGGTTTGGTGTAAAATGTGTCCTATCGTGTGCAATGTTTAGCAAGCTAGTCTCGTATATCAATTTCTATTGAATATCGATTTCGATCATCACTTGATCCAATCTTCTTGTGACGTGTCCCATCCTACCCGTGTCGAACGGGTTGAGTAAATACCTTCTATATCAATGGTTGCAGATCCATTACTACAGAATCGTGAGTTCGAGCCTCGCTGGATGCTCCATACTTGCGACCTTGTGTAACATCCCACCCGTGGCGAACGTGTTGGGTAAATGAAGGGTATATCATCGTGGTGTAATGGTTACCAAGATAGTCTCGCAGATCCATTACTTCTGAATGGCGCGTTCGATCTTCGGTGGATGCCCTCAACTTGTGACTTGTATCACATCCTACCCGTGGCGAACGGGTTGGGTAAATACCGATGGGCGTTCCATCGTGGTGTACTGATTTAGCTAGTCTCGCAGATCCATTACTACTGAATAGCGAGTTCGATCTTTCGTCACATCCTACACGTGGTGAACGGGTTGGGTAAATAAAGGATATCTCACCGTGGTGTAACGGTTGGAAAGCTAGTCTAGCAGATCCATTACTACTTAATAGCGAGTTCGATCTTGCGTCACATCCTACACGTGGCGAACGGGTTGGTAAATAAAGGATGTCTCATCGTGATGTAACGGTTGGAAAGCTAGTCTAGCAGATCCATTACTACTTAATAGCGAGTTCGATCTTGCGTCACATCCTACACGCGGCGAACGGGTTGGGTAAATAAAGGATGTCTCATCGTGGGTAACGGTTGGAAAGCTAGTCTAGCAGATCCATTACTACTTAATAGCGAGTTCGATCTTGCGTCACATCCTACACGTGGCGAACGGGTTGGTAAATAAAGGATGTCTCATCGTGTGTAACGGTTGGAAAGCTAGTCTAGCAGATCCATTACTACTTAATAGCGAGTTCGATCTTGCGTCACATCCTACACGTGGCGAACGGGTTGGGTAAATAAAGGATGTCTCATCGTGGTATAACGGTTGGAAAGCTAGTCTCGCAGATCCATTACTACTTAATAGCGAGTTCGATCTTGCGTCACATCCTACACGTGGCGAACGGGTTGGGTAAATAAAGGATGTCTCATCGTGATGTAACGGTTGGAAAGCTAGTCTAGCAGATCCATTACTACTTAATAGCGAGTTCGATCTTGCGTCACATCCTACACGCGGCGAACGGGTTGGGTAAATAAAGGATGTCTCATCGTGTATAACGGTTGGAAAGCTAGTCTCGCAGATCCATTACTACTTAATAGCGAGTTCGATCTTGCGTCACATCCTACACGTGGCGAACGGGTTGGGTAAATAAAGGATGTCTCATCGTGGTGTAACGGTTGGAAAGCTAGTCTAGCAGATCCATTACTACTTAATAGCGAGTTTTTTCCCTTTCTGGATGTCCCATACTAGCGACTTTGTGTCACATCCTACACGTGGCGAAAGGGTTGGGTAAATACCTACCTATCCTAATTGGTCAATTATTCCTTTGTAAATTAAAGACATCTATCACTATTATAATTTTGTTGCTTTCCTTCTCGGTCAATTGACGTTCTTTCTACGTCAAGAATTCTTCTTCTTCGTAATATAAATATTATAATATTTTGAATATTTTACTGACGCAAGAATTTTGACATTTTCCACAAGAAGATCTTATGTTTTCTTATCACTGACAACACTGGGCCAGTCAAGTAGGTGCCCCCAATGCCCCTCTCCCCATCACAATAAATTATGACACATACCCTATCTGCAGTTACAGTCCACTTGCATCTGTTCTGCTCGCTACAGATAAGTGTAATCTTACAAGCTATTCAGCCTTGGGAAGCTTCTGATACTAAATCGACGTTTTGTTCACTCGCCTACGAGATATGCGAGAAATGAGACCAAACAACTAGTTTGAAAAAATCAGCACATATTGTGAACAGCTAGAATATACATGAATATAAATTTGTTTTTCTAAATTTTATTTTGTGATAATTTTTTTTTTTTTTTAGTAAATACTTGCGAGGCGTAGTGGAATATTTTGGCGAGTAACGTATGTGTTATTTACTGTCATGAATGTGATTGAAGACTACCACACAAATAGGATTTGACACAAGGTTACAAGTATGAGGCATCTAGCGAGGATCGAACTCGCTTTTTTGTTGCTTTTTAAAAAAAATCGAAGCTACAGTTCACATAGCGCTAATACCCTTGGGAACATCTCTACGGGAAATGAATAAATGTCCATTCCATTATTTCGGTGAGAATTTTTTTTATCATAATCGATCATCACCCATTGATAAATTGATTTGACGCAATTCTTATTCAAAACGCGTGGTGTAATGAATGAGTCGGAGGAAATGGATTCGTCGACCCGAGTTCAAATCCCGGACGATGCCACAGTTCACATAGCGCTAATACCCTTGGGAAAGGTATGAATCCAACTACTCTCCTTCCAGCTATGGGTAAATAGTTGAACATACTGGGCTCTTTAACCTTGGTTAGACAATCAATCTAGGAGAAGGAAAACTCTGAATTCAAACCTGTTAAATCCGCTTGGGTGGTCACTTCTAGAATAGGCTCAGTCCTAATTAGTGATCTATTTCACTAGTAGTAGTTATCCATTACTACTGAGAAACGAGTTTGATCCTCGCTACATGCTTCGTACTTGTGACCTATCGAACGGGTTGGGTAAATAATTTTTCTATTCTATTTTTTATTTATTTTTTCATTTCTTTCTCTTTAAATTGGCAACCATGATTTTCATCGACTTAATTTTACAATAGAAATGCATTGAAAATTATTTCCTCTGAAAATGGTTTTATTATCAGAATACTTTGAAAATGATTTTACTAAGAGAACAATGAATTTGATTTTACTAGAAGAATGCATTGAAAATGATTTTTCTGTAGAAATGCATTGTAAATTATTTTGCTATAAGGAAGCTTGAAATTTAAAATTAAATTTAAATCAAATTCTGAATTAAAATTAAATCGTTTTAAATTGGCAACAATTATTTTCACCATCTTAATTTGAAAAAATTTATCTTCCGCTCAATTGGTTGGGCTTAGAATACGCTGACTATACTCCCTACAGAGGAGTAAGACCCCACGCCCCCCAAGAAATGGAGTCCTGTGTATAACACTAAACTGCATCTGATGGCGAGCTTCTGTTCTGAAGATTTGGAGAGTGTGGAGTACGCCTTCATTGCCATTACACCCAGGTCCACTATAACACAGAGTAATAGTACCTGTTAGGGTCCCATCTATGTTTCAAATAGATCTGTTTGCAAAATTACTCATATTCGATAGAATATTTGATGCCATGAAACTGTTATTTGAAATAGTTACTTGAAGCTATAATTGTTTACCAAGGATTATTAGTTACTTGAAACCATATAACTGTGTACAAATAATTGACTATTATCAAATAGAAATAATAAATAAAATCTTATATCTATTAGTATAAGATAGGAATACTTAAAACCATAAAACGTGTGCAAATTATTTGTATTAGATAGGAATACTTGATATATAACTATGTCCCCAAAAAAAAAATTTAACAACTACAGATAAAATGTAAATATAACCGAACAATGAATACGATTCCACAAAATGACCCTAGACTGATTGACATGTTAAATTCAATCAATCAATCAAATTTATCTATCAGTCGTCTTCTGTAAAGATTTATAGGGAGGTATACTTCCTGTGGGACACTTTACATTAGACCGACCCTGAGTCACATTCCAACATCATGCGGGTTGGGGGATTGGGCGTTGGTTAAACACCATTCCGCTGAGAACTATCCGGCTGCAAACTTTTGTTTCAGCTCCTAAGTAGTCATACCCTAGGATTGGCTTGATAGAATAGCAATACGCTAAGTATCTACATAATCTCCTGTCATCTGTTATCAACTTTTCTTCATTCACAGAATTGTAACCAAGATACGTGGTATAAAAAAAATCATCCTCGGGGAAAAAAGAAAGAAAGAAACCTAGAAGTAACTTGTTCCCTTCTCACTGTTGGGATTATCTTCCCTTTGACTGGAAGAGTTATCTTCCCGCTGGGTTTCCCAACCGACCACCAGGGGACCTCTGTTATTTAAGCGCGGGTTTTGAAACTCCCTGCCTTTTGCTACCTTTCTCGTAGGTACCCACATGGGTTAGACACATTGTCACACCCTTCTCGGTGGGGGGTTCTGCCCCAACGCTATGCAACTTCCTGGGGGCTTCGGCCCCTCATCACTAGTAAGTGATTTTGAATGTATGGACTCTCCAGTCCTTTAATCTCTACTGTTGTATGTTCATGTACATGTATTTCATTGTTGCTGTATCTTGTCGTATAAATGTGCTGTTTATTATATAAAATGTTATGTCCAACACCACGTGTCGGAGTTGTATGTTCGTGTATTAACCATGAACCTTACATCACCAATAACTTTGTTTGAATTTGGATGTACTACAATAAAAAGAGATTTAATTCATTTATTGGTCATTATTAGCCCCCCCCTTCTCTATCGGCAGGTCGTCCGTACGGCATCTAGAACCCAAACAAAGCTGATTGATGAAGGTTTTTGCTGTAACATGTAACACGTACATTTGCGTTCTCCTGTCTACACGACAGGGGCTTCTTACTCCCACAATTTCTTATAATACCTTAAATATTTTCTCCTTTAACCTACAACTATAAAAATACACAGAAGACTTTCTTCTTTAAACAACTACATATAAATACGCTACTCGTTGTTTTTTTCTTCTTTAATTTTTTCTCAGTAATAAATATCTTGTTCTTGTTAAATCGTCATTAGTTATTTATTTATTTATATATTTTTTGCTTATTCATCCCACTTATGATATGTTTTATTCATAAATATGCTTTAACAAATGTGTCCGGTTAATTTCAATTTAGGCATAAATTGAACCCTCCTTTTATGACCGTAATTTTGTTTTTTCGTCGACGATGATTAAAATCTGACGTTTTTATTTTAGAGTACCAAAGCCAAAAAGAAAAGAAATAACAACAACAAAAGGTAATATTCAAATTTTTACTCGTAAATTCCTAGCATAAAATTAGGCTTGAGCATTTTAGGGTAGGAATTTACGAGTAAAAAGTTGAAGTGTAAAAACGAACCCCACTTTAAAACTAAACATTCTCACAAAATAAAAACTTTTAGAATATACACATTGAAGTGAATATTAAAATAAATAAATAAAATATATTTAGTATTGTAAAATAACGGGTGCAAGAAAAATAAAACATTTATTGCAAAAAGACGGACGTACAATGAGGGTTCAGTTTATTTTATGGTAGGAATAAACGAGAAAACTGTTCTTCTTTACCCCGTAAAGTGCCGTCATTAGTATGGATTTATTCCCCCTTCCCGCCACTTCATTGATAACAGTTCTCAACCAATCCATGACAGTCGATACGATAGCTTGTAGCTAATCTCGAACACCGCAAGTTCAATTTTGGCACCGGAATTTATAATAAAATAAAAATACTTTAATCTTTTGGTTACCTCACTGTCGTGTTACATATTACATTTAATTCCCTAGTAGTTCCTTCACTTAGTGGGCCCTTATTTATAAAGGTACATACTCAAAATTGTCACCGGCTCAGGACTTATGGTATTGTGCAAGTTTTGTCTTAGTCACGACAGAGAACGGACCCATTGTTTATCCTTCTAATTAACCCAATAATTTGAACCTATGGGGTGGCAAGAGGTTTTATGTTTTAAGGTTTAAAAGGTGGCTATTCCTAGGGTTTTCGCTTTTAACCCCATCTTATTTGGTGGTCGCGCTGAAAAGGAAGAAATTCAAGGAACAAAAAAGAAAGAGACAAAGACTGAAGGTGGTTTTATGATTTAGGCTTTATTCACGAGACATAGCCACCACGTGGGAAGGAAATTTCTCCCTCACCAGTAGTAGTGTCTTGTCCCAGACAAGGCCTAAACTCGAATGGCTGAGAGATTCTCTTGGGACTCGGAAGAGGGTCCTTTTTCCTGCACATGCGCAGAGGGTTCTTCCGATGAAGGCTCATGGGAGTTTTTTTAATTTTAATTTTATTTTGATCCCTACAGACCAACATGATAAGATTCTTCGTCTTATCCATTTCTGAACATAGAACCACCGTAATTATTTGATATTTTGTGTTTTTTCCCTTTAAAAAAAGATAATTGTAAATTAAGTTGGCCCGTATGGTGTACGGGAGATAATTTACGGGGAACAAATGGCACAGAGTGACAAGTTAGGCGGGAAATTCAAAGAAAAGCTACGACGGCAATGTTTAAAGCTAAAATGTTTAATACATTGTAAATGAACAACAATACATATATTTACGTTAGAACAAAGTGGATTAGTGAATGTTCAATTCAATGTTCGTTGAGGTTAGGTCGGATATAGCTACTGGTAGTTTGTTTGTTTAGGGGTCTCCAAAAGACAGTGGAAAATTTAGGTAGTTAGTTAATTGTTTAGTTGTCTAGTCCTGCGAGGAATCATGTAATAGACTTTTGAATATCAGAGTTGTATGGGGGTAAGCTATATCCGATGTTGTTGTAGGAAATTGTCGAAGGCTTTCTAAATTCTCCTATGCGGAAGTAATAGGTAGGTCTTACGTCCGTCTAGGGTGTTGATAAAGTCTATGTCCGAATCCTCGAAAGGGTTGGTGAACAAGAATTCCTTCTAGGGTTTAATATTCTATGTCCGTTTTATCATTAAATGTGGCAAGCAGAAAATAGAGTAGCAAGAATGCTAATACCTACCGTTGTGTCCCGCTAAGGGGTTAGGAGTGAAAAAAAGAGGATGAAGGAAGCAAATGCACGCTTTTATAGACATCATTAGGTGATCATAAGGGGTAAACGAGCTGCTGCTGGTGTTGACCGGTGAAACTAAGGACTGCTTGCCGGTGTAGCCGGAAGCAAGTCCCTTACTAAATTTCAACACTTTAGTACACTTTAATAATAAACATTTTCTTTGTAACAAATGCTGGTCGTAATCCCTTCGTAACACGTGCCAGCTTTTACTTAAACATAACGCCTATCCTTATTAGCATTATTTCTTCATTAAATACCGTGTTTCCCCGAAAATAAGATCTACCTACAAAATAAGACCGAGTGTGATTTTTCAGGAAGATTTTAATATAAACCCTCCCCTTAAAATAAGCCCTAGTTGAGAGTGGCAGACAGACGAAAGAAATAAGCATTCTTCACAATCACATCACAAACCCTCGTCTACTTTCTACTTCGTAATGTCATTTTTCGATATATGAAAAGTAAGAAAATAAGCCCAAGTGTTATATTTCGGAGTGAAAATTAATATAAGCTCTGTCTTATTTTCGAGGAAACACCATAGTTCCGTTTTATTTTTTTTAAAACAAAAAAACAAAACAAAAACTGTCAGCTTCTCCACAGTTTAAGACCAGACTAACTTATATTAAACCTATAACGGGCCGCCAGCCTGGTTTTTGTGTATTGTTACGTATACTTTTGTTAAGCGAGTAAATGTTATATTGGCCGACAGCCACCTGCTAAGTTTTGCATATTGTTCCATATACATAAGTTAAACCTATATCTAGGCTGTTACCTTGTTGTTATTACGTTTTTGTACATTGTTTGTCAAACAGTATTTTCCTCTATCAGTTTTACCTTTTACAAGCATTCATTAAACCTGTCGATCGATAAATAATAAATTTGCTTTCAGAGACGTTATGATGTTTCGCGGGACTCATATAATTACCAGATTATAAGCAAGTAAATTCGGAAGAAGATGACTACAACAATTTAACATATATTCAAAAAGTTACAAAAACTTGCAAACTTGATGGCGCTTGCGACCAGACTTATCTTGCTGAGGGTTGAAGGTAAAGGGAGTATTGGAAAACACGACTCGCTGATTGACTGCTCAACACTATATCGTGTATTGGCGATTCGCCCTCTGGTGCCAGGGGCAGATAATTTATCTATAATTTTTCCGATAACTGCCGAAAGACGTTTATGTTTACCACCAAGAGACGATGCCCGCGTTTACAGATAAACAGGTGCATGTTTTTTTTTGGGGGGAGTACGGAATATTATCTTTCGTTGTAGCTGAAGCACTTGGAGAGATCCATTAACGAGCTTTGTTGACAACTTCCGGTGTTCGTAAAGGAGAAGCTTGTCTTACTTTAACCGCGTTCCGGGTGTATCTTTCGGTAGCCCCCCCCCCCCGCCAGAGGTCATTGTAGTCTGGGAAACATATTTTCAGGAACAAGACCATCAGTCTGTTTTTAGTCTGACTCGTCTGAAAACAGACGAAATATGAGGTTATTTCCTATAAGTCAATCAATAAGTCAATGATGAAAGAGAAACCACTCTTGACTGATAAATTATTTATTTATTTATTTTCCCATTAAACCCTTACCCTAACCCTAACCCTAACCCCGTCTTCTTTTTTCCTAGTAGATCAATAAAATAAATAAATAATTTATCAGTAAAGAGTGGTTCCCCCTTGATCATGTTAGACTTATAGGAAATAACCAAATATGAAATTAGCAGAAAAACACCCGGAGTGGGGAAGTGTTAACATTAAGATCTTTGGATATTTCGTCAACTTTTCCTGCAGAATAAACGCCGCGCATGGATCATTGACCGTCCGTATAGCCTAAGTAAGGGCCAAAGTTGAGACTTCATATCAGGAACTTTTTCACTTATTATACAGCAATGTATAAACTTTGCACTGTCACGACTACAGCTTGGAAGAATTTTCGGTTTTTATTATCAGTAAAATCAGATTTCCATATGATCTATAAATCTGTCTATAGCAGTCCATGTATATATTGACATCGCTTTCTGTAGATGTGATATTACTACCAACGTATGTGAACTGGTTAACTAATTTCAGAGTCTTACCATCCAGTGTGGAGATGGCCCTATCTTGTTTAAAACATATGAATTCTGTTTTCCAAGTTCACATAGAAGCAAATGCGCCTTGTCTAGGCTATGCGGCAGGGATTTGGCTTGTGTAGGTGTATTTGCGAGAAGCACGAGATCCTAGTCTCTACGAGATATCACCGGATTCTTGCCATTTTTTTTAGGGTGAACCCATTTTCTTTTATGAGACCTAATCATGTTCGAAGTTTGTAATAATACATTAGCCCCATATATATTTATGATATGCATAGATACTTAATATACATAGCTTATATATATCATCATCGTGTCGCGCAAGTAGCCCGGATATCCACTACAATCTCACGCCAACCTTCCCTATCATTCATTGCCCCCAGGAGCTCCTCTGCGCAGCATCCAGCATCCTCACATAGTTGGTCAATATAGGTCCTGGCTGGGCGGCCCACACTAGCACGCCCATGTGTTAGCTTCCACAGGAGTATGTCGCTTATGAGCTCGTCCTTGCTTCTCCAGCAGTGTCCCGCATGCCTAGTCCGTCTTACTTGTATGGTTTGGGAGATGGGGGGCAAGTGGCCATACAGCTGCCTCCTTGTGGGGTGCTGTTTCCATGACTTGTTTAAGACTGCATATATATATATATATATATATATATATATATATATATATATATAGTATGTACAGAAATAACCTACTCACCATATTTTCACCATAAGGATCTTCATGATTAAATACACTGAATTAATCAAGATATTGATTAATTACAGCTAACTGTAGGAATTCATGCTGTAGTTTTGACCGTTAAAACAGATTTTGGAACTTCTGCAGTTAGCTGTAATTAATCTATATCTTGAGTGGATTTAACCCTGAATATCATTATGATGAAACTCGGGTAGGTTATTTCTGTACATACTATAATAATAAATTCGCTCTACTTACGTATTGAGCACTTTATATTTGTTATAACGCTGACTTATCTGGGTAAAACTTGCATTAACTAAACATTGAGACCAATTTCACCGGTAAGTCATTCCTTTTTCATATATATATATATATATATATATATATATATATATATATATATATATAGGCTCTTTAACCTTGGGTAGGTAACCAGTTTAGGAGAGGGATAACTGGATTCAAAATTCCTGAGGTCAGTCGTTGATTGGGTTCGTGGCATTCCTTGATGCACCAATTCTTTCCTATCGACTGTGCCAAAAAGTGCCTTCACCACTATAAACAAATCACTGTGTTGGTTGTTCACTGGATGAACACTCATGCGTCGAAAATCGACGAGAGAGTCCTTTTATATATATATATATATATATATATATATATATATATATATATATATATATATAGGGGGGGTCGATTTTTTCCTTTTTTTTTTAGATACAAATTTCATGAGAGACCGAAAGTTGTGTATTGATCTATTAAGTACTGAAACCAAAAATTAAATCTTGAACTTGTACCAATTTTTCAGGAAATGGCATCAAAGATCGTAAACAAAAATGCACATCGGTTTTGCAACATTTGGCCAAAAATTGAATTAAAAAAATCTAAAAATTTCAATATTCAAAGTAGGGAATGTTGTCATTTGACTGATCACATAGGCGAGAAATTATCGAAATGACGGATCCATTTGCAAGTTGTTTCGGATCCCCCCCCAAAAAAAAAACCGTGTGAATTTAAAAACGCTCCAACTTATCTTCCGGAAACCACTTACAAGGAAACTCAGTAGTCGACGAAGTACATAAATGGAATTTGTGTACGTGAATGAGGCGATACAATGTGTAATCGAGAAATATCGAGCCGAAATATGTGGGCGGATGCAGGAGGAGGGTTGAGGTTGTGTTCGTTACATTCGCTATTAACTAAAATTTTGGCCAACTGGTAGTGGCCGGATAAATTCGAAAGTATTCGCAATACAATGAGTTGTTTTTTTTTCTCGGTTGGGAGGCGTGGGTTGCATCTGCAATGCTAACCTACGTTCGAACACTGACCTCTGGTGTCACTGTAAATTACATAATCCATTTCAATACTGTTGTATAGGATTACCTACCTCCCCATATAGACTGTAAAAGAATGGTTGTGTCTATCTTATAAATTACCTGTCAGACAGACAAGACGGGGAAGTTAGTATGTATATGAATTCTTAATCGAATGAATATACTATTACCAAGTATTTGATTTTGCCTCTTATTCGTTATTATTACATATCTCCTACTTTCTCTTTGAGTGTGAGTAATTGGCTGCCGTTACAAACAAATTCAAAATAAATGTATATCCTGTTAACCTTGTTTGTTTTCCCCCATAATGCGTGAGAATTAAACAGCAATTCATCAGCACAGGAAACCGCGCGAGAAATAAAGTCAATGACCAATAGAGTAGGTCGATTTTGGAACTGTAACATCTCCCATGTGGCGAAAGTTGCAAATTAACATAAAGAAATACCACACAAAATATTTTGATAGCGCGACTGGGTTTCAAACTTGCTTACTATGATGTCGCAGACCAGCAAGTTAGCCACTACACCACTGGCGACCCTTACCCCCAATGTATTTGTATATTAGACGACCCAATTCATCCGCACCCGGGAAATGAAGTCAATGGCCAAGGACGCCTGCAATGATGTGCCAGTCATTTATACATGAAACCACACGCTGTAACTATTTGTTGTAACCTAACAAAGATTACTAAATGAGAAACAACAAAACGGAGGCTGGAAATGAAATGGAATCTTTATAACCTTAACAAAATACAATACTCGCCAGCGGCGTCAAGAAAGGTAAACCAGTGCTAGTGGTATCAGACTACTCAGTCATCAAAATACTCCTGTGTTTATGAAGTTTGGGACATACCCATTAATGTTCATAGGCAGGGTATATGAGGATGGGGACATACCTATTAATGTTCATAGGTAGGGTATATGAGGATTGGGACGTACCCATTAATGTTCATAGGTAGGGTATATGAAGATTGGGACATACCTATTAATGTTCATAGGCAGGGTATATGAGGATTGGGACATAGCCATTAATGTTCATAGGTAGGGTATATGAGATTGGGACATACCATTAATGTTCATAGGCAGGGTATATGAGGATTGGGACATACCCATTAATGTTCATATGTAGGGTATATAACACTATTTAACCCATAACTGCGAGGTTCATAGATTCCCCAGATCCGAAAGTGGACGACAGGATTTCGAACTTGCTTACTATGATCTCGTAGTCAAACAAGTTAGCCATTAATCCACGGGAAACCCCACCACCACCAACTTATTTGTATACCAGTTGGCTTCCTGTTGTAACATCAGTCCATGATGATATTGATGCTTCTGTTTAGGAAGGGGTGAAAAATTCTAATCAGCATTTCAGTTATCTTCGTTATAACGAAAATTTAGTCGATCAATTGATTTATTTTAACGGCACGTCAACCCGTCTAGGGTTATTTTATACATAGACATTAGGGAATAGTAATTGAAAAACTCTAAAGAATTCTAAATTAGCATTTCATTGTTAACATCTGTCCATGATGATATTGATGCTTCTATTTAGGAAGGAGTGAAAGATTCTAATTAGCATTTCATTGTTAACATCTGTCCATGATGATATTGATTCTTCTATTTAGGAAGGAGTGAATGATTCTAATTATTAATCTATAGTTAACAGGGGTCCATGATACACACACACACACACACACATATATATATATATATATATATATATATATATATATATTTTAAAGAAAAAAGCCCTTGATATACACACGAAAACTAAACCAAAAAACACATCCACCACCAGGACCTCCCCCAACCCTCCTCATACACACTTATTCCTACCCACCCACACTCAAAACATCCAACTTTACAATAAACTAACAAACCTAGGAATAAGAATCATACAAACCACCCCCCAAACAATCAAAGACCTCGTCAACTCATCTACACGCATAGACGCTCCAAATACTCCCAACGACCCTAATGCCGGCATTTACACAATCCCCTGCAACAACTGCAACAAATGTTACGTAGGTGAAACCCAACGGGACCTCTCACAACGCTTAAGAGAACACAAAAGATCGATAAGAATACACGACAAATTAAATGCACTAGTCACGCATATGATAGAACATAACCACTCTCTCAATTTCTCCCAGGCAAAACTCATCAAATCTATACACAGAAAAAATCTAAGACGACTATGCGAAGCTGCTCTAATCCCTCATATAAAAACTATTAACACCAGAAAAGGCTTCTTCAACCTTGACAGATCAATAGCTCAATCAATAATCCGTGAGAACAATGTTACTCACCATGAAAATCGATAACAAATGACAATTAACAACTATTTCAACAAACTCACGTTAATACATGATATAACAAATAAATAACATAGTATAACAAATACTACAATCTCTCACATTTCCCTGCTAATATAAACATAATTTAGCTATACATCTTCATATATTCATACAAATTAATATATGCCTACACTCGGACAAAACCTACTACACCAATTGACCCATCAACCTACTGTCACCGCCCCCTTACTTCAAACAAATATCCCTACTCCTCCACACAACTGACCCAGCGACCTCATTCTACCCAAATCCCCGTCCTCCTTATCTCACATCACTACACACTCGCCCCTTTGACCTCCCCGGCGCCGCCGCCACTACTGCTACTCCCACTACCACCAAATCACCTGTACTTAAACGTATGCTTTGCTTTAATAAAGTTACGCGTGAATTCGGACGAAATTATTTCATCCTGTAACTTGTTTTGAGTTGTTCATTTCTTGACCACTTTCCTTCTATCTACATCATATCGTCGGATCCTAAACCCATCCATCCTACCTTCATATATATATATATATATATATATATATGGTATTTGTGGAAAAGGTGACTTACCGGTGAAAATGCCCACAGTGGTTAGTTGATTCAAGTTTCACAATGATAAGGTAGCGATATAACATATATAAAGTGCTCAATACGTTAGTAGAGCAAATTTATTATCATAAAGGTACACGGTAATAACCTACTCGAGTTTCACCATAAGGATCTTCAGGGTTAAATCCACTGGATTAATCAAGATATTGATTAATTGCAGTCGATTTCACGTATTTTTTTCGCGATAAACGGTTGATTCAATTAATTAAATCGACTGCAATTAATCAATATCTTGATTAATCCAGTGGATTTAACCCTGAAGATCCTTATGGTGAAACTCGAGTAGGTTATTACGTGTACCTTTATGATAATATATATATATATATATATATATATATATATATATTGATGCTTCTATTTAGGAAGGAGTGAATGGTTCTCATTAGCATTTCATAGTTAACAGTGGTCCATGATGATATCGATGCTTCGGATAATATCGGTTCTACGACGATAACCGTTACACAACGAATGTCTCCTATATGAATTACTTGTTTTTTAATAGAATTGTAATGCATCATTCTCTGTTGGTTAACCTTTGTTGGCTTATCATTCATTTATTTGTAATAAATTTCTATCGTTCTGTTGAACGGTGAGTGATGTAGCATTGTCTTCGTCAGGACCGCCCTCTTTGCTTTCTTCTCTTTCTCTCTCTCCACCCCCTCATTGCATTATCATACGCAAATAAACCAACATTAGGAAATGTGTCAATTATTTTGAACTCTGAATTTAAACCTACTCTTCCTTGCGGTCACACAAACTCATAGGGAATGGCTACGGTAGTAAACCATGACGATAAATGATACACACCTTGTTTTGTTCATCGCGATGAAATTTGCCCCTTCTTGCGTAATGTTCTTAAATTCAATCCTCACTAGCGAGCGATATATATATATATATATATATATATATATATATATATATCGCTCGCTAATGAGGATTGAATTTAAGAATATATATAATATATATATTATATATATATATATATATAATGTTGTTCTGGTTCCAACGGGAGAAAATTCAATATTTTATTAAAAAAAAGGAAGGTCCGCAAAATGTATTTTGTTCTCAGAAAAAATTTTTAATTCTTTTTAAACAAAAAGAATTAAAAATTTTTTCTGAGAACAAAATACATTTTGCGGACCTTCCTTTTTTTTATATATATATATATATATATATATATATATATATATATATATATATATATATATATATATAAAGGGTGGCTTACCGGTGAATATGGGCACGATCGTTGGAGGTGCACAGGATCCAGGGGTTAAGTCCGTGATAAAACAAATACAAAGTGCTCAATACAAAGTAGAGCAAATTTATTGAAGAAATGAATACAAAAGAAACCTACTCGAGTTTCATCGCTAGAATCATCAGGGTTAAATCCACTGAATTAATCGAGTTACCGATTAATTGCAGCTGATCACACGAATGTTCATTGAATAAGATTTATCGTTATAGAGAAACGCTTGTTTACATTTTTTTGAAATCTCACCGGAAATTGTTTTTTCGTGCTTATTAAAATGAAAAATACGAATCAATTTGTGGATATTTATTTTACTATGGTTGTTTAATAAAATATGGGTTATGGAGTGTGGGAGTGGTTTAATAAGCAAAATAGATTAAATTATTATATATATATATATATAATATATATATATATATATATATATATATATATATATATATATATAAATCTTCTGTTATATTTTTTATTTATATAATTTTGCTCTGTGACTCTGACAATAAGAGCACACATTGAGCTCTGCAAACAACGAAACTTTAAAAAAAAGACTTCTATGTCGTAAGGAAGATTTCTTCTCCGGATTTTGGATTTATATATATATATATATATATATATATAATATATATATATATATATACACACCTGGTCAAAATCTTAAGACCTGATATAATAAGGTTAAAAGAAATATAAAGTACTGTTACATTAATCGAACTATATTTGCGAAATATTTACATATGATCAGAAAATGTAGTTTATCAACAAATAAGTAAAAATTTCAAACTTTTAATTGATTTAAACAAATACTGAAAAAGTATTTTAACAGTAGCATATATATATATATATATATATATATATATATATATAATATATATAATAATATAGTTAAGAATTAATGTAAAAGTGAATTAATGAATATAATAAAAAATGAATGAAATAAATGGAATAAATGAAAAAGGACTTCTCTCAAAATCTATTAATAATGGAGATTCGCTTCCGGTTTTTGTTTGTAACAAAAATTACGTCATTGCTTACGTCACATTACCCAAAATCGTCATAACATAGAATAAATACACTCAAAATTTGAACATGCAACATTAGACAGTCCTCGTTGTTTTTTAA
Organism: Doryteuthis pealeii; assembly: GCA_023376005.1. Classification (NCBI taxonomy): domain Eukaryota; kingdom Metazoa; phylum Mollusca; class Cephalopoda; order Myopsida; family Loliginidae; genus Doryteuthis; species Doryteuthis pealeii. The sequence goes on from CM042153.1 coordinate 106,797,368, forward strand.
AACAAGTTTTGATAAATGCATGACTGGTATTATATATCTATATATAGTTTGTTTTATTTTAATACATATTTAAAGTTTACATTTCAAATTGTTTTATTTTTTAATCCTTTAATGAATTTGATGATTTTACTTACTTAGGGTACAAACTCGCTGACATTGAATTTTGGGTAATTTATGAGGAAGTGCGTCCTGGTCTCCTGCCTCAAAAATTGGTACTCCGTGACCATTAAAATAACGACCCAGCCCAGTCTATTCAAAACTATCCATCTTCATATCTATCTATCTATCTATCTCAATTTGTTCATATTTATCTATATTACTTTAAATACTAAGATTTTTTTATTCACGTTTGTTTAGTGTCTTGTTTTTAGTTTAAATAAACAAGAATTACGACAAAAAAACGAAGCGACCCCCCCCCCCAATACATCTACTTGTCGAAAATATCTATCTCCATTTGTTCGTATCTATCTATATTATTTTGTTTGTTTATCTACCTATCTATCTCAGTCTATTCAAAACTATATATCCATCTTCATATCTAAACAAGAATTACGACAAATTACGATAAATAAACAAGAATTACGACGAGCTGGGGTTGTTATTTTGATAGTCACCGGGTAGCAATTTTTGAGGCAGGAGACCGAGACGCACTTCCTCATAAATTACCGAATTTTGTAATCCCACCCCTGAGGCAATATGTTTCAAAAATCTATTTTTATACCGCCCGGAGGTTGTTTTTTATTTTGTAATAATAATAATAATAATAATAATAATAATAATAATAATAATCTTTTTTTTTTCTTTTGAGAGAGGTCCTTTGGAAAAGTTCTTTTTCATTTATTCCATTCATTTAATTCATTTTTATTCATTCATTTTTTCCATTAATTCTTAACTAAATAATTTAGAAGACTCATATTATATATATATATATATATATATATATATATATATATATATATATATATATATAAGATGAACAAAAAGAGATAAGAAAAACAGGAATATTTCCTTTTATGTTATTGATTTTTGAATTGTCTCAACTAGTTTCTACCTTGGTTCATCGTCAAGAGAAAATTTCCTGTGAAAAAAAAAAAATGGTTTTTGAAAGTTTTGAATAAGTTTCTAAGTGTTTGACAAGAAACAAGAATAAATTAAAAATAAAATTAAAAAAACGAGTGAAAAAATGTACTAGAGGTAACGAGTCCATCTGTTCAATGAAAACAATCTTCTGGTTAAATTAACTTAACCTTTTTTTTATTTATATTTCTAATTATTTTTTTTATCATGGAAACACTTGATACCATCTCTCTCTCTCTCTCTCTCTCTCTCTCTCTCTCTCTCTCTCTCTCTCACACACACACACACACACACACACACATTATATATATATATATATATATATATATAATATATATATTATTATTATTATTATTATTATTATTATATAAATTTTTGTTTGAAGGCAATTACAATGCGTATATCGTATAAAATTCGATAATTATAGAAAAAAACCATAAGTGAATTTCGCAAATGATCATGCGATGCTAGAACATCGTACAGTCTGATTCAAGTTGAAACAGACTGTTCGATGTTCTAGCGTCGCATAATCGTTTGCCAAATTCACTTTTCATGGTTATTTTCTATAATTATCGAATTTTATACGATATACGCATTGTAAAACAAAAATATGAATAATAATATATACTTTAATCAACAATGCTTCTAAAAACAAACATCCAAAAAATCTTATATATATATATATATATATATATATATATATATATATATATATATAAATGTGAAATAAAAGGAAATTAATCCGACAGTGTGAATTTGATATATTGAAAAAACAAATGATGTTTACAAACGCTTGGGATCATCAGGAAAGAATGTGCACCGTTTCGGGGCCTTCATCTCAACGGTTTTAACTGCACATCGCCCCCCCCCCTCACTGATGTGAGGTCCCTCGGAATATCTGTACCGACCGTATGTAATAGATCGGTATAAAGGTAGATGATATTAAGTGTTTCTGTGATAGTATTCAACCAAAACTGAGAACTCAAACGTACATATAAAGATTTTCGTATATATTTTTACATCTACGGCCATAACATGTAATAAATAAATATATGGGTACCTTAGTTCATCAGATATAAATTTAGATTTATTTTGGTCATTTTGACTCTTCAAATCTGATTTTTGAAAAGATCAATGATTTCATATCACGTGTAGTTGATTAGACCTGATATGAAATCAACCTTTTTAAAAATTTAGACTTGAAGAGGCAAAAGTGCCGAAATAAATTTAAATCTTTATCCTATAAACTAATGTTAGGGTAGCGTGGACATAGACTCAATGGCGATTGGTTACTGACAGTTTCTCACCTATGTGATTATTCAAACCAAGTGAATGGGTTCGAACAGTAATGCTTCTTATACCGTGGTTTAGTTCAGTAGGGGGAGGGGGAAGAGAAGTGGCAGGAGGAGAAGTTTTATTAGTCAGGTGGTGTGTGTAGCACGGAGTACCGTTATCTATTTAGGATGTGTGCTCCCTTATCTACTGTAGTTTTGGGACGGCACTCACCCCCTTCTACCGGAAAGTGAGGTGTACCGTTACTTATGTTCTTTCGATGATTTATTTATTGGGCATCCTTTTCCTTTTGCTTTTACTTGTTAGGGACCTTTATACTATATATATATATATATATATATATATATATATATATATATATATATATTATTATTATTATTATTATTATTATTATTATTATTATTATACTAAAGCTGAGTTATTCAAATTTTGCTTCCTAAAGGCTTTTTTACTGTTTAGTTTAATGACACGAAAATTATACTAAATTATTCCTTACTTTTAGGATTGAATTATGCTTGAAAAAAATTCTGTTTTAATTCTTTAATGGTCACGTTTTGTCTAGTATATATATATATATATATATATATATATATATATATATATATATATATATATAGTAAAGAAATAACAAAAGACTTAGAGATTTAGCGTTATAGTCTATTTCAGGGAGCTTAGACAAAGTGTCTAACTCTTCCGACTCATTAGATGCGAATGATGAGTCGGGAGAGTTAGACACTTGTCTAAGCTCCCTGAAATAGACTATAACGCTAAATCTCTAAGTCTTTTGTTATTTCTTTACTTATATATTTGCTCTGTGACTCGAACATTAAGAGCACACATTGAGCTCTCAAACTCCGACAGGTTTTTTAAATAGAACTCTTGTGTCGTAAGAAATATTTCTTCTCTGGACTTTTGGATTATATATATATATATATATATATATATATATATGGTTTGGTTGAAAACCACGGAATATTTCTACTTGATGATTTTCAGTTGTTTACGTTCAAGCCGAGGTCAAAATGGTAGAGAGAACGCCTCATATTCTTTTCCCAAGCACTTTCGGTCGCGTCTATGATCGTCTCCAAGGGGAATGTTTATCGTAGTTGTTGTTTGTTTGTTTGTTTGTTTTGTGTGGTTCGAGGTTTATTTATCTGTGAGTGTTTACCGTATTTTTTTTTGTGCGTGTTCTTTTTCAAATACTTATGCAAACAACTTCACACACGCACACACACACACACCGCACGCACGCACACATACACACACGAAGAAAGGAACTTAAGTAAGAAGCCTGTTGAAGAAGTGGTTTGCTTGAGTATCATTTCCTCAACCGGTATATATATAGAACAAATCCTGACGAAAGTGATAACAAATAGATTTTATTGTCCGAACAAACTCAACAGAAATTATACAAAACAGGATATATGAATACAAAGAAGAGTTTATATAATGTATATAGAATAAATGTCCTAATTGGATAAGAGTCTTTGTAAACAGTCTCGAGGCTACTGAATAGAGAATAAAAGTTGTCACTTATTGGTTTGGAAAGGCTCTCGTGTAACAGGTAAAGGGAATGCTTGTAGGGGCAAAGCCCTTCAGTCCTAATGGACAGGAGACACAACTGGTGTGTTAATTCAGGAGAGTCTAAGAGAAAAGAGAGGATTTGAATTTGGCGGTTCTGCCTTTTATACTACCCATCGCAACGCCACCTAGTTACCTAACGGAAAACCGTAGCAAGTAAGGGAAATAATCCCAACAAGCCTAATAAATGATGAGAATATGAACTGTATGATATTTTCCAATCAAGCTTAGGGAAAAATTAATGAAAAAATCGTGGAGCGTTATCAAATTTCCTCCAAGTCAATTGCTTTGCTTTTTGTTGGCACATTTCCGTCCACTAAGGACGATGGCGTAGTGTCCAAAAAAAAATTTATCTGCATCTGCGCAAGTAGCTGAGCAGGCTAATCCCTGAGTGACAGTCTTTGGTGCACTGGGGTGGTTGTTTTCTCTCCTTCTTTCAGGCTTTCTTTGCTGTGGAGGCTACTCTCCTCTCTGTCTCACTCCTCTTTGTGCCTTGTTTAACAGTAAGGCACTATTTGATATTCAAAATGTATATTCGATTCGAATAGAAACAAAAATTAAATTAAGACTTATAATTAAGACTGTATCTCCTACAGAGGGGTAAATTCTCCCCGCCCTCAAAAAGGGTTGTCTTTTGGTTTCTTTGTTTAATGGAATATCAACGTTCGTAGGTTATTTAATGTCAAAGCCATCCTTGTAGAAGAAGAGTAGTGGTTCTAATTAAGTCATAGCTGGGGGTTCATAACTTTCTCCAAGGGAAACATGATTAGTGGGTGCTCCATACTATAGGCCTTGTGTCTCTACTAAGCTAAGCTTAATAAATAACTATAGAAAAGGAGGACGGACACCTCATGTGGTGCAACGATTAGCAAGCTAGATTAGTTGACCATTGTTAGTGGGTTCGATTCTCACTGGGTGCACTATACTTCTGGCCTTGTGCCTCTACTATAGAATTAGTAGATTTGTTTGGTTTGTTTTGTTTTACGGCATATCAACCTCAGTGGGTCATTTAATGCCGATAAAGTTTTGAAATAAATCAATTCTTAATGGATAATACAATTTAAAAAAATACATTTTTCTATTTAACCCATAGATGGGACCTTAACAGGTACTACCACTCCGGGTCAGAGTGGACCAGGGAGCAATTGTGATAAAGGGGTGCTCCACATTCCCCAAACCTCCAGAACTGGAATCTCACCATCAGATAGAGTTTAACGTCATTCCCAGGACATGTACACCCGCAGCCACCGCCTTCTAGCACCCATATGATAAAAAGGGTTTGGGGCTTGCCATAAAAGCAATAGGGTTGGGAAAATCATATAGGTGCTAGGGCTTGACGTGACCAGCCGATTGATAGGAGGGGGCCTCTCCGACCGCCCGTCTAGCCCAAGATAGGGCCAAAGTGGAGTATTGCAGGTCATGAACTGCTCATCCACCTGGGCTCTATCCTTAAGCATCACGGGTCGCCACCCACGGCCAACAGGTGGCCCCATTGGGGGAGTCTTACTCCTCTGCAGAGGTGCAGTCGGTGCATCTAACGCCCCAGCCGACAGGGCGGAGAATTAGTAGAATTAGTCCGAAAGTGAACGTAATTTTAATTCATGGGAAGGGGATATGTGGAATTTGGGGCATTCCTATTTATTGGCTAGTGTTATCCTATTGTTAGTCAGTTCTCTCCTTATGAGTCTTTTTTTTTTCTTTTTTTAATTAGAAAAATAAACAAATAGATGGTCTTAGCCAAGAGATGTCCGTCTATTGGCATTCATAAGAGAAGCCCCTCTCATAGAATGATAACACCTGAATGAGTTTTTGGAAAGATAATCAACTCCTTTCTCTTCTAATGGCATTGGGCCAACAATGCTGAATACAACAACAATTTATCAGCTTCGTGTATAGATAACACGACTCAGCCGGTCCCCAGTTTGCAGCTTCCTCATTGCACTTAAAGAGGATGGTTAGGACATTCCTTGATCTATCTATCTATCTATCTATCTATCTATCTATATATTATTATTATTATTATTATTATTATTATTATTATTATTATTATTATTATTATTTACTCCTTTTGAGTTTTCACGTCAGTGTTAGCTGATGGTCTTTCACTGGAGTCTGAGTGACAGCAAGTCTCCTCAGGTCTCCAGGACTCTTCTGAGTATTCTGCCAGATTGCAGCAGTGCAGTGTTCTGAATGGTTTCAATCCTTCCTCTGATATCCATACTTTCCAAACCCTTTTCTAATCCTTTTGGGACTGTTCCAAGTGCACCAACTACAAAATTTCACTTTCATGTTCCATAACTTTTATTATTATTATTATTATTATTTTATTATTATTATATTAAAGCTGAGCGAATCAACTTTTGTCTCCTAAAGGCTTTTTTATATTACTGTTTAGTTTAATGTAAGTTGTATTAAATTATTCCTTACTTTTAGGATTGAGTTATGTTTGAAAAAATTCCATTTTGATTGTTTTTTATTAATCGTAATTTGCAATTAACTCAAGAACTGACCCGTCCCTTACTTTATATTCTGCCTATCACTTTTCCTCTCTCTATGTATCTCTTGATTACCTGCTCGTGATATATTAGTTTCTCTGGGAGAGAAAAAAAAGAGAGAGAGAGAGAGAGAGAGAGAGAGAGAGAGAGAGAGAGAGAGAGAGATGGGAGAATTTTAAATGTATTTGTATGCTAAATTTCATAAGCAGCAACCTGTAGCTTAAATTAGGTCAAACGGAACGTAGAAATCTAACAAAATGATTTCAATGTTTTGACCGGCCGTATTTATTTATTTTATTTAATTCGCTTTTACAAACTAATTTTTCCCTAATCTCAATTATCTTTCTAGAGCTCAATGGGTGACCCAACGGGTCACGTTTTGTCTAGTATATATCTATATTTACTACTACTAGCAGGACC
>CM042153.1:106809233-106907918 GCA_023376005.1 Doryteuthis pealeii
ATTATTCCGAATACATAATTGAATAATAATTGTAATTCCTCATCTCAAGAGATTCATATAAAAGCAGACAAAGTTGTTCTTCGTGATAATCAATTTGAATGAGAGCCAACAGACGTACCAAAAGTACTTTTTATTCACTGATGCATTCAGACGAGCGTCCTTATCGTTATATTTGGTAAAAGCATAATAGACTATTTCACGGAACCTAGAGAAATTATCTAGTTGTTCCTATCATCAGATGCAAAATGAGAATTTCTTTATTATTCTTAAACATTCTTTTAGGTTCCCTGAAATAGTCTATTATGCTTTCAACCTAAATCTTTTTTTTTTCCTAATATAATTTTTCTTTGTGACAAACAATAAGAGCACACGTTGAACTCTGTAAATTACGACAAGATTAAGGAACATGCGTCTTAATATATATATATATATATATATATATATATATATATATATATATATTCTAAATTATCTATCTGCTTAGAAAAGTACATAGATGCATACGTACTTATCTTATTGGTTTATTGGTTCCTGTCAAGGTTGTTTAAGAGGTAACAGCTTTTAGCAGCTACTTATTGGATAGGGAGACGCCTATTTCCTTCTTTTTAATCTATCTTGTTCATCATATATATTTTCTTTGCTTATTCTTTGTCACTGGATTTAATTATGAGCCCGGTTAAAGGTTCACGGAAAGCTACCGGTTATGACCGACATCTGAGGAAGACAGGAGGATACAACGGCCGAAACGTTGTGTATGATTCAACTACCCTGTCGGAGAAGGGTTAGACTCCCCCCTACACACACACACAATGGGCGCCCTGGGTAAAACATAAAACTGCATTTGGCGATGAGGCCCCTGTTATGGAACACTGAAGAGTGTTAAGTATCCTTTTATTGTGGTTGCTCCCCTTTTTGGTCGGAGTGGTTGATCAAAAGAAGAAAAAAAAGAAATCAATAAAATATGCTATTAATATAAGATTAAAAAATAAAGGGATTGAAAAACTGAAATAAAGGATAAGTTTAGATTCGAGCTGAACTCCTACAAACCAATGGCTTGTAGGGACTAGAACTCTCCTGTGCCTTCGGGGACAGGAAGTAGAAAAGGTAACGTCCCTTGTCAGGTTGGGTGAAGAACCCTTTTTTACGGTTTTGGTACCAACGTGTGAGCCTCGTAGAAACGAGCTCTTGTCTCTTGTGACTGAAGGAACTTTCCCCTCAGTGAGGGAGTAACAACTGCAGACTCAACCTGACACCCCCCTCAACGAGGGAGATATATGAACTGTAAGTACTGTCCCTAAGTACTTGTTATATTGACTGTTGTTTAGTTTATATGTGAATAAATAAGGTTAAAAGTATATGTGCTTTCCCTTTCGTCATTACATTCTGTGAACTTATATTTTGTTCCTCATAGACTGTAGGCAGCTATTCCTACAGGCTCTTCGTAGCTCAGTTGGTAGAGCAGTTGCCGTGTTTAATTAAGGCTTCCTCTAAGCAAAAGTGGAACCCGAGTTCGAGTATCACCGAGAGTTTATATTCTATTTTATTTATTCATTTATTTATTTTTTTATTTTTTTTATTTTTTATTTTTTTGTTGTTGATCCGCGTTTTGCCTCGGTGTCGTAGAAAATACGAGCCAAGTCGTTACGTATTTGATAGGTTGCCTATAAATTATGTACGGTAGTGTAACAATTGAAAATAACGGTCATGGAAAAAACGTATTAGTGATAAGAGTGTAAGTGATTGATAAGATTTAACCTTTTACTAACCTTGGTTCTGATTGGCCCGTGCCAAGCGTGAGAACAGAAAAATAGATAGAGAGTTAGTATTGGCTGGTTAACAGGACGGAACAGATGCTAAATGGCGTGTGTCATCCGAAGGCCATTTCTCGACGCGTGATTGTTTTTACTTGAGTTAAATAAGATAAATACGTCTAAAAAAAACAACATCAAGTCTTGTGTTCGTTATTAAAAACAACAACAGACACAGAGATGAAAAAACCAAGAAGACCCAAGTAGTTTTAGACGAGGAGAACAGAGAGAAGCCCAGAAGCCTAGAATAGCAGACACAACAGAGAAGATGCGACCGATCCAGCTTAACAGCAGTAAAACAAGAAGACAAGTATATCATGAAAATAAGAAGAGAAGAAAAAGATCTATACATGATATCTAGGTAATTTTCGGATGCTGCCGTCCTGGACTCCTGTCCTAAAATACGCTAAAATACAGGTGGGCCACCTGTGAACCATGGAGGGCGATCTGTGATGCTTAAGGATAGAACCCCAGTGGCTGAGCATTCCATGACATGCAACACTCCACTTTTTTCCTGACTTAGGTAAGACAGGCGGTCAGAGAGGGCCCCTCCGATCAATCGGCTGGTCACATCAAGCCCTAGCACCTATATGATTGTCCCAACTATATTGCTTTTATGGCAAGCCCCAACCCCTTTTTATCATATGGGTGTTAGAAGGCGGTGACTGAGGGTCTACATATACTGGGAATGACATTAAACTCTATCTGATGGAGAGGTTCCAGTTCTGGAGGTTTGGGAAATGTGGAGCACCCCTTCATCACCATTGCTCCTTGGTCCACTCTGACCCGGAGTGGTAGTACCTGTTAGGGTCTCATCTATGGGTTAAATAGAAATTTGTATATGAAAAAAAAATTGAGTTAAAAAATTTACTTCCAAACTATCGCTATGAATCTTTCAAAATGTTGCCGGCATTAAATGACCCACTGAGATTGATATGCCGTAAAACAAACATACAAACAAACAAACTAAACTCTAACTGGAGTCATGTGACTATCAACATTGAATGTTTAAAATTTTAATGAGCAAAATTAATAAATAAATGTGCAAAATAAGAATCGTGGGGAGGAGGATTTGAAAATTATTGTCCATGTTTAAAACGATGTTTGAATAGAAAAAATGTGTTAATAAAAAAATTGAGTATCCATTAAGAATGAATTCATTTCAAAACTTTGCCGGCATTAAATGACCCACCGAGATTGATATGCCGTAAAACAAACCAAAATTAATAAATAAATGTGCAAAATAAGAATCGTGGGGATGAGGATTTGAAAATTGTTGTCGATGTTTAAAACGATGTTTGAATTTTCTTTATGTCTTTAATTCTTAGGTTTGGTTTAGTTTGGTTTGGTTTGTTTTACGGCATATCAATCTCGGTGGGTCATTTAATGCCGGCAAAGTTTTGAAATGAATTCATTCTTAATGGATACTCAATTTTTTTATTAACACATAAAAAATGTGTTAATAAAAAAATTGAGTATCCATTAAGAATGAATTCATTTCAAAATGACCCACTGAGGTTGATATGCCGTAAAACAAACCAAACCAAACCAAACCTAAAAATTAAAGATATAAAGAAAATACTAGTCATTTTTTTTTTTTTTTACTCGCCTGAAAGTCACGAGTTATTTCCTAAAGAATAGACAGGATGTCGCAAAGGAACCAGAGGAACAGGTGACCTGTTATATACAGACAAGGACATTCTCAAGGAGGTAGAAAATAAATGGCGGGAAAAAGGAAGTCATGGCATGAATAGACTAACAAAGATGTATATGACATGATTCCGCAAACTTAGACAGTAGGACGTCTAAAAAGTTTCAAGATATCAGAGCGAGTTGTAAACTACATCACAAGAATTATGAAAAGATGGAGAGTGAATGAGAAAATGGAGATAAAATTCTAAAGTGGTATCTAAAAAAAAAAAAGATCTCTAAAATTAGTGAAATAGATCACTAATTAGGACTGAGCCTATTCTAGTAGTGACCAAGGGCTCTTTAGACCAGTGAAATAGATCACCAATTAGGACTGAGCCTATTCTAGTAGTGACCAAGGGCTCTTTAGACCAGTGAAATAGATCACTAATTAGGACTGAGCCTATTCTAGTAGTGACCAAGGGCTCTTTAGACCAGTGAAATAGATCACTAATTAGGACTGAGCCTATTCTAGTTGACCAAGGGCTCTTTAGATCAGTGAAATAGATCACTAATTAGGACTGAGCCTATTCTAGTAATGACCAAGGGCTCTTTAGACCAGTGAAATAGATCACTAATTAGGACTGAGCCTATTCTAGTAGTGACCAAGGGCTCTTTAGACCAGTGAAATAGATCACTAATTAGGACTGAGCCTATTCTAGTAGTGACCACCCCAAGCAAAGTTTAACAGGTTTGAATTCAGTGTTTTCTTTCTCCTAGACTGGTTACCTAACCAAGGTTAAAGAGCCCAGTCTTCCCTGCTAATTATCCATAGCTGGAGGGAGAGTAGTTGGATTCATACCTTTCCCAATGATATTAGCGCTATGTGAACTGTAGCTTCGTCCAGGAATTGAACTCGGGTCGACGAGTCCATTTCCTACGACTCTAACCATTAGTCCACCCGCCTCCAACTTCGCCATTACTATTTGTTATTGCAATAATGCCGCTGAATTATAAACTACGAAAATTCAAACGAGACTACAAATTTACAGTCTCAGGAAACAATTATGTTGGATTTTTTTTTTGCTTATTTAAAAAACACTATATTGTGCGGGCTAGTTTAGCATAGTCGGTAGAGTGTCCGGCTGTAAACCTCAAGGTTCCTGGTTCGATACCAGCACTCGCCAACTCAGCGTATGAGTAGCACAGGGATCTGTGTGGTAAAGTGAGAAGCTGATGGTTGGTGTGGTACTCCACCTCAGATGCTAAAACAATCTCCTTGGTCTAGCACTAGTGTAAAGGGAATACACTCCTTCGCTGTCTGGCTGATACCGACTTTAGGCCGCCCCGACGACTTTACTTTTTTACTTATTTGTTATAGCAATGATGCTGCTAAATTATAAAGTAAGAAAATTCAAAGGCGACTACAAATTTACAGTCTCAGGAAAAGATGATGATGTGTGTGGGGGTTTTTTTTGGGGGGGGGGAGATGCAGAAAATCGAGCGTGCTTGGCGCCTTAATTTTAAACAAGGCACGAAGAGAAGTGAGGTGATGAGGAGAATAACCTCCACAGCAAAGAGAGCCAGAAAAAAAGGGAGAGAAAACAGCAGCCCCAGGAAGCATTGCTGTTTGTGTGCAGTCAGTGTACTAAAGACTGTCACTCAGTGATATGTCTGCTCAGCCACTTGCGCAGATGCTGATATTCTTTTTTTTTACACTACGCCATCGCCCTTAGAGGACGAAAAGGTGCCAACAACAACAACAACAACAACCAACATCAACAAAAGATCACTTATTGTTTTAATCAATTTTTCGTTTAAAAAATAAATGAATATATAAAAAGTTCAATCACTAGCAAGTTCATTAATTTCTCTTCAATAAGCAAAACATTTAATTTGGCATTCCCTTTTGTGGCGCCCGAGGCACCGGGCATTATGCCCAGCTCTGCTGCTTTAAATCGAGAGACAGGTGTTGCTCCCCTTGGATCACGTGATACATTTGTCCAGTTGGCCGAGGCCGAAGCTGGGTAGTAGTTACCCCACAGTCGGTGCATTCTACTACCCCAGCTTACGTGGCGATTAAGTTGTTGGTATTTTAAAATATTGATAATTTGGATTATTTTGATTATTCGGACTATTGTCCTCATCTTTATTGTTATCTACACAACGTTTCGGCCGATGTACCCTCTGGCCTTCTTCAGGTGTTTCTTGTCGAACTCGGGAGCCTCCATGTCGTAATCGGGTACCTTCACGGAACTTCGAACCGAACCCTTTATTCAATCCACGGGGGTAGACTGTTCTCATTCATAATTTCATTAAATCCTCTTCTGTGTACGATTGCTTTTATCTCTTTATTATTATGTAATTTACTGGCCGGTTTAGCTCAGTCGGTAGAACATTCACCTAGGAACCACAAGGTTCCGGGTTCGATACCGGCCTTCGTCAATGAGTAGCACAGCTTGGATCTGTGCGGTAAAGTGAGAAGCTGATGGTAAGTATGGTGCTCTACCTCAGACGCAAAAACAATATTCCTTGTTTAGCGCTAGTAAAAATGGGATAGACTCCCTCGCTTTCCGACTGATACTGATTTAATGCAATTAACACTTCGCATTAAATGAAGTGTAATGTTAACTAATGAATACATTCAGTTTTAGAAGGTGCAGTTCTCCGCTAATCACGGCGCTCTTAAGGTGACCCCCTGGCCAAAACAATTGCCCACCCCTGCCATAAACGATAAATTCCAGAAGTGACGTTCTAGAATTTATCAAAAAAAAACAAAAAAATAAATAAAAAAAAACACTACGATGACCCCTCGAATTTTCCAAAAACAGATTCCTTCAGCGCAACAAACCCTGTCAGAGCGTATAATTGATTTGATAGATAAAAAAACAAGTCGTGCCATAATTCTTAATGTGACATATTTTGATAATTCATTGGAAATCATGCGTACACGTACAAAATAGGCTAATTTAATGATATATATTCTGGTTCATGTGGGAAAAGTTGATTAGTTTATGATCCCGAAAAAATGCCACTATCTTGTTGGCGTCATTACTAATGACAAAATAACAGAATAACAATTATACGAAAACCCTGTCGGTTGGGGCTGTAGAATACGCCGACTGCACCTCTGAACCTGTGGCGACCCGTGATGCTTAAGAACGGAATCGGAGTGATTGGGTAGTACATGATATGGGACACTTTACTTTGGGCCTGGCTAGACGGGCAGTTGGAGAGGCCCCCTCCGATCAATCGTCTGGTCATGTCAAGCCATTGCACCTGTATGATTGTCTTGATCGTATTACTCTTATGGCAAACTCCCGACCCTTTTTATCATATATGTGATAAAGGGCGGTGGCTGAGGGTATTAGTGTCCTGGTTATGGCGTTAAACAGCATCTAGTGTTAGGCTTCCAATTCTGGATCTCTGAGGGTGTGGAGAACCCCTTCGTTGCCATTTATTGTGGTATATGAAAACACATTTCAGCCATTGTACCCTTTGAGGAGAAATAGAAAAAAGTGGGTATAGCTGACCATATATGGAAAGAAAAGGAAGCGCGTGGTGTAATGGTTAAAGTCATGGGAAATGGACTCGCCGCTCCGAGTTCAAATCCTGGACGGTATAATTGCATTTCACTTAGCGCTAATACCCTTGGGAAAGGTATGAATCCTACTCTCCCTCCAGCTATGGGCAAATAGTAGGGCAGACTGGACTCTTTAACCTTGGTTAGGCAACCGGTCTAGGAGAAAGAAAACTCTGAATTCAAACCTGTTAAACTCCGCTTAAGAAATTGACCTTGTGTCGCATCCAGCTCGTGCGGAGGGGTTGGTAAATATATATATGGAAAGAAAAGGCGGGAAACCATCTACCTTTGTGGGATAAAGTTAAAATAATAGGGAAGAACATTAGAGAAGAAGACATGTCAAAGAAGCAGCACATATGTTGGGTTATAGTGACCTCTTGAGTAGACCAACTATAGAGATAAATACAATATGGGAACAAATCATTGAAAAGGCTAAATCAAATTGTTTTTTTTGTTTTTTTTAAGTAAATTACCTTAAAAATTAAAATATTTGAAAATAACTGATACCATTGGATTTTACACTTGGAATTCTATAACAAATGCCAATAAACAATATAATTTTTATTCTTTAAATTATCATGACACTTCTCGGATTGATGGACATACAAAAACAATGATGTCAATTATTTGGATGAGATTTGTTTGTTCAACAGTCAAACTGGTCTTTCAAGTTGGATCATTGCTATGAAGGTCCACTCTGACCCGGAGTGGTAGTACCTGTTAAGATCCTATCTATGGTTTAAATAGAAAAAAAAAATGAGTTTAAAAATCTGTTTAAAAAACGAGTTAAAAAATTGAATACCGAACAAGAATTAATAAAACAAAAACGTCTTCGGCATAAAATTACCCACGTGTTGTCATGCCGTAAAATCCAACCAACCAACCAACTAGCCTTCTCAACTACAAATCTCGGACGCAACATATATCCGAACGAGAGAACGAACGGCCATAAATTAGAATACAAACACGTCTCGTCTCCATTGTTGAGTTACTTATCACTCCGGTTAGCGTGAGTTCTGCTACCCTAAGACGATTTGGTAATGAAGGACTATTTGCTCGTAAATTCCTACCATAAAATAAACTGAACCCCCATTTTATGTCCGTGTTTTTGCAATAAATGTTTTATTTTTCTTGCACCCGTTATGTTACAATACTAAATATATTTCCTTTATTTATTTTAATATTCACTTCAATGTGTAAATTCTAAAAGCTTTTGTTTTGTGAGAATGCTTAGTACGAAATAAACAATAGTTGTTCAATGTTTAATATTCAATGCTTAAGTATGGAATGTTAAAAGTTTGGTCAGGATTGCAGATAATATGCCTGCAGGAACTTATCTGTTAGGAATTTCGTGTTTGCCTGTTCACTTGTGGCCCGGTTCAATTTGTAGTAGGAGTTTTGGTTGTCGGTTCTGATCCCTTTGGTTGTAGTGGAATGTACTGCTTTGCGTGGCTGTCTGGGGCTGTGTCACAAAACGATGTCTTAATATCTCGTGCTAATGGCGAAAGAGATCTGTGTTGGCCGGTGAGCTGCTAATGGCAAAGAAAGTCCGTGTTGGCTAGTGGGCTACTAGGAACAAAGAAAGTCCGTGTTTGCTAGTGGGCTACTACTGGTAAAGAGGTCCGTGTTGGCTAATGGGCTACTACTGGTAAAGAGGTCCGTCTTAGCCGGTGGGCTACTAGTGGCAAAGAGGTCCGTGTTTGCTAGTGGGCTACTAGTATCAAAGAGGCCCGTGTTGGGTTGTTGTCATAAATAGCTATCCCCCGCTGTCTTAAGTTGGGCGTTGGTTAACCGAAGGCCAAAAAAAGGAATTCGACAGTTATTATGATTTCACGTTGCCCCCAAGAGGGCCGTGATTTGATTATTTTGGCCATTTCACGTGTGTCCAAATAAATTCCAATGTTATTGCTACGTTTTTAACGTACAAGAAATTTAAATAATCAATGAAAGACAAAGTTATTAGTAGAAGAAACATTGGATTTATTTAATGCAGAGCAGAGATAATGGCTTCTACCAAAACTGACACTTCAAACTGTGTGGAACCAGATAAATTGTACCTCTAACTATGTGTCATGGTGACCTTTCTTCTCCAAGGTTGTCTTATTCCCACAATGCACTGTGCCTTAACGGGAGGTCACTCTCTGACCTTAGTGTCCAAAGTGCAGTAACTCTGACCCTCTTTTAGGCTGCAGTTCAATGTCAAAATACCCCCTATTTTTGGAGGGGTCGTTCTTACCTTATAATCCTTCCACTACTAAAGGAGCATAAATAAAAATTAGTATATAGGATTAACACCTTTTTTAATTGTATAAAATTTTGATTTCAATACATTTGGATGGGGGGAGGGTTGTAGGTTGCAAATATTTCGGTCTGTCCCTACATGTTACACAAGATTATTATTTTTTTTATAATTGAAAAGTTTCAGTAATAACTGCATTGGTTTCTTACCTTTCCTTTGGGCCACAGCGGCAGTGCGGAGAGGGGGATCTGCTGCTTGGGCAACAGCACATCCTCCATATTGGACACTACAACATTGTATTATGCAGACGGGAGGATGCCAACCAAATAGAAATAGCATGCAGATTTTAACCATGGTTTTAGTTTATGTAAGAAAACCATTTGATCTAAATGTTACATAATCTATGCATAGATTATTGTCAACACCCTGTATTTCTGAGGGGATGGCCCCTTTTCATATCATGGGCGGGACTTTCCATGGAATATTACAGAAAGCCCGCGAAATACGTGAAGTCACGTGGGACCTGGTTGGCTCTCAGTTTCAGCTTGGACGTCAGGCAGATAAGATATATCTGCTTTAGCTAAGGCTCACTGCACACGCGCGTTGTGTTAGTTAGAGAAATATGTTTAGTTAAGTAAATAAATTTTTTACATAAATAATATGGTTTTGTGGTTGATGAATGTCTTGGCAACAAGACTGACCTAGGAGAAGAAATGAATCAAGGACGACCAACCAGCAAGAACAGAGACGTTAGAAGAGACGCTGGAAGAAAAACCTAAGATATTGTTGTGAGGTTTTAAGGGGTCAAATAAGAACAAAACGACGGGTAACAAATGTAGAAAAATGTATTAACAGAAAGTAGACAAATACAATAGAGATAAGTGGAAAATACGTCCGACAATAGAGTTATTGGCTTGCTCGCATTGGCTTACTGCCAAGCCACAATTATCCCTGTTACTTATAGTAATCTGTCGGCGCATTCTATTAGTCTTATAGGGTGTATCACCTATAACAGATACCAGAGATGAGCAGAAGAATAATAGAAGTAAAGAAAGGGTATACAACATAAACTCACCTAAGTAATGTTATCTCGTATTTCTTATCAGCTGATGCATATTTGATGAGGACATGTTAAATGGAAGGACATTCTTTTATTGCATCAATGGTCATAAAAAAGCATTGGTTGGATGATAGATCTTTATGCACTCAGAATGTAGGCAATTGTTAATTGTCAGAAGAAGACTAACGACAGAAGGAGCAGATTTCTTGTATTTACGGTTTATTATATAACATCTTTCTTCTAGAGACCAGAAAAAGAAAAGAAAAAAAAAAGAATCTTTTGGTTGATTTTTATGCCCTTTGGAATTAAACGAAAAGGGTTATTTCTTTGCCAAAAGAGCAGGAGTTAAACAAAAAATTAGACAGAAGAATTCTTGGATCTAGAGTCAAACATAGAAGCAACTCTCTACCCCCAAATCTCACCATAAAGTAAGCTACCCCCACAGACCATTACTGCTGCAGTGAGTCTCATCCCTGCTGGGTCTCATTCTGATAGACTTGTACTTGGCTAGTCATTATAAATAAGAACCCTTATGGCAAGCTCCAACCCCTTTTTATCATATGGGTGCTAGAAGGCGGTGGCTGCGGGTCTACATGTCCTGGGAATGACGTTAAACTCTATCTGATGGTGAGATTCCTGTTTTGGAGGTTTGGGGAATGTGGAGCACCATTGCTCCCTGGTCCACTCTGACTCGGAGTGGTAGTACCTGTTAGGGTCCCATCTATGGGTTAAATAGAAAAATGTATTCATAAAAAAATTGTATTATCCATTAAGAATTGATTTATTTCAAAACTTTATCAGCATTAAATGACCCACTGAGGTTGATAGGCCGTAAAACAAAACAAAAAAAAATAAATAAGAAGCCTTGCCATGGAGCAGTTGTTAGCAAACAACTCTCATAGATCATTACTAAAGTAAGTAAAAGTAAAGTCATCGGGTTGGCATAAAGTCGGTATTAGCCAGACAGCGAGGGAGTCTATCTCCTTTTCACTAGCGCTACACCAAGGAGATTGTTTTGGTATCTGAGACAGAGCGCCACACCTACCATCAGCTCCCGAGTTCAACACACAGATCCCTGTACTACTCATAACGCTGAGTTGGCGAGGACTAGTATCGAACGCGAAACCTTGTGATTCCTAGCTGTGCGATCTACCGACTGAGCTAAACCAGTCCCGACCATTACTACTCTATATACCCTAGCTGGGTATCACACTGGTACCCTTGTGCCTGACTAATCTTGATAAATAAAATGCCTTGCATGGAGCAATTATTTGCAAGCTATTTGGGGGAGAAGGAAATGTGGGGTTTTTTTTAATGCAAATACAGCATCTGCCTAGGAACCAGAAGGTTTTGGGTTCAATACCAGCCTTCACCAACTCAGTGCATAAACAGCACATCTTGGATCTGTGCAGTAAAGTGAGGAGCTGATGGTAGTTGTGGTGCTCCACCTCAGATGCTAAAAGCAATCTCCCTGATTTAGTGCTAGTGAAAAGGGAATAGACTTCCTTGCTGTCTGGATGATACTGACAATAGGCCACTTTTTACATTACAGTATTACAAAATTATCTTCTTCTTTCCTTTTAGAAGTCTGTCACAGACGACGATGATGTCACTCCATGTCTTCAACAGTTGTGGACCCCCTGGTGGCTAGTTAGTTCAACTCTGGACTTGCTGATGCGGTTACACACATTGCAAAGGAAAGTCCCATCTGTATTTTGTGGTTCATGACGACGAAGACATCGTCGCTCTGCAGCCCTGTGAGTCTCAATATTGAGCCACTTAGCTCCTGTGCAGCAGGTGTCTCAGCAACCCTGTCTGTTGGAGGCCAGATCTTCCGGGCTTGAAGGTATGATGGCGCATTTCTTCAGCGTCGTCTTCATATGGTCTTTGGACCACTTTTGGGGGCCTCTTGTTCTCTGTGTGCCTTCTGCGAGTTCACCGTAAAGTATTTTACGGGGGAGTCTGTCTGCAGGCATGCGGATGGTGTGACCCAACCATCGCAGTTGGCGTTGCGATAGGATGGTCTCAATTGGGTCAATGCGTGCTCTGTTTCGAATTTCTAAGTATGAGTATTGATAGTTTATGGCATCAAGGTAAATATCAATCTAACAGAAATGTATTTCTTGTCATTTTGAGTTTCATGAAAATGTTGAAATTTCACAATATTTCAGTTTTGTTGAAACACCGATATTTTAAAAGAGATTTTTAAATGTTAAATATTCTTCTATCATCACCATCACCATCATCATCATTATCCTCCTCCTCCTCCTCATTATCATCATCATCATCATCATCATCATCTCCCTTTTCTGCTAGCTGGCTGGGTTGAGTTGACTTGGATTCTTCCTCTGGGACTTCTTGGTTTCTCTCTGCCTTTATCTTACTGTTTACAAATGAACACGGACACTGGATATGTTTCATACATTTTATTTCCCCAAGTCCCCACTTCAGCCGTATGAAAGAGAATAGCCCATTATATACATCTGACCAGTAAGATGCCAAAGACAAATCTGATTAACGTGTTGCATACCTCTTTCCTTGCTTTCTTCTATTCTTCTTCTGGTGTCTTTGATATCTTAAGTTCTTCTAGCGTCCCTTCTAGCGTCTGGACTTCGTCTTGTGGGTCGGTCGCACTTAACTCATTTCTTCTTCTATATCAGTCTTGTTACCAAGACATTCACCAACCACAAAACCGTGTTATTTTCGTAAGCTTTTATTTACTTAACTAAACATTTCATGTAACTAAACATAGCGCGCGTATGTAGGTGAGTTCCAGTTAAGGCAGTACATCTTCTCTACCTGACGTCCAAACTGAAACTGAGGACCCAACCAGGTCCCACGTGACTTCACGTATTTCGCGGGCTTTCTGTACTATTCCATGGAAAGTCCCGCCCGTGATATGAGAAGGACCATCCCTTTAGAAATACAGGGGATTGACAATAATCTTATGCAACCGCATAGATTAAGTAACAAACGAACTCACTTGTTCCCCCAATTGACCAAATCAATTAATGAGAGAACTCATACCTGGGAGATATTTTAGCCATTTTTAGGGGGTTACAAAGGTCATTCAATAAATATAGGGAATTTTTTTTTTTTTTTAATAATTTTTTTTTCTGAATTTTTTCCATGGGAGTAAAACTCTGGATTGTTTGAAATTGGTTTATTACAAAAATTATTCTAATCTCACAAAAATATTTGTTTTGAAGCTATTCAAAATGGTTGGCACATCAAACAGAGTGCTCTAGACTTGAACAGAGGTCTGTCATCAAATCTTTGGTGGCTGAGAAGTTCAAACCATGTGAAATTTACAAAAGAATGTGTGATGTCTACAGAGAAGTCAAAATGTGTTTACTAGTGGACTAAATTGCTTAAAAAAGATGGAAATAGTATTCAAAATGAAGACAGGCTTACAATGGTGAACACACCTGAAATGGTAGATTCAGTTAATATGCTCATTTTTGGCTGCGTTCCGATAGAGGAAATTTCTGAACAACTGGGAATTTCTTTGGGTAGAGCACACAAACTTGTGAATGATGACCTTGCCTCTTTTGACCTTGGATTTTACAAGGACAATTCAAGGCCTCATACTGCAGCAAGAACAATGGGAACCATCAGCCAGTTTGGTTTGAAACAGCTGTCATATCCTCTTTTAGAATCCAGACAAGGTTCCCTCTGATTTCCACATGTTTAACCTCCTCAAAGAATTTCTGTAGAGAACAAAATTTTCAACTGATGATTAAATGAAGAATACCATGAGCTAATGACTAAAAACTCAGTTTAAAGATTTCTATGTTGAAAGAATACAAAAGCTTCTTTTTTTATCAATGGGGGAAAATGTGTTTTAAAGAATGAAGATTATATTGAAAAACTAGCAGGGCTACCCAGAAATGCCTAGGATTTAAAAAGTTAAAAAATCTCTTATCTACATTTATTATACTAAAATATATATATATATATATATATATATATATATATATATATATATATATGTAGAAAGTTTGTAGAAAAAAACAAGATGTTAAAAGTTTTGCTGACAGAAATCTGTTTCGACCATATGAAGAGGTCTTTATCAAAGCAACATTGTGAACGGAAAAACGAAATAAATATATCATTAATCACGAGGCACAGAACGCTCTCGATCAGTACCTGAATTTTAAACATTTTTTTTTTTTGCCTAACCAAGGTTAAAGAGCCTAGTCTACCTTACTATTTACCCATAGCTGGAGGGAGAGTAGTTGGATTCATACCTTTCCCAAGAGTATTAGCACTGTGTGAACTGTGGCTTCGTCCAGGATTTGAATTCGGGTCAACGAGTCCATTTCTTATAACCAGTATACCACGCACCTCCTAATATATAACACACCTCCCAAATATTATATAGTTATAGTTACTTTAAACTATATAATTGTGTATTAAATAGGAATACTTGAAACCTGTTTTGTCATAGAATCAAGGAAGGTCAATACACATATATATAACAAGAGGGTTTATTATCGAGAAGAAATACGGTTGAATACGCCAACTAATGTAAAATACGATTAATCATACATTGCTTTTAAGCTGCTCTCCCAGCTGTGGAGGCATGTAGTCTAATGGTTAGAGTTGTGGGAAATGGTATCGTCGACCCGAGTTCAATTCTTGGAAGAAGCTGTTTGCATTTCACATAGCGCTAATACCCTTGCGAAAGGTATGAATCCAATTCTCCCTCCAGCTATGGGTAAAAAGCAGAGTAGACTGGGCTCTTTAACCATGGCTAGGTAACCAGTGTAGGAGAAGGAAAAACTCTGAATTCAAAACATGTTAAACTCCGCTTAAGACGTATCCCGCTCATGAGGAGGGGTTGGTAAATATAACTGGCCGCTAAATAGTCCTCAGACTAGTCCATCTTGTGGGGGTAGTCGGTCTACTCCACAAAAAAACATATAACTGTGTACAAATTCATCATATTAGATAGGAATACTTAATATCTTATAACTGTGATTATAGGCAAATGATTGTAGGCAAATAAAAAAAGGGCAATTTTAAAAACATACATCGAAAATATAGTTATGATTGTAATCTAGGGACTGGCAAAAAAATCGGATACTATGAGTTTTAAAAGCGAATTAAGAATAATTAAATCTATTATTTAAGGTTAAACTTTGTCTAAATCGATAAGTAGTAACATAATAACCATCATTAAAAAAAGAAAAATATAATTACATATGCAGTTTATTTTTAAAAGATTTAAAACTATTTGTTTTGGTCAATTTCGACGCGATCCGCCAATTTTGGCTGTTTTTCAATGGTTTTAGGCGCTTGTTTACAATTTTAACGTAACATTTGGGATGGAAAAGAAATTTACCAAAAATCAGGTAGTTATCCGATTTTAATGAAATTTTCAGTATTGATTTAACAATTAATGAATTTTTGGACTTTAGAATGTTATATTTTTAGATTCTAAAAATGAATATCTACTTAATGCAAACCTTATTTTTTTCGAAAAAAGTATACGTTTTAAAGAAAAACTCGATTGAAAATGTACCCCTCCCCTTTTTAAGCAGAAAAAAACATCGATGTATAATTTTTTCTTTTATAAAATAATAGCCAATTAAATAATTATCGAAATGAGTAAAAAAGAAATCTCCAAAAAATAAATTATTTATTATTTTTTTACATTTTATTTTTCGATTTTCGGTACTTATTTTCTCATAGAAGCGCAACCGTAATTTTTTTAATTTTTTATTCATAAGTTCGGTCTTTTATCTCATTATTTATACTGTAATTAGTACAATATATGACCAACTTGAAAAACATTTTACGCCCCCAACATAAGAGGGGTCAAAATTAAGCGACCTGAAAAAAATGAGAAAGTTTTGAAATAAATAAATAATGCATTATAAAGATCATTCATTGATAATAAACACTGAAAATTTCATTAAAATCTGATAATTCCCTGATTTTTGGTAAATTATTTTTTGTAGGTGGGGTTAAAGTCATTTTGTCAAAAACGCATTTTAGGCTCACTTTCCCAGTCCCTATTGTAATCAAACATTTAGAAATTAAATAAATTTCAGAATTATGTAACCCATTAGAAGTTGGTATGCCATTAAATAAAGCAAAACCATGTATTATTTGGATTTTTTCAGACTGTTGTCCTCATCTTTGTTGTCATATACACGTTTCAGCCAATGTGCCCTCCGGCCTTCTTCAGATGTTTCTTCTCAAACTCAGAAAATTTCTTGTTAATCGGGAGCCTTCACAGAACTTTGAACCGAATTCTCTGGGGTAGACTGTTCTCATTCCACCCACCATGACCGGTGTTATGTATTCTATGTTATTATTGCCCTTGACCAGGATTGAACCTGTAATCTACAGATGAATGTCACTTAGAATTGTATAAACTCCACCCCTATATCTGTTGCACCATGTCCCCAACTGGACAATTCTGAGTGAATTCAAAATTTCAGACAAAAAGCAAAACAAAACTAAACTGTTGGGTCAGTAAAATGTTTATTCCCATGTGTGGGGTTAAGTGAGTGGTTAAGTGAGGGGCAGGCTTTCTGGGATTGGATATACCAATCATGTGATGACCCCAGAAGTTTTGGCGCAAAATACCAAAAATCAGTAGATAGATTCTATGTCAGAGGGTTTGTATCATAAGTAAGACAAAACTTCATATTTATTAAAATAAAACAATTTGAAATGAAAACTGAGCCCCGTCCCTCTCAAATAAAATATTGCATGCATGTAATAATCAAACAATTATTTTGAATATTTTCCACATCAATTCCACAAAATCGTAGGTATTTATTTATTTGTAAACTTTTTAGTTAACTTCTTGTTACTGTAAAAAAAAAAAGGACGAAAAAAACAATTTTTAAAATTGCTTACTCAAAGCTGTGACGTAGAGCTATGATGTAGTTTTTGTTACAGACAGAAATACAGACAATCTCCATTATTAATAGATTATAATGAATTTATAAATATTTTGCTATGACATTTATAATTTATTTATTGTAACCTAAATAACTTTGTGAAAACAAACGATTATGTATAAAATAAAAAAAAAAAGCAATGGAACATTCAAAACATAGTTATGATTATACTAAGAAACAGCTACACAAAAAAATGTAAATATGAATGTACAATATATCCAATTTCCTAACCTCTAGGCGTAAAATAACCTTAGGTGGGTTGACATGCCATTAAATTAACCAATCAATCAATTTTTAAAATGAAAAGAGATGCTTTGTTTGTAGCCTGCAATAATGTGAAGTTGTATTTAAAATATTTGTAAAAATAAAAAAGTGAAGTTGTCAGGATGGCCTATAGTCGGTATCAGCCAATCATCGAGGGAGTCTATCCCCTTTTCACTAGCGCTAGACAAGGAGATTGTTTTTGCGTCTGAGGTGGAGCGCCATACCTACCATCAGCTCCTTACGTTACCACGCAGATCCCTGTGCTACTCATATGCTGAGTTGATGAGAGCCGGCATCGAACCAGGAACCTTGCGATTCCTAGCCGAATGCTCTACCGACTGAGCTAAATCCGCCCTAAGTTGTAGAAATGGTTGTTTTTATTGCAATTCTTCATTGTGAGGTTTATTAATACTTTTAGCTCTTAAAACAATGATATTCTAACTTAGTATGAAGTTTAAAATGTTTGTGAACTTTTTGATACATTGGCTTTCAAAACATTGATATTGCAACTAATATTATATAGTTCGTGAGTAGCCAACGAATTATGCATGTAAGTGTAGTCAAAATTCGAATAACAGTTTGCTAAATGGAAAAATACCATTGAAAAAAGTTATTGACAGCAATAGCTGACCAGTAGACTGACTTCTGATTGGCTGAAAGAAAAGTGTGTGGTCTAGTTAGTTAGATTTCGGCAGTTAGTCAATGGGAGCAGACATAAGGATCGATGCTTCCAAGATGCCGGCTTCTCACCACAGTAGAAAATACTTTTGGGCTTGGTTTTTTGTAATAAATAATAGACGCCTAAAAACAAAAAAAAGTCTTGCTTATTTATTACAAACAAGAAATGAGCACAGACGATCCAGCCCAACAGAAGAAGAAAGAAATCAGTCCAACCAAGGAAAGGACAAGCAAGAACAAGTTAGAAAAGTAAGCGACCATCTCTTCTCATCTCATCTCCTCACCTCATCATCGTTTACTCTCTTCCATTCATATATTCAATATGTAAAGAGATATATAAAATCTATCTATACATATATATATCTGTGTGAATCTGTATGTCCGGAGGAAACTTAAAAATAAAACAATCAGCAACCAAGTAAATATATATACACATTAAATATCACCAGGGCTTGGTTTTTGAGTAAAAATAATAGATATACCCAGGACACTCCCTTTTTTGGCAGGGTGGGTCTAAAAAAAAAATTAGTGAAATAGATCACTAATTAGGACTGAGCCTATTCTAGTAGTAGTGATCACCCCAAGTGGAGTTTAACAGGTTTGAATTCAGAGTTGCCTAACCAAATTTAAAGAGCCTAGTCTGCCTTACTATTTACCCATAGCTAGAGAGAGAGTAGTTGGATTCATACCTTTCCCAAGAGTATCTAAGTAAGATGAACAAGTTATGCAAAAAAAAAAAAAAAGCAGCCATATGGCCACTTGGTTCCAACAGAGAAAGAAGGTTCCTTTGACTCTCTCTCTCTCTCTCTCTCTCTCTCTCTCTCTCTCTCTCTCTCTCTCTCTCTCTCCATCCATCTCTATTTGCTATTACTCTTGAAGGTCCTCAGCACGGCATCCAATGTCAGCACAGAGCTGATGAATGTAAGTTTTTTTCTAGTCGGCAAACACTGGTGTGTCCATGTGTAGGAGTCCACAGGAGAACATCACTTATAAGTTTGTACTTACTTCCCTTGCAGTTCCAACATGTCTTATTTATTTTACTTGGATGGTTTGTGGCCATACAGTTGCAATTTTGTGGGGTGCTGCTTCTACTGCTATTGAATGGGATTAGACATATATAAGGAAGAATTTTGCAGACTTTGGTTTGTTGCGGAATCTTATACATATTATCTGAAATCCTGAGGTAGGGGAATTATCGAAATCCCTTGCTATGGCTACTCTGGTCGTTCAGGAAGATATTTAGGTGTCTCGTCAAACAGAAAGAAGAAAGAATTTGCCTCTTTGCTTTAGTAGGCCCGTGATTGGTTGGTTTGATAGGCTCGTAGACAAGGACGATAACCCATACAGTTTCTTATAGACATACTTTATACATGAGCACTGTACCAAATCATTATCATTAAATACAGTCAGATTCCACGGCCGATGACAGCAATTTAAACGACCATGCTCTTCTCAATTGAAGACGCAGATTATCGATCACATGGATATCTGATCCCTCTGATAAAATAAAATGGGAATTCTTTCAAGCTGAAGCCATTCTGTACTACTGTATGGCTATACCATTTACTTTAGCTTGATAAAAAGCTATATGGCTACTACATGAGGATGCTATGTGCTGTTTTGAACAACACCTGGAATTATTAGATAGAAATAGTTAATTAAAATTTTGGACCAAGTCTCCAATAGGTACCCCAAATCATCAACTTAATGAAAGATTCACATTTTAACTCATCACCGGTAACTTCCTCTTCCAAATTTTAGTAAACAAATAATTTTAATCAGAAGTTAATGGAGATGTTGAACTTAAGTTAAGACAGTTCTAAGTGACAGTTAACTCTAGTCTGCTGGTTCAATCCTGGTCGGGGCAGCAATAACATAGAATAATAATTAACACAGCTTAACACCTGTACCCCAGCTATGGTTAGCGGAATGAGAACAGGATACTGGAATGAATAAAGGGTTAGGTTCAAAGTTCCGTGATGGCTCCTGATTATGACAAGAAGGTTCCCGAATTTGAAAAGAAGGTTCCTGAGTCTGAGAAGGTTCCCGAGTGCGACAAGAAATACCTGAAGAAGGATGGAGGGCACATCAGCCGAAACGTTGTACAGATAACAATAAAGATGAGGACAATAGTCTGAATAATCCAAATAATACTAATAAACAGAGATGCTTTGTTTTTACCCTGCAACAATGTGTAGTTGTATTAAAAAGTTTTTTTTTTAAACATTTTCAGCAGTAGAAACGATTGTCCTGGTTGGCAACTGTTTCATTGGCAAAGGAACAAGTATTCCAAGGATACCCTACTTCATCATCATCTGGTGTAATGCTGTTGCCAGCATCTTTATAGTGTGATATTTAACAATTTTTTTAAAAGTTTCATCAGTAGAGACAAGCTGGAAAAAAGGCAACATTCATAAAATCTAGTTCTCTTTACAATGCTGAACAATTCTGGAGGTGCATGGTCAAATGGACTTAGTCAAGGGAGATCAAGTTTCATCAGTAGAGACAAGCTGAAAAAGGCAACAGTCATAAAATCTATTTCCTTTTTTTTCTGTTCTCTTTATAATCACAAACAATTCTGGAGGTGCGTGGTCATCATTGCAAGAAATGTTCAAATCCTGGACTGGGCTGTTTGCATTTCATATAGCGCTAATACCCTTGGGAAAGGTATGCGTCTAATTATCCTCCCTCCAGCTATGAGTAAATAGCAGAGCAGACTGGGCTCCTAAACTTGGTATGGCAACCAATCTAAATGTGTTAAAAAATATTTGAATACCCATTAAGCATGAATAGAACAAAATGTCTCCAGTATAAAATAACCCATCAAGGGCTGACATGCCATAAAATTCAACAAACGCAACAATTTTTTTTCTTTTTCTTTTTAATCATTTGACACTTAAACTATTGTCTATTCTAACTGCAAAGACATGTAAATGAAGTGTAACAGTTGTAACAAGTTTAACCAACAGATGTTTTAAGGGAGTACCCCTTCATTGCCATTACTCCCAGGTCAACTTTGATCCAGAGTGGTAGTACCTTTAGGGTTCCATCTATGGGTTAAGTAGAAAAAAATTGAGTTTAAAAAAATGTGTTAAAAATTAATTTTGAAAAAAAATTGAATACCCATCTAGTATGAATAGAACAAAACATTTTCATTTCTCTGACTTTTTTAAATACCTGAAGAAGGCCAGAGGGCACATCGGCTGAAACGTGGTACAGATAGCAATGAAGATGAGGACATTGTCCAAATAATCAAAATAATGCTAAAACATCTTTAGTATAAAATAACCCAACATGGGTTGACATGCCATTAAATCCAACAAATTAAACAATTTAAAAAAAATCATTTGACACTTAAACTGTTGTCTATTTCTAACCGCAAAGATGTGTAAATGAAGTGTAACAGTTGTAACAAGTTTAACCAACAGATGTTTTAAGGGAGTACCCCTTCATTGCCATTACTCCCAGGTCAACTTTGACCCAGAGTGGTAGTACCTGTTAGGGTTCCATCTATGGGTTAAGTAGAAAAAACGAGTTTTAAAAAAATGTGTTAAAAAATTGAGTTTGAAAAAAAAATCAAGTATGAATAGAACAAAAATTTTTAATTTCTTTGACTTTTTGAAATACCTGAAGAAGGTTGGAGAGCACATCAGCCAAAATGTTGTACAGATAACAATCAAAATAATACTAAAACATCTTCAGTATAAAATAACCCATCAAGGGTTGACATGCCATTAAATCCAACAAAACGAAACAACTTTTTTCTTCTCTTTAATCATTTGATACTTAAACTGTCGTCTATTCCTAACTGCAAAGACGTGTAAATGAAGCTGTCAGTTGTAACAGGTTTTAACCAACAGATGTTTTAAGGGGAACAGGAAGTTTGCTTAACCCCAAAGCAGCCAATCAGGTCAAAGAGTCTCTTGTAACCTTCAATAATCAAGTGAAAATAACAAACCAATGAAAAGTACAGGGTGTCCATAAAGTCTCTTTACAACTTTAAAAATATTAAAAGATCAAATAAACCGACAAATATGTGGAAATTTTTATTAAATCAGGAGTAGATATGTAGCATCCCCTTGTATTTTTTTTTGTGGAATTATTAACAGAAAATACAAACTGTTCATTTAAATGAGGTTTTATTTTTGGTTTGAGAAAATTATATTGTTTTTTAACATTCCATGTTGTTTGTTTGTTTTGTGGCATATCAACCTCAGTGGGTCATTTAATGCCGATAAAGTTTTGAAATAAATCAATTCTTAATGGATAATACAATTTTTTTATGAATACATTTTTCTATTTAACCATAGATGGGACCCTAACAGGTACTACCACTCCGGGCAGAGTGGACCAGAGAGCAATGGTGATGAAGGGGTGCTCCACATTCCCCAAACCTCCAGAATTGGAACCTCACCATCAGATAGAGTTTAACGTCATTCCCAGGACATGTAGACCCGCAGCCACCGCCTTCTAGCACCCATTTGATAAAAAGGGATTGGGGCTTGCCATAAGGGTAATAGGGTTGGGAAAATCATATAGGTGCTAGGGCTTGATGTGACCAGCCGATTGATTGGAGGGGGCCTCTCCGACCGCCCGTCTAGCCCAAGATAGGGCCAAAGTGGAGTATTGCATCTCATGAACTGCTCATCCACCTGGGCTCTATCCTTAAGCATCATGGGTCACCACCTACGGCCAACAGGTGGCCCCATTGGGGGAGTCCTACCCCTCTGCAGAGGTGCAGTTGGTGCATTCTAACGCCCCAGCCGACAGGGCGGGAGAAAAATTATGCTTTTACATCAAGTTGTACTAAGTTTGGTTGTAACCTCTTAAACTTTTCTGTGGATCCAGGAGCTGAAGGCTGAGTAGGTTCACCGGTGACTCTCGTGGAAGCTGGTCTGACCCTTATCGCGTCTAGTCATCAACTCACTTCTCCCACGTGTCCCTTTCAGTGACTCCTTACAATTACTACTATCTCTACCTCCTACTCCTATTATTATCTATCTCTTACTGCTACTCTCATATTCCCATTTAAAAGAAATGTCCTTATTTTACCGCCCAAACTGAAATTCTTGGTGCCAGTGTGTCTACATTTTTCTATTTTTAGAACACTAGCCAAACGCCATTGTTTCAACCATTACACCCTCTTCATTACTTCTTTCTTTACTTCTTTCTTACTCTATTCTTCTGGCCGTCTTTGGAATCTTATAACATCTTGTCTTGGTCTGGAATCTTCTAAGGTCTGGACTTCTCTTGGGGACTCGGGTCTGGTCTTCTATTGGGGATTTCTCTTAATCAGAAGCCTGTGTCATTGGTAGTTTTTAGAGGTAATAACACAAGACTCCGATTTGCTTTGATCTTACTTTATTTTTAAATCCCCAACCAGACATCTGCGCAGAGTGAGTTGGAGTGTGTATAACATGACTCACCACCGTCATCGTTTCTCGCCGACTGACCAAAATCTATTTCTAATCTAAACCGGAAAAGAAGGTCCTCTCTACCGGTTCTCACGGCTATCCCCAGAAGGGTTAGGACTGAGGTCAAGCTTGTCACTCAATCTTCAAGGCCGTCAGCTGCACTTAGAACGCCATCTTGTTTTCTACACTATTGCACATAAATATTAGGTAATAATAATTATGTAACAGATATTGAAGTTTATTTGCCTCAATATCTTTAGCATAACCCCACAGAAAGAAGTCCAGGGGAGTGATATCTGGAGAACGAGGTAAAGAGACTTTATGGACACCCTGTATATATATATATATATATATATAAAATGGACTCTCCCGTCGATTTTCGACATATGAGGGTTCATACACACAATGAACTCCCACACAGGGATTTGTTTATAGTGGTGAAGGCTTGTGTTGGACCATCCACACTTTTTGGCACAGTCGATAGGAAAGAATTGGTGCATCAAGGGTTGCCACAAACCCAATCAATGACCGACCTCAGGAATTTTGAATTCAGAGTTATCCCTCTCCTAGACTGGTTACCTACCCAAGGCTGAAGAGTCCAGTCAGCCCTACTATTTAACCCATAGCTGGAGGGAGAATATATGGATTCATACCTTTCCCAAGGGTATTAGCGCAATGTGAAATACCAACAGCTTCGTCTAGGAATTGAACTCGAATCGACGAGTATATATATATATATATATATATAAAAGTTAATAGAAAGGAAATGAATATGACGGTATGAGTATAAATAAAAGGATATCAAAACAACACAATATGCTGTTAAAGTGAAAAGATTTTATATCATATTATAACTATAATATGATACAAAATCTTTTCACTTTAACAGCATATTGTGTTGTTTTGATATCCTTTTATTTATACTCATATATATATAAGTAAGTAAAGTGGTCGGGGTGGCCTAATGTCGGTATCAGCCAGACAGCGAGGGAATCTATCCCCATTTCACTAGTGATAGACCAAGGAGATATTTTTGCATCTGAGGTGGAGCGCCACACCTACCATCAGCTCCTCACTTTACCGCACAGATTCCTGTGCTACTCATACGCTGAGTAGGTGAGGGTCAGTATCGAACCAGGAAACTTGTGATTCCTAGCCGAACAATCTACCAACTGAGCCAAGCCGGCGCTAAAATCATTTTGCATTGTTTGTTACTATTTTTTTCCCATTCTGTGATAGAACAGATAAAAATACTCAGAAGTTGATAATAAATCAAATAACAATATGGCACAAATATGGAACCAGTCCACGGCACGTTGGAGAAATATCCTGACAGTATGCCACATCAGATAAATTGAGAATCACTAATGTATATGTAAAATTTTAACACTTTTAAGAAAAAAGTTTGTTGGTTGGCTAGTTTAATAGCATTATAGCCCCTGCTGGCTTCCCGTTGTGGTGTAATGGTTAGCAAGCTAGTCTCGCACATCCATTAATACTGAATAGTTTGATCATCGCTGGATATGCCATACTTGTAACCTAGTGTCAAATCCTACCTGAGTTGAACGGGTTGGGTAAATAATTAAAAAAAAAACTCTTTGCTTACTTTAAGCCAGTCACAGTGGCTCTCCCACTACTGTAATCCTACCGTGCTTTCGCACATTTGAAGTATTGCAGCTTTCATGTGTCATTTGTTTACACTGAAAAATCACTACATGAACACCCTGCCATCTTTTGTTTTGTCTGTGAACCAACCCTGAGACTGATACTTAACCCTTTTGCAATATGGAACCAGTTAGAAGAAAGTTTGGTCCAGCCCCCAGGAAAAATTTGGTAGGCAAAGAGTTAAGTACTGAACACAGGCTCATTGATGCTTAACTTCAGTGATTGACACGTTTAGTTATATCCAATTATTCTAGGCTGACTACCACCTCCTTTGAGAGTCAAATTATAATATTAAGTAGGTGAAGTGGCCTATTGTTGGTATCAGCCAGACAGCAAGGGAGTCTATCCCATTTTCCTTAGCCCTAAACCAGGGAGATTCATGCCTTTCCCATGGATATTAGTTCTAAGTGAATAGAGACTCTCCTACCACTGCAATCCTACCATAAACCACTGGCAGCATTTTCTCACATCATTTGTTTACTCTGAAAAATCACTACATGAACAATCCTGCCATCTTTTGTTTTGTCTGTGAACTAACCCTGAGACGGGTATTTAATCCTTTTGCAATATCCTATCATATGGGTAAAAAATACCAAGAAAATTTCATACAGCCATGGGGGAAATTTGGTAGGCAAAGAGTTAATGCTAAAGTCAGTCTTTTTTTTTTTTTTTTTTTTTTTGCAAGCACTTACATGGTTTTAAGTAACTATTCCTATTTAATAATAATCATTTATTTACACACAAGTATTTCTATAAAGGGCCGGGTTAGCTCAGTCGGTAGAGCGTTCGGCTAGAAACCACAAGGTTCCTAGTTTGATACCGGTCCTCACCAACTCAGCATATGAGTAGCACAGGAATCTGTGCGGTAAAGTGAGGAGCTGATGGTAGGTGTGGCGCTCCACCTCAGATGCCAAAAACAATCTCCTTGGTCTAGCGTTATTGAAAAGGGGATAGACTCCCTCGCTGACTGGCTGATACCGACTTTAGGCCGCCCCGACGACTTTACTTACTTATTTCTATCTAATACTAATAATTTTCAAACAGATATATTTGACAGATAGATAGGATTTTCACAGGTACTATCACTCCAGTGGAGAGTGGATCTGAGAGTAATGGCAACAAAAGGGTTCCCCCAAATCTCCAGAACTGAAGCCTCGCCACTGGAGTCAGTTTAGTGTTTTATCCAAGACACCTTCTTTAGGAGAAATGTAGTAAACAATTCTAATTGTACAAACATTATAAAGTCCTTAAAATCAAAGATCATGTTTACGTAATGAATTGTCTGCTAGCCCATGGACAAATGATGGGTACGTTAACATTCAAAAAATATTTCATTCCTAAAAAAGAATTATACACTATCTCTACTAGGGGATCAACTGCAGGTGAACTCTTCAAACCATTTGCCAACACTATGGCCTTAAATAGGGTCCTCCATCATTATTGGAATACACTAACAAAATAATTTCCAAACATTGATTTCACCAAAATGTCTGCTCACCAACTCAAATTATTTATCAAAATGGAAATTTTTTAAATGTATAAGTAAACTTATAATCAACTTTCAAACTATGTAAAAAAAAAACAACTGAGGTGATCACTATTAGAATAGGCTCAGTTATAATTAGTGATCATCCTCCACACATTACTACAACAACCAGCATTGTGTTTCTTGTTTTGTGTGAAAATAAACCTCATGAGAGAGACACCAAGTGTCTAGCCCATGTTCTGTGAATGCTATACCTTTAAATCCTATCTTAACCCTTTTTGTTTTTCTTCTTTCGTGGGCTAGAGAGTCACGTCAACCCCTATGTCCTACATGTCCTATGATGTTAATGTTCTGTGAATGCTAGACCAAGAGAAAGAGAATGAGAAATTCCCTGGCTGCTGTTTAAATACCAAGCCACCTATTGGCAAAACCTCACACTAAGGGAAGATAACCCTTTCGGACACAAGTCCATCTCAGCAGAGGCAGATAATTGCTACACTACCATTAAAATGACAGATGGCTACCATTAAGATGATAGAATGGTACCAAGTATAAAACAGTGTATCAAATTGAATACCTATACATTCAGAATTGAGGCAGAATAATAAAAATGTTTAAAACTTATTTTTAATGGCTCATTAGACACAAAAAGTTGTGGTAGGATTGAAGAAAAAAAATCCCATCATGTATGACAGATGATAACATCGATAGACTTTTTGTTACACTTACTGAGAGTTTATATAGTCTAGTATTCACAAGAGAGTTCTCCAAAAGGGAGGTAATCATAAAATAGGGGAGGTAACTCTCAATTACTTATTACAGACTTATATAAGTGTAATGACAAACGATAATACCGATAGACTTTGGAAAGGTTTATTCTACATAGAATAATTGTTACACTTACTGAGAGTTTATATAGTCTAGGATTCACAAGAGAGTTCTCCAAAAGGGAGGTAATCATAAATAGGGGAGGTAACTCTCAATTACTTATTACAGACTTATATAAGTGTAATATAGACTTTGGAAAGGTTTATTCTACATAGAATAATTGTTACACTTACTGAGAGTTTATATAGTCTAGGATTCACAAGAGAGTTCTAGGTAATCTTATATAAGTGTAATACGATAATACCGATAGACTTCTACGACCTAGGCTCTTTAATAATAGACTACTGACTGAGAGTTTATATAGTCTAGGATTCACAAGAGAATTCTCCAAAAGGGAGGTAATCATAAAATAGGGGAGGTAACTCTCAATTACTTATTACAGACTTATATAAGTGTAATGACAAACGATAATACGATAGACTTTGGAAAGGTTTATTCTACATAGAATAATTGTTACACTTACTGAGAGTTTATATAGTCTAGGATTCACAAGAGAATTCTCCAAAAGGGAGGTAATCATAAAATAGGGGAGGTAACTCTCAATTACTTATTACAGACTTATATAAGTGTAATGACAAACGATAATACCGATAGACTTTGGAAAGGTTTATTCTACATAGAATAATTGTTACACTTACTGAGAGTTTATATAGTCTAGGATTCACAAGAGAGTTCTCCAAAAGGGAGGTAATCATAAAATAGGGGAGGTAACTCTCAATTAATTTTAAGTTTTTTAAAGAGTTCAGATCAAATCAGTTGATGTCATGTATGACTCCCTATTTATTACATCTGAACAAATTTAGAGCACCTCAAGCACTGGGCAATAAACCCAGACATGTCCTTTTTTATATGAGGGGGAAAGTGTTGCCTGGCGGATGCTCCCTGGA
This sequence comes from Doryteuthis pealeii, assembly GCA_023376005.1. Classification (NCBI taxonomy): domain Eukaryota; kingdom Metazoa; phylum Mollusca; class Cephalopoda; order Myopsida; family Loliginidae; genus Doryteuthis; species Doryteuthis pealeii. Next base: position 106,837,755 of record CM042153.1, read on the forward strand.
ATTTAATTTATATTTGTAGTTAAAAAAGACCCAACTTTTTGGACACTACTCCATTGTCATGGACCACAGCAGCAGTGTGGAGAGGGGGGATCTGCTGTTTGGGCAATAGCACATCCTCATATCAACCCACCCAGGCTACGTAGTTAAAAAAAAAACTTTTTGGACACTACTCCATCGTATTTCACAGACAGAAGGATTCCAACAACAAAGACTATTATGCTGTAAACTTTGCTAATAGAGCTGTTTATTTTGAATCCTTCCTGGGCCGTTGGCTTTAGTGCTGAACATATGGCTCAGACCTGTCCACCAGGCCAACTCTACTTAGCGACATATGTTTCTGTCTAGTCTAGTTATCAAACTATCAATATAGTTTGCATGATGCTTGAAATGATAGCAAGTAGTTGGTGTCGATAAAAGTCAGGAAACTCAAATGCTAATTTCTAAGACAAGCAAGTCTTTCTACTACTCCAATCATTAAGTTTTGCCAAACTTCCAATTCCCACAGCAGTCCACATCTTTGCTCTCCCTAAACCCTTGCTCTCCCTAAACCCTTGCTCTATACTGATATTAAAAAATCAACAAAAACTAATCTTTTAAGCTAGTCATGGGCTACATGCTGCTTGTAGTTTTTTTTTCTGAATGGGCTGCTTAAGACTTGAATTTTTTTTTTCTGAATGGGCTGCTTAAGACTTGAATTTTTTTTTTCTGAATGGGCTGCTTAAGACTTGAATTTTTTGTAGAAAAGACCTTTTTCTTTGAACCATAGTGGTAGTACATTTTACTGTCCTATCTATGGGTCAAATAGATCTATTTGTAAATAATTAGTATTAGATAGGAATACTTTTGACATTAGAAGTTAATTTACAATACAAATACTTACCCATAGTATGAATACTTACCATAATATATATGGCTCATTATTAAAAATGGACATTATCTATACATATATAAAGGGCAGTTGTGTTTATGTGTATGTCCGGAGGAAACTTCGAAAATAAAACAATTAATGACAAAGTAAATATATATACACATTGAATATCACCAGGGCTTGGTTTTTGAGCAAAAATGATAAAGATTTGATTTATATTTGTGAAAAGGGTTAAAAAATAAAATTTAAATGATAACAGAATGGAATATTTTTTTGCATCTAATATTTTGCATAGTAGACATTAACGTTTATTTTCAGAGGGCTGGATCAATGCAAGGTTTTTTTTTTTTTTTTACATGGCAATCACGATTAATAATAATGGATACTAACTTTTTAAAAAATTGAGTAATAATGGATACTAACTTTTTTTTAAATTGAGTAATAATGGATACTAACTTAAAAAATCCCCCCTCTACCCTGGTGATGCCGGGTGGCCGCTTCTAGTTAGAAATAAAGGACAAAGAGTTTCTTTTTGTAAAGCTTACTAGTAGTACTTATATTTATTACATACAGGTGGTCATTATTAAAAACAAATGATGAATAGTTGCTATTTTAAGTTTACTAGCAGTACTTACCCATTATTCATAGTGGTTGTAAGATGGCCATGATTAAAAATTAGGTTTGTATACTGCCTATTTAAGAGACACATAAATCTGAACGATAATGAAATTAATTTCAAATCCAGTGCTAATGTACCTAAATGTCTTTAGCTAATGCTGTTAATTATAGAATCATGGTTTTAAAAAAAAAAACGATGAATACATAACACCATGCTTACAAATTTGTATTGTCTTTTGCGTTTTGTTTACAATATAAACATCCCCCAGTGATGGCCCATAATAGGACCGAAAGTATTTGGGAATAAATTAGTTATGGCAACTTTATTAGCCAATCCTGGACAGATAGTGTATCATCCATTTGGTGATTTGAAAGGTTTGAAACCAGAATTATTTTGTAGTTAAAAGATGTCCATACTATATATATATATATATATATATATATATATATATATATATATATGCACACATTATATATATATATTATCTTGATCTACCATCTGATGAGACGAAAATTTTGGGGAGCTATATTAAATCAACTTAGATTTATAAAGGCCCTAATTTTGGTCGAAATAAATTTATTATGGAATTACGGTGTTGAGTTTTTCCTTCCTTTCTAAGATAAATATTGCTCTGTATATAATCTAAAAAGTTTATTATACATTGAGCTCTTTTTAGTGATTTAAAGATTCACTGTATTTGTACATACTGGATCATACAATAATAATACAGTGTATCTTAGAAATCACATATAGAATCATCCCTTCCTACCAAGTTTTGGATACCTCTCATATATATATATATATATATATATATTATATAATATATATATATATATATATATATATATATATAACAGTTAATTGCAAATCTATGAAGCAAACAAATATTTTTGCTTCTGGATTAATTAAAATCGATTTAAAAAGTGCTCAATAAAAAGAGTTAAATATATGTTTTAAAACTGAATGGGTTAAAATCCTCTGACTATAGTTTCATGCAGTATAGCAAATCTTCAGGGAGTTTTAAAACACACACATATATATATATATAATAAATAAACTTGCTTTTGTGGCTGGATTGCATCCTAAACATTTTTTATACATCTTTTATCTTATATATTTTTACTTCGAACCTTATTGAGTTTTTCTCATGGATGTTAATACTTCTAATCTTAAAAATAAAATTTATTTTATTTTTAACACAAAATATGCATTTTTATAAAAATTTTAAAGACATTCTGGCCCAGAATGAGAGCGTTGTTTGGGCCTCTCGTGCCAAACGGTTAACTCCTTTGCATATAAGTAATAATCCTCCAATGGGATCACCTGTTTGCTGTGGGTGGCAACCTGTGATGCTTAAAGAAGGGATCCTGGTAGCTGGTAGTCCATGACATGCAACACTTCACTTTGGCCCCTATTTGGGTTAGATGGGCAATTTTGGAAAGGGCCCCTTTGATCAATTGGCTAGTCACATCAAGCCATAGCACCTATATGATTATTCTGACTGGATTGCCCTTATGTAAACACCCAATACTTTTTGTCACGTATGTGCCAGAAGACGGTAACTGAGGTTACTGGTTATGGCGTTAAACTGCATCTAGAGGTGAGGTTCTAATTCTGGAGCTCAGTAGAATATCCCTTCATTACCATTACTTCCAGATCCATCCAGACCCGTAGTGGTAGTACCTGTTAGGGTCTCATCAACAAATATATATATATATATATCAACAAATTAGTTTAAACAGATGTTTGGTTGTTGTTTTACGGCATATCAACCCTTTTTGGGTCATTTAATGCCGAAGCAAGTCATTCTGATAAACACAGGACTTGTTTTGATTACAGTACGTGATGAGCCTGTTCAGTACTGGGTGACCACTTAAGTGACAGACGTTGAGAGATATGATTGGTTCGTTTTCCTGTTATAAACCCGTCAACTGCTGGAGATATGATGGGGAGAGGGGGTGTTCTTAGGTGGGTCTGTTTCGCCGACTAGCCATCTTTTTGGGGGGTGATTTCTTACTCTGGTCGATACAGCTTTTGTTGTACTGGCTCCAGCTGTCTGCGCTCATTCGCTTTGTTTTTAAATGATGCTTACAGTACCAGCTGTTGCTTAAGTGGTCACCTAATTAAGTATTGAACAGGCTCATTGCTGCTTAACTTTGGTAATGTAAAAGCATGTGTATGTATGCTGTAGAGGTTGGCTGGTTGTTTTATGACATATCAACCCTTTTCGGGTCATTTAATGCCTAATCAAGTCACTTTTGATAAACAAAGGACTCAGATTGCTTACAGTACCTGCTGTTGCTTAAGTGGTCACCCAATTAAGTATTAAACAGGATGATCACTGCTTAACTTTGGTGATATAGTGGGAACTGGTGCTTTTAGTGTGAGTTAACAGTGGCCTATTGTTGGTATCAGCCGAACAGCAAGGGAGTCTATCCCCTTTTTGCTAGAGCTACACCAGGGAGATTGTTTTTACTGAGGTCGAGCATCACACCTGCTGTTAGCTCCCCAGTTTACCACACAGATCAGATTACCCAATCTGTGCTACTCATAGTGGGAACTGGTGCTTTTAGTGTGAGTTAACAGTAATTTAAAAATCTTTAAATAGGTTGGTTGGTTGGATTTTACAACATGTCAACACTTCTTGGGTTATTTTATGCCAAAGATGTTTTGTTTTATTCTTTCTTGTTGGGTATTCAATTATGTACATTAGAATTGTTGGTTGATTGGATTTTACGGCATGTCATCCTTTGTTGGGTTATTTTATGCCAAAGATGTTTTGTTTTATTCTTTCTTGTTGGGTTATTTAATTCTTAAAAATCTCAATTCTTTTTTAACACATTCTTTTTTAAAGACATTTTTTTACCTATTTTACCCATAGATGGGACCCTAACAGGTACTACCACACCGGATTAGTGAGGTCATAGGAGTAACAGCAATGAAGGGGTACTCCACACTCTCCAGAGTTCTACTGACTGAGCTAAACCATGCATATCAACCCTTTTTGGGACCATTTAATGCTGAATCAAGTCATTTGAATAAACAAAGAACTTAGGTTGCTTACAGTACTGCTATTGCTTAAGTGGTCACCCAATTAAGTATTGAACAGGCTCATTGCTGCTTAACTTTGGTAATGTAAAAGCATGTGTATGTATGCTGTAGAGGTTGGTTGGTTGTTTTATGACATATCAACCCTTTTCGGGTCATTTAATGCCCAATCTTGTCATTTTTTTTGGTAAACAAAGGACTCTAGTTGCTTACAGTACCCGCTCAAGTGGTCGACCAATTAAGATCCACTCTGACCCAGAGTTCCAGCTATGGGTTAAATAGATTAAAAAAATGATGTTGCATACTGACGTTTTTACAGTACCAAATCGATATCATGTTATATACCTTTCTTTACTTCTTTACTTCTTCTATATCTTGGTCATCTATTCTTCTGGTCGGCTTTGGTTCTATCTTCTAACATCTTGGTCTGGTATATCTTCTAAGGTCTGGTCTTCTATTGAGGGTTCGGGTCTGGTTTCTGTTGGGGATCACTCCTTATCAGAAGCCCTGTGTCATTGTTAGTTTTTGGTAATAAACACAAGACTTCAATTTACGTTGATGTTACTTTATTTCCAAATCCCCAAACCAGACGTCTGCGCAGATCCTTACATCTTGCTAGCTCGGCTTCTAACTCCTAACTGACTTAAACTTACTATATCCTTAAACCGGAAGAGGGCCTTCTATGGGGGTTCCGGTTCTCACGATTTATCCCCAGAAAGCAAGGTCAGAGTGAGGTCAAGCGCTGTTACTCACCCTCAAGGCCATCAGCTGCACTAATCTCCATTATGATTTCTACACTACCTTAAAAAGATATTGGGGATCCAATAATTATGTAACAATGAGTTTAAAAACAATTTGAATACCCAACAATGAATAAAACTGTTGTAATGGAATATTCCACATTCTCTCCCACCCATGTGGTCTGACTATATATATATAGTGAGCATGGCATTATGCTGGGCTGGCCTCGAGGATTAGTAGCATGCCTCACTATTCCTTGTCTGTCTTATTGTATCTCTCTGCAATAAAAAACCCTCTATCTTAAATTTATGAAATTGTTGACTAGTCCTTCCACTCGAATACAACCATGTCTGATTGCATCCCTTTTAAGGACACAACAAAACAAAAACATCTTACAGCATAAAATAATGTAATGTGGCGGTATATTCACAGTACCAAAACAGATATATGTAACCTTTTAATCGCGATATATGTTGTATAGCGGGTTTTGTCAACGTGCCTCCAAATTCACGACACTAAAAAGGTGTTCGGCATGTGGCGGTCATCTTGTCGATAAAAAAGTACAACACGAGAAATATATCGTCAGCTGCTTAGCTTTTATTTTCGGGCTCGTCTCGTGGGTTGTTTGGAAGAGGAGGAAAGCAGAGAGAAAGAGAGAGAGGACACTGTTAAATTACTGTAATCCCACACTAGGGACCAGAGGCCCGTCCGTATCCTACGCTGTCGGAAATCAAAAAGAGACCAGTATTTTTCTTCTTCGTTCCTCGTGAACACGTGACTTCCGGTTCCGGTCAACCCCTGAAACTTCCGGTTGGCTTTCATTCTCCATTCGGGGGGTCACGCCCCGGTCAAATTCACGACAAACCGTTTTATGTTCATCACTTTTTTTTAACCTTTACTCCCTCTTATTTCTTCTTCCTCCTTTTCTAATAGTAATGTAGTAAGATAGAAGGGCAAAATTCACAAACCTGTGATGAGCCAACAACGGTCCATCGATCGAAGAGACAGCGGGTGGCATGTTGCACGTGTGGGCGGAAGAACAAACCATGTGACGAGTCTGACTAGTTGTGGCAGTAAAAATCGTGAGTGTCCTTGAGGCAGCAATTTATAGTAGCAAGTCTCGTAGCTGGCGAGACGAGAGTTGTGACGTCTCGGCCAGACCGAGTATAAAAGAACAGTAGCGAGGGAGCAAAGGACGACAACCTTATTTCTTTTAAGATCTTCACAAGTGTTACGGTGTCTTTGGTAGAGGTGAATTTCGTTAGATAATTAGAAGTAGTCCTCACAAAACTCAGGATATTCACCATCTCGTTACAATAATCCAAGGGTTGATTTTGCCGTAAAATCCATCCAATCAACCAAGTAATTCAACCTTATTTATAGCCGACTCCATTTCTTGAAAAATAGTTTAAAATATTCTAAAATGAATTAGAAAGTTAAAGTGAAAAAAAAAAAGAAAAAAACCTTCAATTAAATTTAGAACAAAGAATAATCTTGTAATCTTGGGAGTAAACTCTTTTATAAACAACTTGTTTTGGCCAATTTTCGGCTGTTTTTTGTTTGTATTAGTTTAATAACTGCAGTTTGTGTTCTGCTAAATTTAGTCTGTCTGTCATCTCACCTTATCTCAATAAGTCTGCTTTCCCATTCTACCATATCTTATACTCTTTCTGCATCAAGGACATACAATCATGGAGTAATGGTTAGCAAGCTAGTCTTGCAGATCCATTACTACTGAATAGCAAGTTGAACCCTTGTTGTATGCCCCATACTTTGACCTTGTGTCACACCATACCTGTGCCGAACAAGTTGGGTAAATACATATTTATTTAGCTTCAAGGGCGTCCCATCATGGAGTAATGGTTAGCAAGCTAGTCTTGCAGATCCATTACTAGTGAATACCAAGTTCAATCCTTGTTGTATGCCCTATACTTGTGACCTTGTGTCACATCCTACCCGTGCCGAGACGAGTTGGAAAAATACATATTTATTTAGCTTCAAGGGCGTCCCATCTTGGTGTCATGGTTAGCAAGCTAGTTTCACAGATCCATTACTACTGAATAGTAAGTTCAATCCTTGTTGTATGCCCCATACTTGTGACCTTGTGTCACCCATACCCGAGCGAGTTGGGTAATACCGCCCCTCGCCAACTCTGTGTATGAGTAGCACAGGGGTCTGTGCGGTAAAGTGAGGAGTTGTTGGTAGGTGGGAAACACCAGTTGGTCTAGCGCTAGTGAAAAGGGGATAGACTCCCTCGTTGTCTGGCTGATACCGATATTAAGCCACTCTGCCGACTTACTGACTCTATAGCCCTGATATAGGGTGTAACTTATGGTGGTTTCAGTTGAAATGTTGTGCATTAATACAACTGATACACTCCTTTCTACTTCAAGATAAGATAAACTCTGATACAACTCCTTTCTACTTCAAGACTGGATCAACTCTGATACAACTCCTTTCTACTTCAAGAAGGATCAACTCTGATACAACTCCTTTCTACTTCAAGACTGGATCAACTCTGATACTCCTTTCTACTTCAAGACTGGATCAACTCTGATACAACTCCTTTCTACTTCAAGACTGGATCAACTCTGATACAACTCCTTTCTACTTCAAGACTGGATCAACTCTGAGGTCAACAGCTTTAATAACAGATCAACAGACAAGGATTAAAACTGATACAACATCTTTCTACTTCAAGAAAGGATCAAACTTTATGCCACAAAGGATCTCTACTGTATATATGGACTCGATTTCAACACATGAGGGTTCATCCAATGACCAAGCCACACAGTGATTTGTTTATAGTGGTGAAGGCTTGTGTTGGACCATCCACACTTTTTGGCACAGTCGATAGGAAAGAATTGGTTCACACAAGGAATGCCACAAACCCAATCAACGACTGACCTCAGGTTTTTCGAATTCAGAGTTTTCCTTCTCCTAGACTGGTTACCTATCCAAGGTTAAAGAACCCAGTCTGCCCTACTATTTTACCCATAGCTGGAGGGAGAATATATGAATTCATACCTTTACCAAGGGTATTGGCACTATGTGAAATGCAAACAGCATTGTCTAGGATTTGAACTCGGGTCGATGAGTCCACTTCCTATGACTCTAACCATTATGCCATGCATCTCCACTGTAAAACCGCTTTCAACTACAGCCCTAAAATGGCCACACGATTCATAAAAAGTCGACGGGGCGGCCTAAAGTCGGTATCAGCCAGTCAGCAAGGGAGTCTATCCCCTTTTCACTAGCGCTAGACCAAGGAGATTGTTTTAGCATCTGGGGTGGAGCGCCACACCTACCATCAGCTCCTTACTTTACCGCACAGATCCCTGTGCTACTCATATGCTGAGTTGGCGAGGACCGGTATCGAACTAGGAACCTTGTGGTTTCTAGCCGAACGCTCTACCGACTGAGCTAACCCGGCCCCTCATAACACAAACAAAAACCCTTTCCAGTTCTTTTTATTTTGTGGCATCATGGGAAAACATTTATTTTATTTTTGTTTCTATAAAGAAACAAAAATAAAATAAATATGTTTTTCCCATGATGCAACAAAATTCTAACTACAGGTACATTCACAATTTATGAATGCTCATGAATTGTAACAGTACCAGTGCATTCGGTCATATGATATATACATGCCACAATTAGCACATACTAGAATATTGCAAAACTTTTGATTTCCCTAAGTAATTCATCGCCCTGTCGACTGGGGCTGTAGAATACGCCGACTGCTCCTTTGCATATAAGTAATAATCCTCTAATGAGACCACCTGTTTTCTGTGGGTGGCAACCTGTGATGCTTAAAGAAGGGATCCTGGTAGCTGAACAGTCTATGACATGCAACACTCTACTTTGGTCCTTATTTGGGTTAGATGGGCATTTGGAAAGGGCCCCTCTGATCAATTGGCTAGTCACATAAAGCCATAGCACCTATATGATTATTCTGACTGTATTGCCCTTATGCTAAACACCCAATACTTTTTAGGTAATCCTGAACTTGTTCCTTGTAAATTCCTACTATAAATTAAACTGAACCCTCATTTTATGTCCGTGTTTTTGCAATAAATGTTTTAAATATGTTTGCATTGTTTTTAAATAAAGAAAATATATATGTTTGCAATAAATGTTTTTAAATAAAGAAAATATATTCAGTATTGTAAAATAACGGGTGCAAGAAAAATAAAACATTATTGCAAAAACACGGACATAAAATGAGGGTTCACTTTATTTTATGGTAGGAATTTACGAGGAACAAGTTAAGGATTACCCATTTTATTGCATCTCTCATATTTCTCGACCTTCAAAATACAAGACAAAATAGTAACATCCACAATAAAAGATCTATATATTAATACTCGTGCTCCTTAAATGTACAACTGTTATCATCCTGCAACACCCTCTGGTTACCTTCCCCACCCGGGGGGTCCAGTGTGCTTATGCTAAACACCCAATACTTTTTATCATATATGTGCTAGAAGACACTAGCTGAGGGTTCTGGTTATGATGTTAAACTGCATCTAGAGGTGAGGTTCTAATTCTGGAGCTCAGTAGAATACCCCTTCATTGCAATTACTTCCAGGTCCACCCAGACCCAGATTATTGGTTGATGATAACATTATTCTATTCTGTCTATTTTATCTTGTTTTCCCTACAAAATATTTTTTTTTCTTTTCAAATTCTTTTTTTCTTTATCTATTTCCTTTTATCTTATTCTCCCACAAGATCACGTGCAGTTGTTTGTTAGGGTTGCTTGCTTTTCATTTAGCGAAAACATTTATTCTCTAATATAATATGATTTATGAGATACTATGACCACACTGCCGATAGATATTGATTTAAAAATAGAAAAAGATAATTCAGTAAGAAGTATTTCATTTGATAATAAAAAGTTAATTGAAATACGAAAATGAAATTATGAATACAATATAATGTGGATGTAGAGAATGTGGAGGCCAGTGCTGTAATGGTTATCGGGTAGGAAATAGATACAACAATACAAGTTCAAATCCTGGACTTGGCTGTTTGCATTTCAAATAGCGCTAAGGTACGAATTCAACTATTCTTCCTTCAGCTATGGGTAAATAGTAGGGCAGACTGGGCTCTTTAACCTTTGTATGACAACTGGTCAAGGAGAAGGAAAACTCTGAATTCAAACCAAAAGGGCTCTCTTCTTGTTACTTAAAACAACTTTGAGGGCTCCTCCTGAGAGTATATATATATTTACCAACTCCTCTGCACGAGCAGGATGCGACACAAGGTCAATTTCTTTTCTTCTCCTGAGAGTATATGACTCTAAATAAGTAAGCCCCTACTAATTTTATTTCTTTTTTCCCTGTCGTTGGGGCTTAGAATATCCTGAATATATCCCCTGCAGAGGGGTAAGACCCCCCCTCCCAAAATGGGTGTCCTATATACTTATTTACTAAGTATAGAAGTAGGGGGTGCCTAATGAGAATCAAACTCACCAACAATGGTCTGCGAATCTAGCTTGCTAACCATTACACCACATGAAGTACCCAGGGGTGTCTTATATATGACACTAAACTGTATCTGATGGTGAGGCTCCAGTTCTGGACACCCCTTCATTACCATTGCTCCTAGGTCCATTCAGACCTTGAAGTGTAGTACTTGATAGGGTCCCATCTATTGGTTAAATAGATGTTTAGTAATTTGTATTCAATAGGACTGCCGCCCTGTCGGCTGGGGCGTTAGAATGCACCGACTGCACCTTGCAGAGGGGTAAGACTCCCCCAATGGGGCCACCTGTTGGCCATGCATGGCAACCTGTGATGGTTACAGATAGAGCCCAGGTGGATGAGCAGTTCATGACATGCAATACTCCACTTTGGCCCTATCTTGGGCTAGACGGGCAGTCGGAGAGGCCCCCTTTGATCAATCGGCTGGTCACGTCAAGCCCTAGCACCTATATGATTTTCCCAACCCTATTGCCCTTATGGCAAGCCCCAACCCCGTTTTATCATATGGGTGCTAGAAGGCGGTGGCTGTGGGTCTACATGTCCTGGGAATGATGTTAAACTCTATCTGATGGTGAGGTTCCAGTGCTGGAAGTTTGGGGAATGTGGAGCACCCCTTCATGACCATTGCTCCCTGGTCCACTCTGACCCGGAGTGGTAGTACCTGTTAGGGTCCCATCTATGGGTTAAATAGAAAAATGTATTTATAAAAAAATTGTATTATCCATTAAGAATTGATTTATTTCAAAACTTTATCGGCATTAAATAACCCACTGAGGTTGATATGCCGTAAAACAAAACAAACCAAACCAAACCAATCAATAGGACTGTGTATTTACACTAGGCAAAACTAATCACAAGTTTCAATTAGTAATCAAGTGTCCAATTGCTGCTTTAACTTTTCTGTTGCAGTGGCATTAGTAATTTATCCACGAGGGTTTGGTTTGGTTTGTGTGGTTTTACGGCATATCAATTTCAGTGGGTCATTTAATGCTGACAAAATTTTGAAATAAATTCATTCTTAATGGATACTCAATTTTTTTTATAAACACATTTTTCTATTTAACTCATAGATGGGACCCTAACAGGTACTACCGTTCCGGGCCAGAGTGGACCAGGGAGCAATGGTGATGAAGGGATGCTCCACATTCCCCAGACCTTCAGAACTGGAACCTCACCATCAAGTTAGAGTTTAACGTCATTCCCAGGACATGAAGACCCTCAGTCATTGCCTTCTAGTACATATATGATAAAAAGGGTAGGGCTTGCCATAAGGGCAATAGAATTGGGGCAATCATGTAGGTGCTAGGGCTTGACATGACCAGCCAATTGATCATGGCGTAACCAAAAACAGGGGGAAAATAAAATAACAATACAACATAGATATGCGTACTGAACAGTTGTTCAGAATAAAAATCTGGATATTTTGAAAAAAAAGAAAGGGGGAATAACTTATGCCCCTTTAGTCTTCCATAAAGAAAAAGCAATTGTTAGTAATAATTCTTTAAATATATAAAAATCTCGGAAAATATGTTGCACAAAATTGCGCATTTTTAAACTTACATTTTTACATAGATTAAATAGGACTTTATCAATGGTGAAAAATATTGACTTCAACATGGCTGCTTTCAGATGTTTAAGATTTACAATTAAATTTTTAAGTGAGTAAATATAAAGCAATTGAATTAGAGAAAATACTTTTTTTTTTTCATCAATTCAAAGAAAAATATTGTTTTTAAAACTAGGAAAAAAAAAAATAGCTACCTGAATTATTCTTTGAGAAAATGACTTAAATTTTCAAATCACTTTTTTCGGCTATTGAATTTTTATTTTTTTAATATGATCTTCAGGTTTTGATCTTTCAATAAATGTAAAAATTATGACCGGAATTTTTTTTCCTTCAAATGACCAAAGGTCACACCGTCCCCTACACTCTGAATTGATAAAAAAAGCCTTTTTTTTCAAGTTTTTCTTAATAAAATAAGGCTTATTTTAAATAAAAAAAAAAAAAAAAATAAATAGCTACTATTCATTATATAATTAAAACAATAAATAAAGTAGTGAAAATTTTATCAAAACTAGACAGTTCCCTGATTTTTGGTAATAGTTTGAAAATTTAAAAAAAAAATGAAATTATTACCCCCCCTTACGGAGAGTGCCCGTCCCTAGACAAGTATATAGAAAAATAACTTTTATTGATCTATATATAAATTAAGTATAGAAGAGATTTATTTTTAACTTTAAAAAAATCCCTGGTAACACCTGCTAGATCTAACAGCGTCTTATAAACTAGAATAATACTCACTGTGTAGGAAAAAGGGATTTTAAATCAACTATGTAGGAAAAAGGGATTTAAAATCCAACTATGTGGCAGAAAATAAACTCGTGAGATTGTATGTGATGAATTACAAAAACAAAAAAAAAAATTGTAACAAGAGAAGAAAGACATTCTCTAATTCTAATTCTAAAATGACACAAAGTAATAAAATATCTTCAGTTTTGTGTGAAGTTAATCCTATTTACTGGAGGTATTAAACCGGAAAACCCAAAGTCTTTTTTTGTTGAAAGAAAATAAATGTATCAATAAGAAGCGATCTATATATCTATCTATCTCTACCTCTATCTATCTATCTATCTATACTTCTATCTATCTATCTATCTATCTATCTCTACCTCTATCTATCTATCTATCTATCTGCAAAACACACTCTTTTAATACGCGCGGGGATTGTTAAAAAATATTTTAAAACGTCAATACAAAATTGAAAATTAACTTTTTAATGTTTTCTTTTACGTTTAATATAAAGAACAATTCCAAGTTTATGTGTTATAAAAAAGAAAAAACAAATTTCTCTTACATAAAACCTAAATTTTTGCATTTAAAAGTAAATTCCCATAAATTCTTAATCTTTGTTGACATAGTTATCGCATCTTGACGTGTGCACTATTTCTTTGTATGGAGAATCGTACGTATAATAATTTCTTTTCTGAAGCAAAAACAGATTACTAATTTAGAATTTCCTTGATGTCTCACGATTTAACATATGTACCTCAACAACCCAGCACTGCAATAACAACATATTATTTCCGTTAGATCCATCCATTAACAAGAATGTAATTAGATCCACCCATTAACAAGAATTGTAATTCAAACATTATTTTCAAAATTTTAAAAAATAAAAACCGAAATATGTTATGTCATTATTTTTAGCTAGATATTTTTATACAATATTTTCTTTGATTATTAAATACGATTTTCATATCCGCTAAACAGAAGTATTTATTTTACATTTTATAAATTTTTTGAAATCCCTGAAAAAAAAAACAAAAAAACAAGTAGACAATAGGAACTTTTAATATAAAATTCTTTAGAAAATAATCTAACAATTTAGGGGGAAAAAAAAGAAAAAAAAGATACATATTTTTTCTTATTTACGAGATTTAAGTCTCAATGTTAAAGATGCCCTATTACCAAAACCGAATTAGTTGCGATTTAGTTTTTTTTTTACATATGTTCCGTCGTTAAATTATCTTTCCAAAAATGTAAAAATTATTTATATCCCAAAAAAAAAAAAAGATCTTTGTACGGGGGCATCAATGCGCGAAACAAAAACTAACGAAAAAGATTATTAGCCTTTTCAATTTAGTAAACATTTATTTACAATAAAAGTTCGTCTTTTATTACTTCATATACCGAAAGTTTTATTAAAATCGGATAGTTAGTTTATTTTATATGATTTTTAAAAGAATTTCCTGTGATCACCCTTTTTAGAGCCAGCGAGAAAATGCACTATCCTATTTATCTATCTATTCTACCTCTATCTATCTATCTATCTATCTATCTATCAATATTCTGTCTGTTAGTGTGTACAGTGACCGAGAGCACTTACTTTTATAAAGGAAAAATGGTGGAGACCAGCAAAGATCAAAGTTCAATAAAATCCACACTCTATTTTTCTCGGCTAAAGAAACTTTTTACCCTCATTTTCCATAAGAAAAGCTAAATAAAAATATAATAATGATACGTTAAAAATTAATATTAAAAATTATTAAAAATAAAACAAATTAATAAAGGTGACAAACCTTTATTAATTTGTTTTATTTTATATTAATTTGTAAAAAATAAAAAAAACGAAGAAAAGAAAAATACTGAAGAATGATAAAAATAAACAACTTAAAAACAAGAATATATAAATAAGAGATGAAATAAATTAATGAGATATATTTTTAACCTTTTAAATCCCGAGCAACGCTGGGCAGCTCTGCAAGTTTACAATAAAAGAAAACACCTCACCTTTAAAAAAAAAAAAAAAAAGAAGCTTCCTTTGCGGTATTTTTTTATTTTTAAAAATAAATTGAAATAGATCACTAATTTGGACTGAACCTATTCTAGTAGTGATCACCCCAAATGGAGATTTAAGAGGTTTGAATTCAGAGTTTTTTCTCTAGACTGGTTGCCTAACCAAGGTTAAAGAGCCCAGTCTGTCCTACTGTTTACCCATAACTGGAGGGAGAATAGTTAGATTCATACCTTTCCCAAGGGTATTAGCGCTATGTGAACTGTGGCATCGTCCAGGATTTTAACTCGGTTCGACGAATCCATTTCCTCCGACTTTAACCATTACACCACGCGTTTTGAATAAGAATTGCGTCAAATCAATTTATCAATGGGTGATGATCGATTATGATAAAAAAAATTCTCACCGAAATAATGGAATGGACATTTATTAATTTCCCGTAGAGATGTTTTTATTTTGGTACAAGACACAGATGACCCCCCCCCCCCAAAAAAAAGAGGAAAAATCATGTTCTTGGGTGTTACAACTCTGTAACCCCCCCCCCCGCCGTTTACCCAAGCGAACCCGGAAATTATTGTCCTTTTTTTCTATAAAGCTCCCACTTTAAATTGGCCTTGTGTCAAAACTACCCCGGGGGAAGTAGTTCAGGTTAAGTCGCAACTGTATTATAGGAAAGAAGGTAATTATGAACTTTTGTTTAGTAAATTAGGTTGACCCGGAAAAAACAGAACCCACAAATTTTGTAATAAAATTGTTAATTTTCCCATTAAACAAATAAATTAGGGTTTAGGGTTAGTTTAATGGGAAAATAAATAAATAATCTGGGTTCTGTTTTTTCTGGGTCAGCCTGTACAGAAAAAACAGAACCCACAAATTTTGTAATAAAATTGTTAATTTTCCCATTAAACAAATAAAGTTTAATGGGAAAATTAACAATTTTATTACAAAATTTGTGGGTTCTGTTTTTTCTGGGTCACCCTAATTTACTAAACAAAAGTTCATAATTACCGGAAAGAAAATATACAATTCATGTAATAAAATCTAAAAATAATATAAATACAAAATAGATTTTTCTTTTTTATTCACATTTATCAGGTTGATTGATCGACGATCGATGTTAACGGCATGTCAAACCGTGTAGGTTGCCTAGAGGTCAGGGAATCGCATTCATCGTACATTCATATTTACATTTTTTGTTTATGTGTAGTTGATTCTTAAGAGTTTTTTGTACGTACACGGTTCTATAGAATTCAAATAATAAAACAGTTAGCTCAGTCGGTAGAGCGTCCGCCTATGAACCATAAGGTTCCTGGTTCGATATCGACCCTCGCCAACTCAGCGTATGTGTAGCACAGGGATCTGTGCGGTAAAGTGAGGTGCTGATAGTGGGTGTGACGCTCCTTCTCAGACGCAAAAACAATCTCCTTAGTCTAGCACTAGTGAAAGGGGGATAGACTCTCTCTCTCTCTCTGATACCGACTTTAGGCCACCACGACGACTTGACTTGACTTTACTTACTTGACACATAAATAAGTGGACAGCAGATTAATGACAATGAATGGGTACTCCACACTCCTCAGATCTCCAGAACTGGAGCCTCTCCGCCAGATGCAGTTTAGTGCCATATCCCAGACCCCCCCCCTTTAAAGGGAGGTCTTATCCCACTAGAAGTAGAAATCACTTTTTTTTTTTTACTTTCAAAAAGTTAAAAAAAGCAAGTGCTTGTAAGATTGTTTTCATTTTTCAATAACAAAATAATTTCGATCTTCCTTACAAATCAAATTACTGTAATTATATTTAATAAATATAATTACAATAATTCAATTTGTGACACTATAAAAATTAATACTATTTATTTATTTTTATAGTGTTACTTGCCTACTAGCACTGGGTACTTAATTTTCATAGTTAATTTTTTTTTTCATCATTGAAATACGCAAGAAAAAATACTAAAAAAATTGATGACTGAGAAAATCGTAGCAAAAATGTTACCTGACAAAATGACATAGTTTTCTTGTTTTCTTTTTAACCGACAGCCTTAAAAGTGATCATGTAAACAGAAAATTAAAAAAAAGAAAGAGAAAGAATGTAAACATTTTCAGCCAACTAACTAGGTACGTTCAGAAAAGAGCTTAAAATAGTTTAAGATTACCAAGTGTATCTGGCCGATTATTCCCACCATTGTATTTAAAACTAACATAAAAAATAAAAAATGAAAACTACAAAAAAAAGTAACTAAACTTTATCATATGTTAAGGTTACCATTTGGTTTTTTTACTTTTTTTTTAATTATTTGTTATCTTTCTAAATTTAAACAGATTAAGTAACAATATTAAGAAAAAAAGATGATAGTCAAGCATTAAAGTTAACGTAGTAAAAAAAAAAAAAAAATAAAAATAACTAAGAAATATTCAGTGTTGTTCACAATAACTATAAGATTGTTATTTGTTTAAATCTAAATTTTACGTTATTCATTTTACTTTTTGCAAATATATATAGATGTAGGAATAAGTAGTGTCATTTTAGAGTTAAATTTCTACGAATTAAAACTAGAAATATTAATTAAAAAAACAACTGGTTGACACTAACACTAAAGTGCTTTAAAAAAAGTTTTATAAGTTTGTATTGTGTAATATTCCAACTAATTAGAAAACGACCCCCCAATAATTATGTATTTCTAACTTCTTTTTTTGTATCGTTTTGTTTTTGTTTTTGTTTTTCCTTTCCTATCCTATATTTATTGCTGGTCAGTTAGTTTTGTAGTGTCCAGTTGGGTCGGCAGTCGGACAGGAAGTGAGAAAATAGAGCAATGCCAATGGAATTCCGGTCGAATTCAAACCCGCCTTTCGGCAATTGACCAATCAGAGCGCAGCTTCGAGCTCAGCTTTACTGTCGTCCTTCCTTTCCTAATACGGACATTGTTGCTAAGTTGGCCATTTCCGCTATTCTCTCGACGTGAGTGAGTACCACTATTATTATTTTTTTTTTAAAAAAGCATTTCTTACTTATTTTGATTCACAATTTGTTAACTTAAAAAGACAAACAAACAAAATATTTGTACCTAAGACGAAAAACAAAAACAAAACAAACTACTACTTCCCGCGGAGGATTTATTTACGAGCGAATCGACTCATTATCATGATTTCTCCCCTACATAACTTCATGAAACTTACTGTCTGAGTCAGGATGTTTTTGTGTCTCTCCCCGGGTATAGATTGGAAAAACTAGAATAATAATACGCAATAATTTGGATTGAATTTTTTAAAAACGTGCGGACGTCAGGCTTTTTTTTTTTTTACTTTGTCGTTTCGAAAGAACTAGTAAGTTTTTTTCACATTTACAACTGCAACTTCGTCCCGTTTGGAAACTCAAAAAATTGGTGGGGTTGGTTGTTGTTGTTTTTTAAAATATTGTATTTGTATTTTATTAATAAGTGACTTGTGGGGTTTAAATATATATACATCTAGTACTAATCTCTAGATCTAGTTCAGTATATAAAAAAGAAAAAAAAAAGGCTTATCTACGTGTTCCTACCAACTTTGGTCTGGGCAGTGCGAGCTGTGTTTTACTGCATCCTACATGTAAGCCACCTATACGATCTGACGTCAAATCCGTTTTCAACGTACCTTATTGTTTTTTTTTCTTTTCCTCTGAAACGTACTTGTAATTTTCGCCCCCTCCTCCACACACACCATAAAAAACACTTCCTCCCTTCCTACACATTTATAAGAGAGAGAAAGAGAGACATATGTCTTGTGTTTATTGATATACCGTCACATTTTTACTATCACTACTGCTCACCGGGACGATCAAGCACTACACAAAATATTCAAAGACCTGAAGATCTTTAAAAAAAACTCGGTCTTCGGTGAGTCGATTCTCACAGCCAGGATTTTATTATTCGATTTGACCCAAACACAAGGAATTTTAGTCATCTTAGAGATTTTTTTTCTCTCTCTCTCTTCGACTTTGTATTTCTTCTTTTTAACTTCTTTTTCCTCCACCCTTCACAGAGAAGGCTTTTAAAGAAACGTGACTGACTACTACAACGTTTTTTTTTCCTTGCAGAGTAGTCTATTCATTACTATCATCATTACCATCGGAGGAAGAGTAAACGTTCAAAGTCTGTCAAAATGATGTCCGATGGGGGCGTAGTGGACGGTTCGTGGCAACTGGACATAACCGTCACGGACTTGGAAGTTGTTAAAACTTTACGTGTTAAAGGTGACCTCCATATCGGCGGTGTTATGTTGCAACTAGTGGAAGCTTTGGGTAAGTCATGCTTGTATTTTTTTTTTAATTGTCATCACCCCTCCCCCATCAATAAACATGGTTTAATAGGTAAATGAAATCGGCAAAAAAACTCTATTATCCCAAGATCCGTATATACCCCGTTTAATACATTAAACACCGTAAAGAAAAGAGTCTCCTAACTTGATTGTATCTTGCGTTTTTTAAAGATTTTATGAGTGAACTTTTAACCATAAAATCCATATGGTCACAGGTCACTCCTTTCTCTTTACTCATCTCTGTGGCACTTTCTTGTTTCCTAACTCTCTACCGAAACTATGACATCATACTTACTATATTCAGAATCCAGATATACTAAAAGTAATTATTTAAACTTGTTAAACACACACACACAAAAACGAACTTTACGATCTTATTCTAAAGTTTATTTATTTATTTTTTATTTTTTAAAGTGAAGAAATTACTCGGTTTTTTATCTTCATTTTTAAGAAAAAGGTTTAAACTAGGAAGTGAAATCTAGCGTAACTTTACGATTTTTGTGAAGTTCTTGTGGTGATCAACAAGTTTTATTGATTAATTCTCTCGTCTATAGACAACATATCTTATTCAGTTCTATCTCCAAAGACATTATTCCGAAACTTCAAAATTCTTTTTGACTATTCCGAAAAGAAAACCCTTTAAAATATAACTTTCTCTCTTAAATTATCCTGTTTTTATTTATTTATTTTTGTTTTAACTTTCATATAACCCTGTTCTGTTTTTGATTTTTGTTTCGTTTCTACGATTTTTTTTTTTTTTTTTTCACTTACTGTCAATGTCTCTTCTCAAATTAATGTCATAATAATTAGGATGTAATTTCAAGAGTTTGGGGGATGGAAGTGATTTTGTCATATTACATTACTTAATAAAAAAAAAAAAAGCTATGAATTTACTCTCATTCTTTGGCCCAAAACATTTTCTTCTAAATGTCAAAAGTTTGGTTCCTCGAGTATCTAAGTTTTGTCATTTAGAAATATTATTTTACATAAAAACAAAATCTTGCTCTTAATTTATTTACCTTGACGTTTCCTGTTTGAATTTTAATAAAACGGAATTTAGAAAAGTATCTTAAATCAAAATTAATTTTTAAAGATAAGTGAATATTTTGATCATTTTTATCTCTAAAATTGGCTAAGAAGTAATTTAGAGAGAAATTTATTCCATTTCTAAACGACTGTTTCTCTCTCCAACACTAGTGTTTATTTATTTTAATCAATTATTGATCTATTAACTATTTTTTTTTATTTTAGTTTACTTTAGAAAACAAAAACAAAAAAAAAAAAAACCTTCGTCTCAATTGTACATCAAAATTCCTAAAATTTCCCGAAAACAGAAATCTGATATTAGCCGGCCCGGGGGTTTTAAGTTTTAAGCAATTGGTGTTTCAATTTTCCATGACTCATTTTTTAGTAAAAAAATCCGTTTTCGATTTTATTTATATATATATAATATATATATAATATAATATAATATATATATATATATATACACACATAATTTTTTTTTTTTTTTACATACACACATTTGTGTGAAAAAAAATATTAATGGGAATTTCAGCAGAGGCCAATTCCTAAGAAGTGACGTTATGTACACTAGTTCTGTTAGCTTAAGTCTGGTACAAGGCTCTAAGTACGGGGTACTTTAATTACTAAGTAATATTTAGTCTTAATTCCACTTTAATGGTTAGCTAGATGAGTTAACCATTGCTCTTTAGCGAAGCGCCCGGTTAGAAAGTTTAATTTTTGACATTTCTTCTTCAGCTTTTATAAGTTTGAAATTTTACGTTAGGAGTCTGGTTAAATGGCACCTGTGATATTGAGACTTCAACTCGTAGATGTGTCTAAAAGAATGAAGCTGATGATGAGAAACCCGATTATTTTTACTTATAGAAATGTTGATTTTTTCGGGTTTTTTTTTTTTTTATGATGTATTATTTTTCTCAAATGATAATTGAATGTCAATGATAGTTTGTGTTAATTTCCAGAACTGGTATAAATTATTCTACAAAATTGTTGAAATAACTCTGAAAGAAATTCTTGGTAAAATCCTACTTTACTCACACGACATAGTTACGCCCGTCTTTTCTTTCACTTGGCGAAAAAAGATAGATTTAAAAGAAAAAAAATGATAGACTAGTGACTCCTATTTCCAGGGTCCTTATCAATTTAGATTTTCGTAAAACTCTTGCACGGTTATGCGGCAAATGGCGGTTTTTAAGATTCTTTTAATTACTTTTTTAAAATTAATTTTTATGTACTATAAGTTTTAAATAAAATCCTACCATATGTCACACATGTATGATTTTAATGAATTGAATCTGAATTTTGGAACACAAGTCAAATTCATGATTTTGAAGTTAAAATAATTTAAAGTTGATTGTAAAGTAGACTTGTCATCACACGGGTAAAGTTTGTGTATGTAACAAAAAATGTTTAAATACCAGTCATATTCAACCAAATGTATTTCTCTGTATATAATTCTCCAATTATTGTGTATTGAGCTCTGAACATGGGCTAAGGAAATTTTAGAATTTCGATAACTTATCGAAATTCTAAAATTATCGACGATAAGTCATCCACAGACACCGTGTTTCGACGTATCACGTCTCTTCAGTGTGGCTAGACATTTGCAAGCTATATACGTACATATTTTATAAAAAAGAAGGTCCGCAAAATGGATTGTTGTTTTTAAAGAAAATTTAAATTTTACATTGGAGACACGTGTTTCAGAACTGATATCTTCTTCAGGCGTTAATTAACCATATTCTGTGTGTGTGTGTGTATATATATAACCCTAACCCTTAGTTGTAGTCCACAGTTGTTCTTTGTCAATTTTATACAACTACTTTTTAATTCTTAACTAAAACATCAAGAATACAAACTTTAAATACTCCAGCTGATTCAATGATTTCCTGAAAATTTGAAAAATGGCAATTTCAACAGGATATTATTAACAGTGAAGAATTTTGATAAAAAATCTGAAGTCCAAATTGTTTCAGGAAAACTATTCTTTTAAAAAATGTTACATTTACTTAGCACGGAAGAGGTCATTAATAATCTTTCGAGTGAGGTCATGTCAAAATTCTGGCTTTTACCTGGGCTTCTTAATTGGTGACACTAGTTTTTTTGTTTTTTTGTTTTTTTTAAGAAATACGTAACTACTTCAACCACGAGGTAGGCTATTTCTATCTACGTGAACTCAAATTATTGCCTATGTATGTATACTAAAAAATATCAAATAACTAGTAAAATAATAATAAAAAAAATGACCAAGTATAAGTTTTCATTGGCTGCTCTTACTAAAAGCTTTAGTAATTCTTTTTTAGGTGTGGTTGAATGTAAAAAGGTTGACTTTTACTTTTCCTGGTTTCTAAGGAACGGGTCTTTATTTTTATTTTTTTAAATTTATTTTTTTAAATTTATTTTATAAACTAAAACTTCAGTAATAAGTTTGAATAAGCTTAATTAAAAGACACGTATATTTTTTTTTCTTTCCTGCAATAAAAATTTTGAAGTGTAGAGACAAGAGTATGACTTCACCAATTGTGACAAACCTGCAACCCTCTTTAAATAATAATAATATAAAAACAACAATTCTCTGAGACGTCAGGAAATAACATTGTAATTTTAATGAGTCTACTAATGAAACTATTCAATTTTGTTTTAGGCCATGACATTTGCTACAAGTTGTCAAATTGTGTGGTTTTTACGTATATGTCAGTTGTTAAGAATACTATCAGTCCCGTGGTTAATTTTTTTATTTTATTTGTGAAGAGCATTTATTCCAGTAGTCTGTAAGTTTTAAATTGATAAATAGATACTTGTTCTTCTTTCCCTATGTGGGAGAATATTAAGTAAACAGTTTTATTGGAAGTTGCCTTTTGATGGTAATGTCTACCTACTCATTGAGGAAGCATATTCAGTAGGTATACTTGTATTTTTTCGAGTAAATAACATATAAACAGGATGTTGCACAAGTTTGGTGTTAATGTGTCGTGGTGTAATGGTTAGCAAGCTAGTCTCGCAGATCCATTAATACTGAATAGTGAGTTCGATCCTCGATGGATACCTCATAAAAAAATCCCATGTAAAACACTGTTAATCCGGCCTGGTGGGAGGTCAGGAAATGATTTTTTTCCCCTCTCGGGAAAGAATTTAGAATATTCGTTGTTAGCTATAAAAATTCTTAAGTTACATTTTCTCTTGTTAAACACCTTATTTAACGATTTTCAAAGAGATGTGAGTTGGTTTGGGATAAGTGGTTGTATATATTTTTTCTATTATTCAAACATCTTTAAGTTATTTTGATATTTAAAAAGGTACCATTTTATTTTTGCGAATTGTAAATTGTCAAGCATTATTTTCAGCCTACTGCAATTACCTTAAAACCTCCACTTCAGGTTTTTAAAGTTAAAAAAAAGCACACAAATTGCGCTTTAGAAAGACAAGATAATATATTGTCATTTTAGATAAAGTGTACCTATAGTACATTATCTTGATGGTTTACATATATTTGTTGCATAATGATATGAAATTAAAGTATAATCCCGGCAATTTTAACAAGCTAACCTTTTGAAAGTGTTGAATTGCAGTTTGTGTGTAGCAATCTTTTCTGTGGGGGCGTTCTACTTATATTCTATTTAAAGGAGAAGGAAAGGGACAGAAGGAGAAAAAGAAAGGCGAGGCCCTCAGCTGAAAAGATGAGTGAACCACTGACCTAAAATATTATCTCTAAGCCGAACAAACATTTTTATTTTTTTATTTTATGAAAAATACCTTGTACAAGTTTTATTACCAATGTTTTATAAAATACCGGTTTGGATTAAATGCTTTTATTTTTCTTTGAATATTAAAAGAAAAGATGGCTAAACTTGCAAATCGGTCGGAAAATTAAAACACTACAGGGTGACCCAGAAAAAACAGAACCCAAATTATTTATTTTCCCATTAAACTAACCATAACCCCTAAACCCCCTAGTTAAAATTAAGTTTTATTACAAAATTTGTGGGTTCTGTTTTTTCTGGGTCACCCTTATTTTCCGACCGATTTCCAAGTTTAGCCAAAAGATCTTAACTTTTACAGACGTAAAAATTAAAAATGGGTGAATTAGTTATTTACTATGCTCAAGGCCAGAAATATGGAGTACCCAGTGAAGTACCCAGGTGAATTAGATAATTAACACAACTTTATTTTAATTGAAAGATGATTAAGTTACAATTAAGAAGCAAGCATCGTGTGTAGAGAAGGGTGTCCGGGTAAATTAAGGGCGGAGAATCACCCCTTGTTTAAAATTCTTAAAATGGTCATGTCCCAAAAGTGTGATATCTACGATACAGACACCCCACTTGTCTTCTCTTGCTGTTTATTGTTAATTTAAATAAAAATGAATTCCGTTTTACTCAAAATATTAAGTGGGTAAAGGAATGTGTATAAAAAGTAAAATTTTGTACACATCTATATATTGATGCTTGTGTTCCTTAAAAGTACGACCGTTATCATCTTGCAAATACGCTCTGGATAAAAATGAGATCGTCAAAGATAAAATGCAAAAATGTAGATCCTAATTATCTGGTATTGATTATCTGCCGAATTCTTATTTCTTTTGAGTGTCGTTACCTCAGCTAAATAATGGACCGTTCCGTTTTTATTATAAAGAAAGGGAAGAAAAGGGACATGTTACACAGAAAAAATATAAGAAAGAAAGAGTAGGGGAAAGATAGAAGGGGGTAAGCGCGTGGAAGCAATAACGCTAATCTGTTTCAATCAAATATAATGAAAAGAAAGAAAAAAAGAGTTAAATCAAAATTATTATACTTATTGAATTATTTCGCAATAGCTCTTAAGTATACCAAACGTAATAATTAAATTATCATACTGTGGTATATCTACAGGTTCAGCTAGTAATAAAAAAGTTCTAATAGAGAAATAGTATTTTTTTTGTTTGTTTTTATTTTGCATGCCATACCATAGATGATGAATGTAAACCTACACTTCTATACGATAAAGGAACTGTGTGCCTGTTTTAATAGACGTGAAAACCACTCAACTGATTTTCATCAAATTTGGAACGCGCATACGCTTGACTTACGACCATGTTCTTAGCAAAAGCAAAACAAAAAAAACCTACCCATAAAATTTTTTAGAGGTAACCCCCCCCCCCCATCTAAATTGACCTGTCATGGTTGAAAAATAATGATTAATATTACAATTTTAATTAGTTTTCAACACCTGATTAAACTTTCTAAAATTTAAATTTTAGCGTCACAATTCTTTATACCATTATTAAAAAAAAAAAAAAAATCTCCAAATATATTTTTTTTCTAAAGAAATGTCCCATGGCATAATGGCTAACGTGCTGGACGAGGAAATCATAGTAAATAAATTTGAACTCCCAGTCGAGCTATTATGTTATATTAGGTTAAATAGTACCACTAGGTTCTTCTACAAGATGACTTTGACATTAAATAACCCACGAAGGTTGATATGCCATTAAAAAAGAAACCCAATCAAACTTAAAGAAACGATATAAGAAAATTGTACAATTGCACCACCAAATCGGCGGGGCATAAGCTGTATCTCCTGAGACAGGGTAATAACCTCTTCCCTAAAGGCCGCCCTGTCGGTTGGGCGTTAGAATGCAGAGGGTAAGACTCCCCGAATGGGGCCACCTGTTGGCCGTGGGTGGCGACCCATGATACGTAAGGATAGAACCCAGGTGGATGAGCAGTTCATGACTTGCAATACTCCACTTAGGCCCTATCTTGGGCTAGACGGGCGGTCGGAGAGGCCCCTTCCGATCAATCAGCTGGTCACGTCAAGCCCTAGCACCTATATGATTTTCCCAACCCTATTGCCCTTTTGGCAAGCCCCAACCCCTTTTTATCATATGGGTGCTAGAAGGCGGTGACTGCTGGTCTACATGTCTGGGAATGACGTTAGACTCTATCTGATGGTGAGGTTCCAGTTTTGGAGGTTTGGGGAATGCGGACCACCCCTTCATCACCATTGCTCCCTGGTCCACTCTGACTCGGAGTGGTAGTACCTGTTAGGGTACCATCTATGGGTTAAATGGAGAAATGTATTTATAAA
Source organism: Doryteuthis pealeii (assembly GCA_023376005.1). NCBI lineage: Eukaryota > Metazoa > Mollusca > Cephalopoda > Myopsida > Loliginidae > Doryteuthis > Doryteuthis pealeii. The sequence continues at coordinate 106,864,193 of CM042153.1, forward strand.
ATAATTGTATTATCCATTAAGAATTGATTTATTTCAAAACTTTATCGGCATTAAATGACCCAAGGGTTGACATGTCATAAAATCCAACCAACCAACCTATTTGACCATCTATGAATGACAGACAAACTCTTCAGTATATTCCATAAATCTAAATAAATACTCTTATAGTTATTCACTAAGATTAGCAGTGGCACAAGGCCAGAAGTATGTGGCACCCAGTGAGAATCAAACTCCTTAACAATGGTCTGTGAATCTAGCTTGCTAACCATTACACCACGTAAGGTACCCAACTTATTTTCTTATAAATACAAAGATACCAAGATTTTATTATTTCTAGTGGAACACTAAATTTTATTGAAGTCAATCAGTCAGTCAACAATTGGTTTGAACAATGTGACTGGCCAAGCACAACTGAACCAGTGTCAAGACAACTGGTACTTATGGGAATTCAGAGCAATCCACTCATGCATTTGGGGGATTCCATTCCCTGAGTCCTGATTAGCTGCTTGGTTTGTATGATCCTCTGAGGCTCCATAAATCCTGCCACTTTGCAGTGGTCTTTACAGCATACCAGAATCATATTGGGTTACGACTGCTTGCTGTCTTGTCTTGCTAATTCGACGGTAATTGGACTTGGTATGATTATTCTACAAATTTAAACACCAGTTTTTAAAGTTATTGGCTTAGTGATATTGCGTGACCAAGCAACTCCCTGGGGAAAGTTTGAATTATTGAGAATCGAGTTAGCAAAAGTTGGCATGATGTAAAATCCAACCAACCAACGATAGTAAAACGCATTGAGAACTAATCAAACAGCAACACTGATAGTTAATTGAAAAAGGTCATTAGTCATTGTTGAGTCAGTGTTTTTTAGTTCAAGTTTATTGAGATTACTGTTTCGTTAAAAAGGTGGTTGTTATAGTTTGAATCTGATCTTAAAATCTACTGACCTTATTATTAGGGGGGTGGGCTCTAGTCATGTTTCTCAGACTGGCATTTATATTTTTATTCTGTATTTGTAATAATTATTGGCATTAAACCCATTTCATGAGAAGATTGCCAAAGTTAATTTGATAAAATGTCTATGTGAAACCATATGGCACAGATACTATTCAGATAAGATTCCGACAAATCAGACGTTCAGTTCAGTTCTCTCTACTCTTGCATGCATCATCAAAATTGATTTATTCTGACATATTCACACCGATTCTTCTTAGACTAGATTGTCTCAGAACATTAGCCAGTTAAGTGTGTGATATATCATCGGCATCACAGTCTCGGAAGACTGTAGATTTTCTGTGTCTTGGAGTTCTAGCACAGGTCTTCCATGACTGTGAAGCCCAACGTGTGAAAGACAGAACTGATCACAAATGTCACATGTGAAGGATGGTCCTGAAGATGTTGGGTTGCCCCGTTGTTTTCTCTTTGTCCTATATATAAATATATAAATATATATATATATAATAAAATGTTGTTCTGGTTCCAACGGGAGAAAATTCAATATTTTATAAAAAATTCAATATTTTACGTGTTGCATATGTAAAACAAAAAGAATTAAAAAAAATTTTCTGAGAACAAAATACATTTTGCGGACCTTCTTTTTTTTTTATAAAATATATATATATATATATATATATATATATACACACATACACATACATACATACATACACAGGGTGTCCACAAAGTTTTTATTGCACTTCAACATGACCGCCATCTTTGTTGATACATTTTCAACCTGTAGCAGGACTTTATGGAACTATATATATATATATATATATATATATATATATATATATAATATAAATAAGATAAATATATAGGTTTTACATATCTATTTATTGGGTGACAAAGGAACTTTTCACAACCATATTGGTTTCATGCGATGCATTCATCAGGTGAAGATGTTTCATGCGATGCATTCATCAGGTGAAGATGTTTCAAATGTTAAGATTTGAAACATCTTCACCTGATGAATGCATCGCATGAAACCAATATGGTTGTGAAAAGTTCCTTTGTCACCCAATAAATAGATATGTAAAACCTATATATTTATCTTATTATATTATATAACAGCTCTATTTTATATTGAGCACTCTACCAATTAATACTGCCTTTGGTACACCATTCCAGCAAAAGCTGAAATAGTGACCATCTCACACTATATATATATATATATATATATATATATATATATATATATTAAAGTTGTGAGGTAGTTTCTGTCTATCTATCTATCCATGTTATATTTATAAGTAAATAGTGCTCAATGTAGTTGATAGAACATGGATATCTAAGTTGAGTTAGCATGGACAAGAAGTCAACGTTGCTTTGTTACTGAAATTTCTTGCCTATGCAATTTTCAAACATATGTATATATATGAAAAGAGCATATATTTTATTTTTCATAGTGAAATTAAAAAGTAAGAAGTGAAGACTAGCTCACCAGTTTTGTTCCTCACTCACCAGTGGTAAAATTGAGGAATATATTCACAATTAAGAAATATAATTGGGTGATGAGGATGATAAAAAAAAGATAGAAATATTAGGGACTAAATAGAAATGATATTAAGTTTAAGCAAAAATTCTCTCTGTTAACAGACATGTTGTTGTTGATTTCATGTATGCTTCTTTGTTGGTATATCTGATGAGTCTAATTTTCAGTGTGTGTGTGTATATATATATATATATATATATATATGTATATGTGTGTTTGTATATGTATATGTGTGTTTGTGTGTTTGTATATGTGTGTGTGTGTGTGTGTGTGTGTTTGTATATGTGTGTGTGTGTGTTTGTATATGTGTGTGTGTGTGTGTTTGTATGTATGTGTGTGTGTGTGTGTATGTATATGTGTGTGTATGTGTGTGTGTGTGTGTGTGTGTGTGTGTATGTATGTATATTTGGGCTTTAGTGTGAAGCATGAGTAATCCAATAAAATCCTTGTAAAAGAAGGGTCATTCCTTCGAAATATTGGAAGAAATAAAATGTAACTTAGTACATAACATCCAACTCAGTTTCTCATTTATTTCACACATCACTCGTGCTTCGTACTAAATCTCAAAAATTTATATTATGTATATGTGTGTGTGTGTGTGTGTGAATAAACAATGTTTTTCTTAAATCAGGTAAGTGCTCAAATGCTGGCCAGTTGAGCAAGTTAAAACCTAAAAGAAACTGTTATGTCACTTCTTATTGGTTTCATGTATTAAAAATACAAATTGGAACTCGTGTTTCTTCTAATGATTGTATCTTTATAATATGTGAAGCTTTACGTAATAAAACTGACATGGGGAGGTAAGTTATGCACAAGAGGAGTTTTAGAAAGTATCAAGATTGAAGCTGTATTTACCAAGACAGAAATATACATCTATTAAACATTCATATTTTTTTTTTTTTTTCAAAGTAGTCCCCATGGTATTCAACACACTTATTCCAGTGAGTTTTCCATTGGCAGAAGCACCTGAAAATCCTGTTGATATGGTGTAAAACAGTGTCATCATATTTCTTTTAATGTCCTCCATGTATTAAAATCTCTTATATATTGGAGTTAATCCTGTTTAATTTGTCTCACTATATAAAAAAAGAAAGATGTTTCATAAATTGTTAGTTTTTTTTTTGTTTTTTTTTTTTGTTTTTTTACGGCATCCCAACCTTTTTAGGGTCATTTAAATCTTTTGCCTACTTTAAGCAGCTCATAGCGGCTCTCCCCTGCACTCAAGCAAATTACAAAAACTGATGGTTAGTTCATTATAATTGAGTAGAATAACTAAGTGTCATCATATTTCTTTTAATGTCCTCCATGTTCTCAAATCTCTTACTTGTGAGATAAAAAACAAAAATACTGGAATAACATCAGCCAAATTGACTTTTTACAGAACATTCTTTTGTCTTGGTAATGTCATCATTTTGGCACTAACAAAACCTATCTCAACAATTTTTGTAATGAATTGCGTTGTCTTGGTCATAACCTTACTTTTATAAGGACAACAATTAAAAACACGTTTAATTCTTTGCCTACTTTAAACCGCTCACAGCGTCTCTCCCACCACCCAAGCCAAAATACAAAAACTGATTAGTTCATTATAATTGATCAGAATGACTCGGATTACAATAATAATAATAGGACTTTATTTGGATAGAATGAGTTTTGAGGTGAATAGATTTGAACTTTGAAATATCCCATCATACAGGTAAAAAGTACCAAAAAAAATTTGGTAGACAAAGGGTTAAGATACAGTTGTGACTTTTATCGCAATTTATGCAATCTTCCAATGATACATACCTCCTGTATCATGTTTCATCTCAAGATACTATTTTTTTTTTAATGCATGAAACTTGTGTGTGTGTATAACCTCGACGTGTCACCTTTTATTACTAAAAGTTTTATGTATTTGATATATATATGTGTGTGTGTGTGCTATATTTATAAATAATAGTGCTCAATATAATTGATAGAGCATTATTTATATCTAAGTTAAAGTAACATGGAGTCCATAGCGCCTGGTTACTGACAGTTTCTTGCCTATGTGATCTTTAGACCAAGATTTGGCATTAAATAACCCACAAGGGTTCATATGCCATTAAGCTCATTTATTCAATCCCACCCTTTTTATAGAATTTATATTGTAATTAACTCCAAATGAATTGGGGGAGAGTATACTATAATTAGCATTCAATAGTTACCACCCCAGAGATGCTGATAGGTATGCATCCTGCATCCTGCATCCCTGATTCATAAAAATCTAAAAGGATGCAGTAAAATCATACCTATGAGTCCCAGTGTTTTCTTTTTACTTTCCCCTCCATTTCAAGGTAAATATAAATACATTTCAATAGTTTCTTAGAAATAAATTACGCAGGATATGTTACAAGGTAGGAGCTAGACGGCTTTAGTTGTTTCCCAAGATCATAAATAAAAACCTACAATCTATTAAGAAACTTTAGTTGGGACATATAAATTTTCTGGGGACTCATTCAAAGTAAATATGTGCGTCCCAGGATGCACTAAATTAAAAAGCTATCCGCATCACTGCCTCCCTTGAAAAATTATAATAGGGGTTGTCCTGAGCACAGATCTCCATCCAACTATTATTGAGTTGCAAGTTGATCTTTATTCTCTTAAGTTGGGGAGTTTCAATACTATTGCACTAATGAAACTCTGATTCTAATATAACCTACTTCATCAACTTTGTAAGGTTCAACTGTTAAAAAAATTGTTTAGATTAGAAATAGCTTCGTTTTTTTTTTTTCGTTTGTTGTGATTGGCGAGTCTCCAATCTTTTACAGGTGACTGTGGAAATTCTTGGCATAGATGATGAACATGTTTGACTACAAACTATTCAAGATAATGAGATTCGTTTGTAGAAATATTGCAAGCCTTTCTTTGGTATTTACTTAGAGATTTTTTTTAACAATGTCAGAATTTCTCGGTATGTATTTACCCACCCCCTATGCTACGAGCAGGATGTGTCCCAAGGTCAATTTTTTTTAAGGGAGTACAGTTTTAGGAATTCTTAAGGTTCCTGGTTTGATGTCGGTCAGCACATATATAGCACAATTTGGGTTATCGGATCTGTGCGGTGAAGTGGGAAGCTGACTGTTGGTTTGGTACTCCACCTCAGCAAAAACAATCTCCTGGTCTACATTTCAAAGCAATTTAAACTGATTTGTGATTTTTTTTTCGTTGGTGTGTGTGTGTGTGTGGGGGGGGGGGGGGTGACGTTTGGACTGAAATGCAGGTATTTATGTTAACCTCCCACCAAGTCAGAATGTGACACGATCTTTTGGACCATATGACCTTTAGGCACCACTTTTGCGATCTCAATTCATAAGGACATGTTTTTCATTTATACCGTCAAAATCCGGTTGCTTGTTAACAGACGATTTTTAGAGTTTTTTAAAATTATAAAACTAACACCTAACCCTAATCCTAACCGGATTTTGACGGTGTAAATGAAAAACCTGTCCTTATGAATCGAGATCGCAAAAGGGGTGCCTAAAGGTCATATGGTCCGATCTTTTTAACGTGGGAAGCTACGCACAAACTGAAGCTCATGCGGTGGTTAATAAAAAAAAAAAAAAAAAAAAAAAAAATGCGCCGGCATTCCCTTTTTGGGTGCCTCAGGCACCGGGTAATAAACCCAGTGGGAAAACGCAATTAATTTAGCTTTACTGAGAGGTCTATTGGCCTAAATATGGTTCAACTATTTTTACTTATGTTTTGAGCTTTTGACACTATGACGCCAGTTGAAGAATTTTTTTCTTTTTCTTTTTATGAATGGTCAAATGAGATAGATGATGGAGCGTCGTGTGTGTGTGTAGGGGGGGTCTTAATGGATTGATAGATATAATTTCTTCTTTTTTTTTTCCTTCGACAAAACTGTCCAGACATCTAATTGCTTGATATTTGCAATGTGCATAATCAGATGCAAATTTCTTGTTCACTTCCGGTCTCTCAATGAATTCTGAATGGCCTTTTCCTTTTTCTGCTCTGTTTCATGTTTATGTTGGTTTCATTGGAATGTTATCTTTCATATGTGGCTACATGTTGCAAGCTGCTGTTTTGGGCTGACCTCTTTAGAATGGCATTTCAAAAATTAAATGGCTTCATTGAAATAAACGCTTGCATTGGCCTTCGCTTTAGATCACTGAAAATGATTACAGGCTTTTTTTATTTTTATTTTTTAAAGTTTGCATTTAAGAGATAGAGGTAATGAATAATTCATTTTTTTCGAATATGTTTATTGTAGATAATATGAATAATTTTCTTTTAGACTCATTACTTATTTAATGTCCTAGTTCAGTAGTTCTCAATCCCCCTCCTTAAAAATGCACGAAAGAAAGAAGAAAAAAAAAAAACACCTATGGACCCCTAGTGATGAGCTCGGACCGTGGCACTACATCAAAATGCCGTGGTGCCCTTAAAAAAAAAAACTTTTTTATTCAAAAAAAGAAAATGAGAAAAGTAACTCGTTTTATCGGGCTGGTTTAGTTCATTCAGTACAGTGTCCGACTAGGAACCACAAGGATACCGGCCCTCGTCAACTCGGCGTATGGGTAGCACAGGGATATGTGCGGTATAGTAAAAAGCTGATGGTAGGTATAGCGCTCCACCCCAGACGCTAAAAAAAATCTCCTTGGTCTAGCGCTAGTGAAAAGGGGGTAGGTTCCCTCGCTGTCTGGCTGATACCGATTTAGGCCACCCCGACAACCTCACTTTTTTATCATTGCAAAAACTTTTCTTGAATTCAAATAATTTTGTAATATTTGATTCTTTTATTGAAAATGTTCAACTGCAATGTATCATTTGCTAATGGTTCGAGTCATCATCATATTATTTGTCAATAGAAATATTTGATTTTATAGCTTTTTTGTTTATTTTAACCAATTTTTTTTTAAAATTACATTGATATTATTTTTTATAAATAAAAAAAAACAAATTTTGCAAATTCTAAAAAAAAAAAATTGCCGTGGTGCCCTCCTTTTTAAGGGGTCCAATTTGACGTAAAATTTGCCCCCCTTATATTTAACACAATGAAACTTGAATAAAGGTTAATATTATCTTAAATTTTTGGACCATTCAAAAGAAGAAACATTAAAAAAATCTCCTGATGATTTTTGAAAACATTTTTCAGCTTACGGAAATAATCAAAATTATGAACGAAAACAATGTTTACATTTTCGCGTCATTAAATCAATTTAAATTTAACGTAGCCAAAAACAAGGCTTTTGATTTTGATTTTTACATTCCTAAGTAAGTATAGATATTACTTTTAAAAAGGCATTTCTATCCAAGGACAAATCAAAATCTTGAGTTATAATAAATAAAAAAAATGCTGCGTAGAAATTGATAATCTGACCGAAAAAAAACTTCTAGAAAAGCTTATTTATTTATTTATCCTATTTTTAAAAAAGTTTCATGTTGGTGTCAGCCTGTTTTATCTTGATTTAATAAGAGCTTTATGTGAATAATTGACCAACATGAAATATTAGCTACTAATTAATTTATTTTCTAAACTGGACAAGTGTTTGGTTATCAGGAATTAAATCTGATTAGAGAATTTGAGGAGAGGAATTCACTCAGAAAAAAGAAAGCTAATTTATCTCTAATCATAATCTGGTTATTTGATGCTCAAGTTCAGATTTCCTTTTTAGCCCCCCCCCCCGGGTTTTTTTCTTCTAATTAGTTCATTATCTGCTTTTTGAATGATTTTTAAAAACGATTTTATTTAATTTTTTTCCACTTTTTTTTTTCTATTTTGCTTGTTGATACTAAATAATCTGGGATCAAAATCTCTTAACGTTCTTTGATTTCTTTTCATCATTTTTCTGTAAATGAATCCATAAAAGAAAAATTTCTAAAAGAAAATTCTTTTAGAAATGTCCAGTCCTGGCATAAAGCCCAGTCTTTCCATAGAAAGTAAATAATCAACCAAAAAAAAAAAAAAAAAAACTGAGTGGAGAATGGATTAGTGTTTGCCCCCACCCCCGGGCAGCATTAGTACAAAATAAACCTTGTCTCAGCTGGAATCTGAACTCTATTTCAGTCAGAGAGGCTTAGAATACCTGACCATATCCCCTGCAGAGGGTTAAGATCCCCCCTCCAAGAAAAAATAAAATAAAGGGCGACTCTCCTTGGTATGACACTAAACTGCATCTGATGGTGAGTCTCCCGTTTTGGACATCTGGGGGAGTGGGGAAATACCCCTTCATTACCATTACTCCCATGTCCAATCTAACTCTGAATTACCTGTTAGGGTCCTATATATGAGTCAAATAGATATTTAAATATTATTTGTATTTTATATACAAAACAGAAAACTTAACCAACTACACAAAAAGATGTAAATGAGAATGTACAATAAACAAGATTTCCTAACCTCTAGGCATAAAATAGCCCTAAACAGATTGATATGCCGTTAAAATTGATCAACCCTCCTTAATTGCCATTACTTTTAGGTCCACTTTGACCTGGATTCGTAAGCATATGGCTCAAATATATCAGTTTAAAAATTATTCAATAGAAATACTTTGTCATATGATTGCAAATTATTTGTATTAAGAATAGTTACTTGACGTTATGATTACTAAGGATTTTTATTGGTTACTTGAAACAAATGACTATTATTAAATAGAAATAATTCCTTGAAACAATATAATTATTAGTATTAGATAGGAATACTTAAAATCATACAACTGTACAAATTATTTGTATTAGTATCATATAACTACAAAAAACTGAAACTGCTATGCAAAAATATCGACTGAACTTGCACAAAGGTGTCAATTAGGGTGACAAAAAAAAAAACAAGAACCCACAAATTTTGTAATAAAACTGTTAATTTTAACTATGGAGGGGGGTTAGGGTCGGGGTTTAGGGTTAGTTTAATGAGAAAATGAATAAATAATTTGGGTTCTGTTTTTTCTGGGTCATCCTAATTTTGACACCTTTGTGCAAGTTCAGCCAAAATATCTACAATGAATGCAATTTCCTAACCTCTAGACGTAAAAATTCTAGATGGGTTGACATGCCGTTAAAATCAATCCATTTCATTTTCTATATCTTTTAATTGTCAGGCCATTGGAATTCCAACATTTAAGTTGTCTTGGGTCTGATGTTAAACTGCATCTAATGATGAAGTTTGAATTCTGGAGCTCTGGAGAGTGTAGAGTACCCCTTCATCACCATTACTCTCTGATCCAGAGTGGTATTACCTATTAGAGTCTCATCTATGGGTTAAATAGAAAAAATGAGTTAAAGAAAAAATTGAATACCATCAAAAATGAATAAAACGTCTTCTGCATAAAATAACCCAACTAGGTTTGACATGCTGTAAAATCCAATCAACGAATATTTAAAATCATCGGATTAGACTTAAGTTTTTAATTTATTCTCTCTCTCTCTCTCTCTCTCTCTCTCTCTCTCTCTCTCTCTCTCTCTCTCTCTCTCTCTCTCTCTCCTTGAAAATACCCAGTTTTTTGGGGGGTTTAATTTTTGACTTGGTTTTGAAGGGTGGATAGTATTAGTTAATGTAAATAATCTGTTATAATGATCGTTTGTTATTCAACTGTCACAATATAAATGTTAGAATGTTATGACACTTCATGAAACATTTCAAAATTGGAAAAAGAAAAGAAGAAAACAAATTCAGATAATAAAGGCAAATGTTGAATTTTCAGAAACTGAAACCCTATCCAGAAATACACCCTGACTACATTGTCAGTGATGTAATATATTAAATTAATACTGGTGTTCCTTAATCTTCCAACGGTTAATCATCTTGCAACATCCTCTGGTTAAAAATGATACCGTCCAAAATGAAATGGAAAAATATAAATCCTGATTATCCGGTGTCGCTTATCCGCTGAATTCTTATTTCTCATCACTTCAACATAAAAAAATAGACTATTCTATTTTATTATAAAGAAAAAAAGGACATGCTACACAGAATATTAGTGAGTAGTTGAAAGATAGAGAGGGGAGGGGTGAGAATGTAAAAACGATAACGCTAATCTGTTTCAATCGACGATAGAAAGAAAAAAGAGTGAGAGTTAAATCAAGATTTTTATAGTTTTTACATATTGAAATATTTACGATAGCTCTTAATTAAACATATCAAATGTTGTAATACACAGATACTGATAGGTACGTGTCCTGCGTCCTTGACGCATAAAAATCTAAAAGGACACAGTGAAATCGTATCCATGTGTCCCAGTGGGTTTTTTTGTTTCTTTTTTTCCTTTCTTCCCTCCCCATTTCAAGCTAACTGTAAATACATTTCAATAGTTTCTTAGAAAAGAAATAACACAGGATAGGTTACAAGGTAGGAGTTAGCCGACTTTAGTTGTTTCTTCAGATCATGAATAAAAACCCTACAATCTATTAAGAAACTTTAGTTAGGACTCATAAATTTTCCCGGGGACTCGTTCAAAATATGTGCGTCCCAGGACGAACTAAATCAGAAAGCTATCAGCATCACTGAATACTTGAATTAACATAATGTGGTATATCCACAGGTCCTGCTAGTATATGAAATTCTATGAAAATTTCTTTAGATTAACTTGATAAAATGTTCCTTCAGTTAAAAAAGAGGAAAAAAATCAAAGTGGGGAGAGGGTTAAACTCTTGTAACTTTCATGGTTCTTAATCTTTTCGTTCTTAAATATCTCAGTAAGGTGCTTGACATTATTTTATCTCAAGTCTTTTTTTTGCGGGGGGGGGGGATGTTGAAGTCTGTAAATAGTTTATAAATAGGGTTGGAAGGGTGGGTGGGGGTTTGTGTATGTCATGTAGATATGTTATTTGAGCCACTGCATCTCCCTCCTCCCACAAGTCTCTTGGCTGTCTTCTTTGCTGCATATATTTTTTTTCCTACCTTAAAGAAGATCCCTGTTAAAATTTGAAGTCTATATATACTCAACTTTCGACTCCTAAAACTCACCTCATTTACCTTTTTCTTTTCTTTTTTGGAGATGTTTTTGTCTGCTGCATTTAAAAGATTTAAAAAAAAAAAAAAATTTTTTTTTAAAGATCTGGCTTTAATAGGTCGGCTTAATTTTATAAAGATGTTCAAGAAAAATGAATTTTTTTTTTTTTTTTTTTTTTTTTAAAGATCAAAAACTTCAGCTTTACCTCTTTAAGTAATTAACTCTTTTTATTCTGCCTTTAGCTAAAAATAATTTTAGCTTAATTCATCCTCTTAAGAATTATGGTATACTCGTTAAGCCTTCTCTACACAAGTGTGTGTGTGTATATGTGTGCGTATATATATATATATATATATATATATATATATGTGTGTGTGTGTATACCTATAGTGTGAGATGGTCACTGTTTCAGCTTTTGCTGGAATGGGTACCAAAGGCAGTATTAATTGGTAGAGTGCTCAATATAGAATAGAGCTGTTATATAATATAATAAGATAATTATATAAAGTTTTACATATCTATTTATTAGGTGATGAAGGAACATTCACAACCATATTGGTTTCATGCGATGCAATCATTAGGTGAAGATGTTTTAAATTTGAAAAATCTCACCTGATGATTGCATCGCATGAAACCAATATGGTTGTGAATGTTCCTTGTCACCTAATAAATAGATATGTAAAACCTTTATATATTTATCTTATATATAAAGTAAAGTCGTCGGGGTGGCCTAAAGTCGGTATCAGCCAATCAGCAAGGGAGTCTATCCCCTTTTTACGAGCGCTAGACCAAGGAGATTTTTTTTGCGTCTGAGGTGGAGCGCCACACCTACCATCAGCTCCTTACTTTACCACACAGATCCCTGTACTACTCATACGCTGTGTTGTTGGTATCAAACTAGGAACCTTGTGGTTTCTAGCCGACGTTCTACCGACTGAGCTTAACCTGGCCCATCCTAGGACGCACTAAATCAAAAAGCTATCAGCATCACTGTATATATAAAATATTTCATAAGATTCAACCAAAAATTGAGAATTCAAATGTACATTGGAATAAAGTTTACATATATATGGAGTAGGTTTTCATATATGTATGTATATATATATATATATATATATATATATTAATAATGGAGATTTGCTTCCGTTTTTTGTCTGTAACAAAAATTACGTCACATTACCCAAAATCGTCATAACATAGAATAAATACACTAAAAATTTGAGCATGCTACATTAGATGATCCTCATTGTTTTTTTTAAAAAACAGTTTTATAAATACATGACTGGTATTATATATCTATATATAGTTTGTTTTATTTTAATACATATTTAAAGTTTACATTCAAATTGTTTTATTTTTTAATCCTTTAATGAATTTGATTATTTTATTTACTTAGGGTACAAACTCGCTGACATTTGAATTTTTTACTCCCACCCCTCAGGCAATATGTTTCAAAAATCTATTTTTACATCGCCCGGAGGGTTTTTTTATTTTGTACTAGTGTGTGTGTGTGTGTGTGTATGTATATATATATATATATATATATATATATATATTTGTTATGACACTAAACCGAGTCAATTGATAAGACTCCACTTCTGGAACTCTGGATTATTGGAGAATACTAAACCCAGTTTTGTTAAAACCAATATGCAAATTAACTACACCATATATTATGTAAACCTTTTATTTCTTAGTGATAGACATATTGCAGGATTTTAAATGCACTAATAACTTGGGCTGTTTTGAGGCAAATCTAACTCATATTTTCATAGACATTAATAAATTAAGAATTATTCTATGTATTAAACTAATGGTTTTGATTATAAATTAAATACTCATTGATAAACTTAAGCAATTCCTGAGGGTATTGTGACGTGGTTTCGGTTACAGACACCAAATCTCTATTATAAGATTTAATTAAAGTGTGCATTTGTATATATTTTAATTTGATGTACATTTCATGGAATTTTATGAGCTGTTTTGAAATAAAAACATGGTAATATTATTTTTTTTTTTTTTTAATTTTTTTTTTTTTTAAGAAAAGATGTTTTCTATTTATTCTGTTTGCATGTGAAGCCAATCATTCTGATCCTCTAAATCTCCAGTGAATAACACAAATACGAGAACTTTATCTCCATTCTGAGGAATGTAAATAATTTTAAAGAGATGGATAGATGAAGGATAAACATTTTTCTCACACACATCTCGAAAGTTGGTTGAATTTCATGGAAAACCTGAATTGCATGTTGTCACCAATTGGGTTGCTTTTTATTAACGTAAACTTGTTTTATTGGATTGGACTTGTGCGACTATTTATATATTCTACTAAATGGAGGTGCGTGGTGTAATGGTTATCATTATTAGGAAATGGACTTGTCAATCCGAGTTCAAATCTTGGATAAGGCTGAATGCAGTTCACATAGCGCTAATACCCTTGGGAAAGGTATGAATCCAACTATTCTCCCCAGCTATGGTTAGATTGTGGGCTCTTTAACTTTGGTTACCCATGTGCTGATTTTGGTGAGGGTCAGAATTGAACTCTGAACCTTGTGGTTCCTTGGCAGATGCTCTACTCACTAAGCTAAACCGGTCTGTACTACAGCTGGTTTAGTTAAGTATTTTTGCATTTGCCTAGAAATCACAAGGTTCCGGGTTTGATACCGGTCCTTCCCAATGAGTTGCACGACTTGGTAATCTGATCTGTGCAATAAAGTGGGCAGCTGATGATAGGTGTGGCACTATAACTCTGACACAAAAACAATCATCCTGGTCTAGCGCTAGTGAAAACTGGATAGACTCCCTCACCGGGCTGCTGACTTTACTGTTACTATTGTAGTAATGACCTGTCCGTTTTGTATTTGCCTAGGAATTGCAATGTTCCGGGTTTGATACCGATCCTTCCCAACTTGGGTAATCTGAACTGTGCAGTAAAGTGGGGACCTGATGGTATGTGTGGTGCCCCAACTCAGACACAAGAACAATCTCCCTGGTCTAGTGCTAGCGAAAAGGTGATAGACCCCTGGTGTTCTGCTGACTTTACTGCTACTATTGTAGTAATGACCTGTAATAGTAACTTCCTAATTACCTCTCCACAATGGGGAGGGGGGTGGTGCCTCCTATTTACTATAATTGTAGACAATTATCTAAGAATGTTGATTAATGATTCTTATGTTATCTTTATTGTTACTGTCATCTGGTTAATGATGCAACAAACACTGGCTCAACTTGGCAGATAATTGAGAGCCATTCTCAGTGGTGCCAATACTGGTCTTAATTACTACTTACTAGCAAGACCTGTGGATATACCGCAGTATGATAATTTGATTATTACAAAGTTTGATATGTTTACTTTCAGAGCTATTGCTAAATAGTTCAATATGTAAAAGGTATTATAATCTTGATTTAACTTTACTGTTTATATTTTTTAAAGTGAAGATGCCAAATTCAAACCAAACTAGCATTCTATCTCTATATATATATCTGTCTCTCTCTCTATATATATATATCTGTCTCTCTCTCTCTATATATATATATCTGTCTCTCTCTCTATATATATATATCTGTCTCTCTCTCTCTCTATATATATATCTGTCTCTCTCTCTCTATATATATATCTGTCTCTCTCTATATATATATCTGTCTCTCTCTCTATATATATATCTGTCTCTCTCTCTATATATATATCTGTCTCTCTCTCTATATATATCTGTCTCTCTCTCTCTGTCTCTCTCTATATATCTATAATATAATATATATATCTGTCTCTCTCTCTCTCTATATATATATATATCTGTCTCTCTCTCTCTCTCTCTCTCTCTCTGTCTCTCTCTCTCTATATATATATATATCTGTCTCTCTCTCTCTATATATATATATATATCTGTCTCTCTCTCTATATCTCTCTCTCTCTCTCTCTATATCTCTCTATATCTCTATATCTCTATATCTCTCTATATCTCTATATCTCTCTATATCGCTCTCTCTATCTATATATCGCTCTCTCTATCTATATATCGCTCTCTCTATCTATCTCTATATCATCTCTCTATATCTCTATATTTGTTTGTTTTACTTTAGTTCAATTTGTAAGGGCAGATTTGATAATTCCTAAGGAATCTAACAGGTTATATAGGCTTTAATGAGATGAAAGACTTGTCCAAAATCTCTTTGGCCACTCCTTGGTAGTCATGTATTATTGCCAGTAGTATAATTTGTATAACACCTGAAATTATTTTTTTTCCTCGTCACATTTCTTATTCATTGGTATTTTAGTAATTGGGTTCCAGGGTGACACATCTTACATTTCCTACTTGTCGTTGAGTACATTTTAGTTTTGCTGTTTCAACTTCTATTGAAAAGAAAATTTATTGGATCAGAAAGGAACAGGAATGTCCAAATTGCTGCTGAACTGTTTATAGAACTGCTGGAAATTTTCCCTTTGGGCCAAATTGAGATTCTCTAACAGGAGTGGACAAATTTGTGGGTCACAAATAATAAAGCTCAGATGTTTGATAGCCGCAGGGCACAGACAAAGTTTACTTACATTTTGTTTTAAAAATCTATATACAGTGGTACCTTGGCTTACTTAGGCTAGACGGGCAGTCAGAAAGGGCCCCTCCAATCAATCAGCTGGTCATGTCAAGCCCTAGCATCTATATGGTTGCCTATTGCCCTTATGGTAAGCCCCAACCCTTTTTATCATATGAGTGCTAGAAGGTGGTGGCTGAGGGTCTTCATGTCCTGGGAATGATGTTAAACTCTATCTGATGGTGAGGTTCCAGTTCTGAAGGTTTGGAGAATGTGGAGTGCCCCTTCATCACCATTGCTCCCTGGTCCACTCTGACTCGGAGTGGTAGTACCTGTTAGGGTCCCATCTATGGGTTAAATAGAAAAATGTGTTTATAAAAAAAAATTGAGTATCCATTAAGAATTAATTTATTTCAAAACTTTATCTGCATTAAATGACCCACTGAGTTGATATGCCGTAAACCAAACCAAACCTTGGCTTCCAAGTGCTCCAACTTACAAATTTTTTATACTTCGCTTTGAGTTAAAATTTGAATTACCAATGAACTTCAGATACGCTTATGCTAATAAGTTCACTAAAAACATTTAAGTTACCAAATTTATTACACCTAAGAAAAATGTTATTTATTAAAAAAATAAACATTAAAACATATTACAGCACATGATTCATTACATTCTATTTTATTATGTTTTTATACAATAGTGCTTTTTTTCTTTTTTTTTTTCTTTTTTAAAATAAAAAAAAATGTAACAAAAAAATTAGGGTATTTTATTGGGGGGTGGGCTGGAACAGATTAATGGCATTTTAGTTAAAAAAATTTTTTTTTTTTCTATGAAATTTAAAAACTAATTTTGTCTTAGCAGGGTTCTTTGAAAATTTTGGGTGGAAATTTTTATCAAAGTAATGTTGCAATCCCACTGTCAATATTCTTCTCCCTCTTGTGATTTATAAGTCAGACAAATTCACTTGCTACTAACCAAACTAGATGTAAGTACTTTATACAAGTTCTAAAGGAGAAACATGTGTTTATATATATATATATATATATATAATATATATATATGTATGTATAGTGTGGGTGTGGATGCAAAAATATATATATCTGAAAATGCATAAATTTTTGTTTGAGGTCAGCAGTTATTTACATTTGAGCTTCTGCTGAATGTTGTCTACACAAGCCACTCCAGTTTATCACTTTCAACAACTGGCTGTACGTGTTGAAAAAGACATTGGTTTGTTTGGGTTTTTTAGATGCATAATTTATAACAAGCTGTTTGTCAGTTTTTTTTTATTTATCAAATACCTTCAAATTTATACCATTATGCTAAAATTTGTAGTTGCCCGGCTAATTTTGGTGGTTAGGTATAACAAAACATATGTATCCTAATGCCAACATCTGGTTGTATGGTTCCAGTCCTGGAGCTTTGTGGAGCATGGAGTACCCCTTTATTGCCATTACTTCCAGGTCAACCCTGACCCGGAGTGGTAATAACTGATGGGGTCCTATTTATAGGTTAAATAGATAGAATGAGTTTTTTTTTAAATTGAATATCCAACAAGAATGAATAAAACAAAACGTGTTGAAATAACCCAAGGGTTGACATACCATAAAATCTAACTTCCTAACAAATCATTTTGAAACCTGGTGTAGCACTAGTGAAAAGGGGATGAACTCCCTCACTGTTTGGTTGATACTGACAATAGGCCACTCCGTCAACTTTACAGCTCGTACCTCTACTCACCGACATTACCACTATTCTCAAACTTTTTAAAATACACTGATTGTGCGCCCAACTAATAAAAACCAAAATGATGTGCAAATTATTTGTATTAAAAATAGTTACTTGAAGCTATAATTGTTTATTAAGGATTATTATTGTTAGTTACTTTAAACCATATAATTGCTTGAATACTTGAAACCATATAACAATGTAAATTATTTGTATTAGATAGGAATACTTGAAACCATATAACTATGTAAATTATTTGTATTAGATAGGAATACTTGAAACCATATAACTATGTAAATTACTTGATTATAGTTAATTGAAGTTATAATTGATTACTAAGGCTTATAGTGTTAGTTACTTTAAACCATATAATTGCTTGAAATACTTGAAACCATATATGTAAAATTACTGGCAGTAGATAGGAATACTTGATACCATATATGTAAAATTACTGGCAATGGATAGGAATACTTGATACCACATAACTATGTAGATTATTTGTATTAAGAATACTTACTTGAAGTTATAATTTTTTTTACAAAGGATTATCAGTACTAGTTACTTGAAAAGCATATAACTGCACAAACAACTGCTTATTATTAGAATAGGAATAGTTATTTGAAACCATTTCATTGCTCACAAAAAACAAAAAAATCATTGGTATGAAATAATCCAACAAGGTTGACATGCTGTAAAACCAACTGAACCTCAGTGTAGAAAAATGACTAAAGCTAAGTATTTTTGGCAGGAGAAAAACAAAACAAAACAAAACAGACTATTTTTGTTTTCCTTTGGCAGTAAATCTGTAGGTTGTGCAGTTTATCATCATGGGAAATAGGGTGATGTCAGTTGTTCAGTGTTGAGCAGATTTTATAAGTATTCATAATAATGGACTGAATATATCTACTTTGTGTGTAACTTCTGCTAGAATGTGTAGTATCTGCGCATCCTACCTAGGGTTATTGTAGTAGTTATTTATTAAGCCTGTCTTAGAGGAGGCAAAAAGTTGAAAGTTTGGAGCGCCCCTTGAGAATCGAACTAACAATGATATACTAATCTAGCTTGCTAACCTTTACACACCACATGAGGTGCCCTTATTTTAGTATCTACCTGTGGAAATCTCATTAAAGATATTACAAAAAAACATTTATATATTCTTATTTATACAAAGGGCTGGTTTAGCTCGGTCATTAGAGTGCTCGCCTAGGGACCACAAGGTTCCTGGTTCAATACCGTCCTTGCCAACTCTGTGTATGAGTAGCACAGGAATCTGTGCAGTAAAGTGAGGAGCTGATGGTGGTGTGGCGCTCCACCTCAGACCCCAAAACAATCTCCTTGGTCTACATGCTGGTGAAAAGGGGATAGACTCCCTCACTGTCTGGCTGATATTGACATTAGGCCACGTTGATGACTATACAATTTTTAAAAAATTCTTTATACAATTTAAATTTTTTTTTTTTTGTATTAAATTTCATACTCTGTAAAATAAGTTCACCTGCATATATTGTCTTATAGTTTTAAAAAAAAAATGAACATTGGTTTAAACATAGGCACATATACTACACTCTGATCCTTTGGGTATTTACCATATATCCCGTGTATACGGATCAAGCTTAAAGCCCTATTAATGTGGTACCACCCACGAACCTAAGCTCATGGGAAGCGGGTGCAAAAAATACATTGATCCCGTCGGCATTCCCCCTTAAGGAGGGGAGTACCTCATGCACCGGGCAATAAACCCAGCCCTGCCTCTTTAAATCGAGGGGACGGGTGTTGCCTGAGGGGATAGCTCCCTGGGATTAAAATTGTTAGCTTTTACGGTCCAGGGCCAAATAAATACCTCCATGTTTTATGTTTAAGATAGAAATCAACAACCGCCTTGTCGGCAGGGGCGTTAGAATGCACCGACTGCACCTCTGCAGAGGGGTAAGACTCCGCCGATGGGACCACCTGTTGGCCGTGGGTGGCGACCCGTGATGTTAAGCATAGAGCCCAGGTGGATGAGCAGTTCATGACATGCAATACTCCACTTTGGCCCTTTCTTGGGCTAGACAGGCGGTTGGAGAGGCCCCCTCCAATCAATCGGCTAGTCATGTCAAGCCCTAGCACCTATATGATTTTCCCAACCCTATTGCCCTTATGGCAAGCCCCAACCCCTTTTTATCATATGGGTGCCTGAAGGTGGTGGCTGCGGGTCTACATGTCCTGGGAATGACGTTAAACTCTATCTGATGGTGAGGTTCCAGTTTTGGAGGTTTGGGGAATGTGGAGCACCCCATTCATCACCATTGCTCCCTAGTCCACTCTGACCCGGAGTGGTAGTACCTGTTAGGGTCCCATCTATGGGTTGAATAGAAAAACGTGAGTTTATAAACAAAATTGTATTATCCATTAAGATTTGATTTATTTCAAAACTTTATCGGCATTAAATGACCCACTGAGGTTGATATGCCGTAAAACAAACCAAACCAAACCAAACCTAAAGACCATCAAAATGCATTACTTGTTGTTCTATGGTTCAGTTCTTCTGGCAGTTTCTTAAAGGCTTTAAACTCGTATTAGATAGTGTTATATCCCAAGATGTAGGATATACAAATGATAATAAAACACGGAATATGTTAACAATAACAATATTTGTTTTATCTGACAGGGATACAGTGAATGGTTTTGGATTAGAGTTCGGCTGATCATAGGATACGCGTGTGCGTCGTACCGTGGTCAGGTTCTTGTCTGCTGATAGTCAGTATTTTTGTCCCCCTCCTCTTTTAGAGAGTCCGGTTCGAATCGTTAGGGGGAGATAACTCTCCCTAACAGATAGGAATACTTGAAGCCATATAACTAAATTATTTTATTAAGAATAGTTACTTATGCTATAATTGTTTACTAAGCATTATTATTATTATCAGTTACTTGAAACCATATAACTGTGCAAACAAATTATTATTAAATAGAAATAGTTACTTAAAATCATATTTGTGTTTAAATTGTTAGTATTAGATGGGGGGGGGGAAGAACAGAGAAACAACTACACAAAAAAATGTAACTCTAAACATACAATTTATGCGATTCCCTTGGCATCTTGGCGTAAAATAACCCTTTACATGTTGAAATGACATTAATTTTTTTCTTTTTGCACCCCCCCACTTTAAAAAAAAAGAATCTTAGCTATTTCTGATAACTTTTTCTTTATTTTTATTTTTATCCTCTCTATCTCTCTCTCTCTATCTCTCTCTATCTACCTATCTCTCTTTTATTCATCAAAGCATTTTAAAACAAGTTATCCATGTTTATCAACATTGTGAGTAAACTTGAGAAAATGTGGAGTGTGGACAAAAAGATTATGGATTAAACAAAAGATTTGGATTAAGATAATTTAATCTGTTTTTCAGGTTGTATTTTGAGAGTATCAAATACTGGCACTGAATAGCTAAATCTAATCCATTTTATCATCTCTAAATTATAGATGATAAAATTCATTAGACTTAGCTAATTTCCTTTATTATAGTATAAGTATGTTGAAAAATAAAAACAAGAAAAAAACAGGCAGCCTCCTTGTGTAGTTCCCATCTAGCTTTTTCTTCAGGTGTTTTGTCAAAGTCCAAATGGTGCAGCTATACAGTAGTATTGATATATGGCTATAGGTTGGAAGTATTTCCACTTTATTTTATCAGATCAACCTGTCAATATCAGTCTATGCCTTACCTAGTGATGCTGATAGCTTTTTGATTTGCTTTTGAATGAGTCCCTGGGGAAATTTATGGGTCCCAACTAGAGCCAACGCCTACCTTGTTGTAACCTATCCTGTGTAATTCATTTCTAAGAAACTATTGAAATGTATTTACAGTTAGCTTGAAATGGTGAGGGAAGAAAAAAGAAAAACACTGGGGTGCATGGATATGATTTTACTGCGTCCTTTTAGATTTTTGTGCGTCAGGGACACAGGATTTGTACCTATCAGCATCTCCTCAGTTTAGGTTTTGTAAAAAAAAATCTTAGTGCAGTTTCCGGTGTGCTGATGAAACCTGAAAAAATCGTTTTTTCGGATAAACCATCCATCTCTCTTATACATATTTGACTTTTTGTAGATAAGATACTGCTACCTATGTGAACTGGTCTACTAATTTCAGGGTTTGCCAATTAATGTGGAGTTTTAAAAAAAAATGTATTTTTTTATTTTTTTACTCCTTTTTTAACATTTTTTTTTATAGGTGCTAGGGCTTGACATGACTAGCCAATTTATTGGAAGGGGCCTCTCTAACCGCCCGTCTAGCCTAAGTAAGGGCCAAAGTTGAGTGTTGCATGTCATGGACTGCTCAACCACCCATCAAGAATGAATAAAACAAAATCTTTGGCATAAAATAACCCAACAAGGGTTGACTTGGCCAACCCGCCAAGATGTATGACAGCTTTGTGCAGACACTGGATGCTGAGTTTTAGAATCTCCCAGGACCTATAGTGAGATGGCAAGAGTGTCAAGGGAATTCTTGCTGTCAGATGATGCGATAATTATGTAAAAATCTTAGAATTCTGCTCTGATATTAAAATCATGCTATTCACAAGAGTATTGGTAATCCTTTGGAATGGGAGTTTTTTTTTTTTTTAAATTCTGTTTCTGAGAAAGAGGTGTTGCAGGAAGAGTCTATTGACCTTGAATGGGTAGAAATTTGTTTAGGATGTTCTCGGGTTTCATAAATGATAGTATAACTAAATGGCTACTATGATCTGAGCCAAGAATGTTCTAATTTTAGTTTAGCTTGTTCTTCCTCTTCTCTTCCTTCAAATGATAAAAATGAGGAATTTTAATCTTTAATTTTAATTTTTATATATATTGACAAGAATTGAAGAAGATATTAAAGAGAAAGAGAGGAAGGATTTTCAACCGAATGTGTCAGTTTTGAATAAGAAAATAATTCACTTTCATTTGTCGGAATTTTTCAGATGAGGCTTGGTAATTTGTCTTATTTAGACTAGCATTAGTTCAGTCGGTAGAGCGTCTAAGAATCACAAGGTTTCTGGTTCGATACCGGCCCTCAGCGTTATTTTTATGTCATCATCATGTCATGCTAGTAGCACAGATCTCCATGACAATCTCTTGCCAACCGTCCCTATCACTCATTGTTGTTGGGAGGTCCTTTTGCGCAGCATCCAGTATCTGCGCAGAGCTAGTCAATGTATGTCTTTGCTGGAGGCCCACACTGGCGTGCCCATGTACTAGTTTCCACTGGAGAACGTCACTTATGAGTTCATCCTTGCTTCTCCAGCAGTATCCAGCGTGTCTTGTTCTTCTTACTCGGATGGTTTTGGTGATATGGGGCAGGTGGCCGTACAGCTGTTTTCTCCTGGGGTGTTGTTTCCATGTTTTGTTTAAGATCGCGTGCACCATTCTTGTGCAGGTTCCATCTAATTATAAATATTTGGGCTGAACTTGCACAAAGCTGTCAAAATTAGAGTGACCCAGAAAAAACAGAACCCACATTTTGTAATAAAACTGTTAATTTTAACTATGGTGGTCTAGGGTTGGGGTTTAGGGTTAGTTTAATGGGAAAATGAATAAATAATTTGGGTTCTCTTTTTTTCTGGGTCACAATGTATACCGGTGACACAGAAAAAACAGAACCCACAAATTTTGTAATAAAACTGTTAATTTTAACTGGGGGCGGGTAGAGTTAGTGTTGGGGTTTAAGGTTAGTTTAATGGGAAAATAAATAATTTGGGTTCTGTTTTTTCTGGGTCACCCTAATTTTGACACCTTTGTGCAAGTTCAGCCAATATTTGATATGTATATAGCAATCGAAACATTTTTATGTCGACTTATTTTTCCAATATTAACAAATCATCCTCGCGTTTATTTTTCATTTTTCCGCGCACACACACACACACACACACACACACACATGTATATATGGCTAATAGATACCTAGAAGCTGCTTCACTGTAAAAGATATACAGTAACTAGCCCCTACCACCACCAACCCCTTAATACAAATGTATACAATAAGATTTTTTTTTTTAATCAGAAAGTCCACAACAAAAGATGTTATTTTTTCTTTCTTAACGGTGAATTTGGCTGAAGATGCTAGACTTCTTCCTAAAGAAGTCTTGTTGAAATAGGTATTTATAATAACCAACATGACTGGATTTTAAGTTTTTATTTCAAATTATAATATATATATATATATATATATATATATATATGTGTGTGTGTGTGTACAATTCATTAATTACTAGATGAGCTTTATCCTCCTTTTCATCAAATTTCTAGGAAATAAAACTTGAGGAATTAAACAGCAACCTGGTTCAAGATGTCTGTTTCCTATTAGCAGAAAGTTAGCACTTTCACTTCCACTTCTTGATTTAACTTTCCTCAATTCTTCACTCCTTTCCCTCGCAGAGTTCCATTATGGCCAATGGAACCACTCCCCGTATACATGTTGACAGAAGAAAATATTTTCTTGAAAAATCTTTAAATTTGAAATTCCTTCCAAAATATTGACTAATTTCTTCAATTTTCTAAGTGAAATCCGTCCCCTATGTCTTAGCATAAACACAGCCAAAGTTTCGATACGACAGCACCTCCCCCTTTCTTTAAGATTTTATAGAAAAAAAACTGATCTATAAAATTGAAATTTATTTATCCTTGTTCAGTTTAACTTTATCAAATTTATAATTGTCGTAATCCTATGATTATTGGCGCCAAATTTACCCCCCCCCCCCAAAAAAAAAGCTCTACTTCTCTTGGTCTGCAATAGCCAAGCCCCCATTCTTATCAGCCTTGTTTAAAAATCTGTTTCAAGGAAATTGCCACCATCTTTAAGTGCCTGGAAAAAGAAAAAAATTCAGCCCAACCTAAATTTTCATCCTTGTTCTGAACTTTGAAAAATATTATGACATATCATTATTTGTCTATTAATATGTATTGCCTTTAACTTGTATTATCCACCACCACCGCCCCGCCGCCACTACCAAAACTTTTATTACTCCTTGTCACCACTGTAAACCAACGAGAATTTGACCTTAATGTTTTCTACTCATAGTCTTGTCTCTCTCTCTTATTTTTTCTCTTCTTCTTGCTTCTCTACATTCGGCTTTTTAAAACAACTCCCTAAAAGTGTCTTCTCAGCCAAAGACACATTCCAGAAATTCAAGTCGGCAAATGTTACCCACTCCTTGAAAATTGCTTTCAATAACCCCATGAGCAAAAATCCTTCTGGATCAGAGATAAAAGTGCAAGAGTTCATAGGTGTTTTAATATCAAGCTAAACATGTAAGATGTTGAACTATAATTTACACACAAGAAACCTGGTTAATCTTTTTAAAGAGTGACACTGATTTTAAACTTAAAAATTTGAAAAATAATGTACTACTAGCAGGACCCGTGAAATTTCCACAAAACGAAAAAAAAAAAAAACTTCCCTCGTTCACAATTTCAATATTACAAATAAAACAAGCATAACTTTTTCTTTTTTTTTTTTTTTTTTTTTTTTTTTTTTTTTTTCAATTCATTTTAATTTTAAGTTGGGCATTTAAACGACGCAAGACCATTTGGAAGGTTTCATTTTTTAAATTGGGTGAAATAAAATGGGACAAATATGAAATCTAGATTAAGCGACATCAGATAAATCTGGATTTACAGTTTTTGCATTGCATCTTGGATGATTTGGATTATCATTTGTAACCAGAGGGATGATAACGAACGGAAGATTTAGGAACAAGTGTATTAATAATGTACTCTAAGCTACACTATTTTCCAGATTTTTCGACTCAAAAGTTAGGGGTGCGTATTATACACAAAAACTGTAACTTCATAGTTAAACTCATTATCTTTATGTGGCTGAGGGTCTTCATGTCCTGAGAATGAAGTTAAACTCTATCTGATGAAGACCTAGTTCTGGAGGTCTGTGGAATGTGGGCACCCCTTTATCACCATTGCTCCCAGGTCCATTCTGGCCCGGAGTGGTGTAGTACCTTTATCACCATTGCTCCCAGGTCCATTCTGGCCCGGAGTGGTGTAGTACCCCTTTATCACCATTGCTCCCAGGTCCATTCTGGCCCGGAGTGGTGTAGTACCCTTTATCACCATTGCTCCCAGGTCCATTCTGGCCCGGAGTGGTGTAGTACCCCTTATCACCATTGCTCCCAGGTCCATTCTGGCCCGGAGTGGTGTAGTACCCCTTTATCACCATTGCTCCAGGTCCATTCTGGCCCGGAGTGGTGTAGTACCCCTTATCACCATTGCTCCCAGGTCCATTCTGGCCCGGAGTGGTGTAGTACCCCTTTATCACCATTGCTCCCAGGTCCATTCTGGCCCGAGTGGTAGTACCTGTTAGGGTCTCATCTATAGGTTAGAATTTTTAGCCCAAAAGTTAGGGCTGCTTATTATACACTAGAACTATATAATTAACTTTTTTTTCCGGCCACATTGCTCATATTTGGGATAGGATGACCATGTCTCATATATATATATATATATATATTTGGGAGAATATGTGCTTAAATGAAGTCGAACCTATTTTTTGAAATTTAATTCATTAATAATTAATTAGGCGGGATTAAACTATTTAAATGTAAGGCTAAACAAATCGAGAAAAATCAATCTCTGTATGTACATTTCGGCCTATTAGGCCTCATCAGCAGAGCTATAGATACGAAGACCGCCCCGTGTGTGATTCGAAACCTGTCTATCAAATTAGCAGGCAAGTGTCTTACCTCCACACCAAACAGACTTAGCCAGATTTTCTTCGCTTTGTTAAGTAGTAGTATTTATATTATAGCTCTGCTGATGAGGCCTAATAGGCCAAAATGTACATACAGAGATTGATTTTTCTCGATTTGTTTAGCCTTACATTTAAATAGTTTAATCCCGCCTAATTAATTATTAATGAATTAAATTTCAAAAAATAGGTTCGACTTCATTTAAGCACATATTCTCCCAAATATTGTCGGCTGAAAATAGCCATATCACAAACATCGTCTGTTTGTTTACGTCTCATATATATATATATATATACCTAAAATGGTAGCCATTACATCATGCACCTCCATAGCCAATAACCATATATACCTTGAGTATTGGAACCTATTATCACAGGTTTTTCTAATTGGGTGAGTCAAAAAGTCATGCTATTTTGTTTAGGACAGGTATAATTACCAACACAGGAACATGTATCATACATCAAAATAAAGCTGGTCCTCTGTGGATCACATCCCTACTGCTCCACATAGTCACCGTTTCTCTCAATAGCAATGTTCCACCTTTGAATGAGAGCATGTATTGCTGCACCGTAAAATTCTGTTGACTGTCCTTTGAGTCACTCCTTCACTACAGATTTCACTTCCTCATCACTGGAATAATGTTTGCCTCTCAAATCCTCTTTCATGGGGCCAAAAAGATGATAGTGATTATGTAAATTAATATTAATTAATTGTAAATTAACAAAAAAAGCACCTATTTTATAGTAGAATTTGGCTAATTTAGACATTTTATCTATGGCAAAACATCACTAGAATTATGGTAACTAAAATTATTAGTTAACTAGCTTAAAAGCCGCCCTATTGGGCAGCAATTAAGCCAGTGGTAAATTTGGCTGATTTAGTAGAATTATCTTAGCTTAAAACTAAGCAAAGCCCACCATCTATTAAAATTATTTGTTAACTAGCTTAAAAGCCCCCTATGGCAGCAATTAAGCCAGTGGTAAAATTTGGTAATTTAGACATTTTATCTATGGCAAAACATCACTAGAATTATGGCAACAAAAATATTTGTTAACTAGCTTAAAAGTTGGGCAGCAATTAAGCCTAATTTAGACATTTTATCTATGGCAAAACATCACTAGAATT
Organism: Doryteuthis pealeii; assembly: GCA_023376005.1. Taxonomy (NCBI): domain Eukaryota; kingdom Metazoa; phylum Mollusca; class Cephalopoda; order Myopsida; family Loliginidae; genus Doryteuthis; species Doryteuthis pealeii. The sequence continues at coordinate 106,891,721 of CM042153.1, forward strand.
ATGGCAACTAAAATTATTGTTAACTAGCTTAAAAGCCGCCCTATCAGGCGGCAATTAAGCTAGTTTTTAATAAAAGTTACTGTAATTTGATAAGTTTTACTCCCTTCTTATTTTGTATATCACATAGATGATATACAGCTGCTTCTCTAATGGTGTTCATTTTTGTTGCTACATTCCGCGTCTGTGAACAGGTTTCAACACTCTGCTGTTTTAAATTTCTCAACTGTGTGAAAAATATCACTGAATTCTTGAATTTTTTTTTTTTTTCACAGGGATTCGTAGAATCCTCTGTATCTTCATAGCTTCTTTGAGTTTCTTCTAAATGGAATCCGCCCTGTTGCTTGGGGGTTTAGAATACAACGACTGCACCTCTGCAGAGGAGTAAGACTCCCCCAATGGGTTCACCACCTGTTGCCTGCAGGTGACTACCTGTGATGATTAAGAATGGAATCCTGGGGGATGAGCAGTCCACGACATGCAACACTCCACTTGGACCCTTACTTAGGCTAGACGGGAGGGCGGAGAGACCCCCTACAATCAATCTGCTGGTCATGTCAAGCCCTAGCACCTATATGATTGCCCTGGTCCACTCTAACCTGGTGTGGTAGTACCTGTTAGTCCCATCTAGGAGTTAAATAGAAAAACATAAGTTTATGAAAAAAAAACAACTTTAAGAATGAATTTTATTTCAGAATTTTGTCGGTATTAAATGACCCACTGAGGTTGATATGCCATAAAACAAACCAAACCAAATGGAACAAATTATAGAACCCTAACTGGGATTTTTATAATTCCATGACATTTTCTTTTTTTATTTTACTACTAGCAAGACCTATGGATATATCACAGTATGATAATGTAATTATTACGTTTGATATGTTTACTTAAGATATATATATATATATATATATATATATATGAATAAATCATGTACTTTGAATGTTATTAGATCTCCTAAAAGAAATAGGCCTCACCCTAAAATAGGCAAGAAGTTGGTGATATCCCGTAGAGTATTACAAATGAGGACTACGCAGATGATCTGCCGCTTCTCGCATATACACCAGAGAGTCCAAAATGTGTATATAGCTATAAAGATGAGGACAACAGTCCGCAAATTTCAAGTAATATAAATAAAAGTACTTCAATCAAAAACATTCTAATCATACCAACTGAGATTATTTGAGAAAATTAAAACTTTTTCTCTAATTAGTATGGGCACTTTTCCAAAAATAATGTGTGCGTTTACTCAATCCCCACCACTACAGACAGGATATGACACAAGGTCAATTTTGAATCCATCCAAGTATTCCATTTAAGAGGTTGTGAATGGTTGCTATAGTAAAACCTTTTATCTGATTAGGATCTCACTAATCCTGAAATATCAACCTTATGGCGCGGAGCAAGATAGCGTGGCGCTATTCTTGGAATTAGTAGACATAGGGTTCAATAATGTTAAAGACGATGAGGTAAGAAAACATCTCTTCAGCAGCAGAAAATTTGTTAAAACTGAGGTTGGAGATTAAAGAGATTCTTCCCCCCCCCCACACACACTTAATCACTTGTTTTAAAATTTCTTTTAAACTCTTTTCATTACCCATATATATATATATATATATATATATATATATATATATATATATATATATATCCAGAAGTCCAGAGAAGAAATCTTCCTTACGACACAAGAGTTTTATTTAAAAAAACCTGTCGCAGTTTGAGAGCTCAATGTGTGCTCTTAATGTTAGAGTCACAGAGCAAATATATAAGTAAAGAAATAACAAAAGACTTAGAGATTTAGCATTATAGTCTATTTCTAAGCTCCCTGAAATAGACTATAACGCTAAATCTCTAAGTCTTTTGTTATTTCTTTACTTATACTAGCAAATATATGCAGCAAGTATTTAAGTTTTAATATAATAAATATCATGTTAAATCAGAAAGGCTAATGAAACTGAATAATTCAGATAAAAATATTTGGAACAGAGGGGGTATGATTGAAAAATAGAGCAACTTTCAAACTAACTCTTCATCATTTTCCCTTACTCCCGTCTTTCATTGGTAAATTTTCCTAATTTAACTATTTAGTTAAAATAGGAAGTAAAGAATAATATTACAGTTAATGTTACTTGTTAATGGATTTCTGTTAAGATTTATAGATTTTTGCTCATATTCATTATAGAAAACCAAGTAATTAGAAATCAATAATATGCACATATTTATTAAAATCAAATTTTTAATATCAATATGCAAATTAGCCTTCCCATTCACACTGTAATCCGCTATTTTGTTGTATATATAAATGTAATTGCATTTTGTTAGTATGTAGATATGGCCAACAGTCTTAATGATGAAAAACAATTTTATTAATAATTGAGGTTTAAATAAAAATAAAATCATGGAGAATGTGATGTAAATAACTAAAGGAATTGTGACTTGTATAGTAATATAGTTTCGGTTACAGACAGACAAACCCACAATCTCCATTATAATAAGATATATATATACACACACACACACACACACACCAACCCCTCCGCACGAGCAGGATGTGACACAAGGTCAATTTCTTAAGCGGAGTTCAACAGGTTTGAATTCAGAGTTTTCCTTCTCCTACACTGGTTGCCTAACCAAGGTTAAAGAGCCCAGTTCGCCCTACTATTTATCCATAGATGGAGGGGGAGTAGAAATCATACCTTTCCCAAGGGTATTAGCTCTAAGTGAAATGCCAACAGCTTCGGCTAGGAATTGAACTCAGGTTGACGAGTCCATTTCCTACAACTCTAACCATTAGACCACGCACCTCCATAATAACCAACCTATATATGGGTCAAATAGATCTTTTTGAAAATTATCTGAACGAGGGCAATCCCAAAAGTATGGTCTCAAAATATTTAGAAATCATAGAAATGTTTATTGTCAATGATACTTTTGTAAGATTTAAAGTGATATATACTTGAAGATACAAACTCCGACAAGGGTTGTTAGACAAAACATTTAATATGGTACAGCACATGGATATAACAAGATACATAATGCATAGGTGTACATAAACATACATACAACAGTAGAAGGGAAAAACATAAAAGTACAGACATGAGACTAAGAATAGTCCATGCTGTATAAATCACTTACAGTAATGTAAGGGGGGGGCAAAGTCCCAACAAGAGGTGGGGTAGACCAGAGTCTAACCCATGTATCTCGTAGGTCGAGGAACAGGAAAAGAGAGAGACGTTCAAACCAGCCGCTTAAATATAAACGGGCCCTAGCGGGAACCAGCGAACTAAACGGGCAGACAACTCCCCAGGCAAAATACGAAAGTAACGCCACACTTTAATCATTTTAAAGTTTGATCATGTATCTATTTTTCTATATAATCGCCATTTCGGTTGATGTACTTTTGTAGGCACTGTGGCAGTTCTTGTATGCACATGTCATGCCAGATTTCTGCCATGTTGTTCAGGAACCATTGAACCTTGTCGTTGCAAACTCCTATACCATTTGCAGTTGTTTTAGGCATCCATGCATGACTCGCCACACACTTCCATTAATTAGTGTTGAATTTCAATCAGTTTAATAACTTTTGCATTTAAAAACCAAATGACTGTGCAAACTTCACGCTTGGCGGCAGCCTCAGTCGGTAATTCCATCAGAAATGATTGCCAATTCAAAGCAGGTGCATGCCAAACAAACACAACAGTGTTGCCAATAGGCGCACATATTCAAATTATTTGTATTAATAAGTAAAAGTAAAGTCATTGAGGTGGCCTAAAGTCGGTATCAGCGAGGGAGTTTATCGCTTTTTCACTAGCACTAGACCAAGGAAATATAGATTATTTGTATTAGATAAGAATACTTGATATATACCTGTGTTATGCCTGTCCAATATTTTCAACACAAAAAGGAACACCTGGTGTGTGTGTGTGTGTGTGTGTGTGTATATATGTATATATATGTATATGTGTGTGTGTATATATATATATATATATATATATATATTAATATATAATATAATATATATTGTCGTTAATTGTTTTATTTTTGTAGTTTCCTCCGGAAATACATACACCTGCCCATACATAGACGCACTTACCCTTCATATATGTATAAAATAGATAGATTGGGGGGGGGAATTAAAATAAAACTCTGCAAAATAAAAAGGGAATTTATTTTGAATTACTTGAGATTGCCTATACAAAGTGTCAAAAGAGATTTTTGTACTTTTGACACACCTTGTATTCTGAAAAAATGAAGGTTCATTCACTGTTCATTTCTATCTTGGTAAATACAGTACTATTATGACACACTTGTATTCTGAAAATAATTAACATTCCATTCATTGTTCATTCTATCTTGGTAAATACAGCTTCAACCTCAATACTATTATGACACACCTTGTATTCTGAAAATAATTAACATTCCATTCATTGTTCATTTCTATCTTGGTAAATACAGCTTCAACCTCAATACTATTATGACACACCTTGTATTCTGAAAATAATTAACATTCCATTCATGTTCATTTCTATCTTGGTAAATACAGCTTCAACCTCAATACTATTATGGTATTCTGATTCATTGTTCATTTCTATCTTGGTAAATACAGCTTCAACCTTACTATTATGACACACCTTGTATTCTGAAAATAATTAACATTCCATTCATTGTTCATTTCTATCTTGGTAAATACAGCTTCAACCTCAATACATTTATGACACACCTTGTATTCTGAAAATAATTAACATTCCATTCATTGTTCATTTCTATCTTGGTAAATACAGCTTCAACCTCAATACTATTATGACACACCTTGTATTCTGAAAAAAATGAAGGTTCCATTCATTGTTCATTTCTATCTTGGTAAATACAGCTTCAACCTCGATACTATTATGACACACCTTGTATATTTTGCAAATATCTAAACAACTGCACTGAATAAGAATTTAATTTTTAAAATTTTTAATTAAAAAACAATTAAAAAAGGCATGTTTACTTGCCATTCCATATTTGGTAATCTCTACTAAGATCCAGTTTTTGCATATATATTGCCATAAACCCAACAGCAAGCAACCTGAATCCTTTGTTTATCAACAGTGATTTGATTTGCATTAAATAACCTGAAAAGGGTTAATATGACCTAAAACAAAACAACCAACATTAGATAAGCCAACTATCTCCATACATCTTAATGGAGCTCATGTGAAAGAACCAAGGCTGTGGAGTAAACACAAAACCTTTGACTCTGACTCCTCTATTGTTGCCCCCCCCCCCGACTCTGACTCCTCTATTTTGACCCCCCCCCCCGACTCTGACTCCTCTATTTTTACCCCCCCCCGACTCCGACTCCTCTATTCCCCCCCCCCGACTCCTCTATTCCCCCCCATGACTCTGACTCCTCTATTTTTGCTCCCCCATGACTCTGACTCCTCTTTATGTAATTGATTGATTATGGCCTACAAATAAATATAAAACTGCTTTTTTTTTAAATGTATTTATAAGAATTGTTCACTGTATAACTTTACACACTAAACTGGGACCATTATAAAATGTAAATTAAACTGGAGTCCGGGTTGCATAGTTTTATCAACTCTGACTCCAGTGATCCTTTAATTGCTTCTGACTCCAACTCCACAGCCCTGGATAAAACATAACACCAAGATTTGAAGCCATTGTATGAAATGATCTGAATTTTTAATGAGCTTCATTAAATAATTTTTGTATTGTGAATAAAATCCCCTGTGTCTGATAACTGTTGATATCATTTCTGCACAATATAATTAATTTCTGGAAAATGGTAAAACGATAGGGGGGGGGGATAAGGTGATAATCCTGATGATGATGATAGTGATGCTAATTTTCTTAATGGTTACACCTCCTGCCCTGCCCTGCCCTGCCCCTCTCTTGCTTCTTAAAGTAGAACAAATAATTCAAGAGCTTCAGTCTAAGAGCAGAAACAAACAAAAAAAAAAAAAAAAGACTGAAGATTGCTTTAATCTGAAGAGATTTTGATGGAAGTGTTGATTAAATTCTGAAAAATAATTTTAGTGAATGAAAAATAAGAAAAAAAAGTGGTACTTGTGGAAGGAATGGAATAAGTCCAGATGTGAAACAGTGGAGGAAAGTTTATTTAAAGAATACTGGATTTACTTACTCATACTGTCGTGTAGCAAGTCAGTAAAAAGTGGGAATATAAATAAGTTCAAAATAAACGAAGAATCTGGGAATGGCCAGATGGTGTAGTGGTTAGATCTCAGCTTGGCAGTCGAGGTTTCGAGTCACACACGGTGCAGTCTCCCATGTCTATAACCTTGCTGATGAGACCTAATATGTCGAAATGTACATTCAGGGATTGACATTTTCTCAATTTGTTTAGCCTTAAATTTGAACATATATGCCCGCCTAAATTTATTAATTACTAATTAATTTTCAAAATTAGGTATGACTTCAATTAAGCACATATCCTCCAAAAATTGTCGGCTAAAAGCCATATCAAATAAACACATTGTTTATTTACTCACTCTCTATATATATATATATATATATATATATATATATATATATATATATATATATATATGGTTGTAAAAGATGAAAGATTTGACAAAAGTCAGTCTTGTGGTAAGCTGTAAAGAAAGAACTATTCAAATTCTTATCAGGTCGCACAGTCAGCATGGAATCTCATGATTCTCTCTCGCCAACCATCCCTATTGGTCATTGCTCCTGGCAATTCTTCCATGCATCATCCAAAATCCGCATAGAGCTGATTAATGTAGGTTTTTACTGGTTGGCCAACACTGGTGTGTTCATACGTAGGTGTCCACAGGAGAACATCACTTATGAGTTCATCCTTGGTTCTCCAACAGTGTCCATCATGTCTTGTTCCTCTTACCTGGATGGTTTATGTAATTGGAGACAGGTGACCATACAGCTGTTCTCTTGTGGGATGCTGCTTCCAAAATTTGTTAAAGACAGCATGCAGCATCCTTTTGTAGTTCTCATCTAGCTTTTTCTTTAAGCGTTTTGTTAGTCTAAGTGGTACAGCCATACAGTAGCACTGACATCACTACACTACCAGCCCGTCCTTCGGGGCGGAGGTCCAATGTGCTTCGGCCACTGGACCAGTCGTGTTCAATTAATAGCGTCGGTCCCAGGGGGCTATCCCCCCAGGCAATACCTGTTCCCTTGGCGGCAGGGCTGGGTTTATTGCCCAGTGCCTGAGGCGCCCCCCTTGACGGGGAATGCCAAAGGGATCAACACAATTTTTGTTCTTTCCCACCCATGAGCTTCTCCAGATCTTTTGAGGCTTTACTTTTGGGATTACCCTCATAGGAGTTTTTTTTGTTGGATCTTTTTACACGAGAAAGATAGGAATCTTCCCCCCCCACACACACCATCTACTTAAAGGATTAGTATTTAAAATCTTGGATGTTCAGTAGAATTAAACTGGCCTTATTTTTCAGTTTCAAGACTAATTATCATTTTAATAATTTAAAAAAAATTCTATTTATCTTATTCTTCTAATTTTATTTATTCATTTTTTAATAATTTTATTTATTTATCTAATTTTTAATTAAAAGGAAATGAATCCAACGGTAATTAATAGTAAGATAATATAAAAAACACATCTTGTTCAAGTAAAGTTGTTTATTATGTTATGCTGATATTGCAATATTTCTATTTGTTAAAAATCTTCATCTGAGTGTGTTATGTTGTGTTGAAAAAGACAAAACAATTTATGAAAATTATGACCTTTTGTGATTGGATTAATTCATACCGGACTTTTAAGAAAAAAAGAATGATTTTAATTTTAAGCAAACATTCTCAAAGAGCATGTATCACGTTCATAACCTTGTGTAACGGATTTTTAGGAAGAAAGAAAAATATTATGTAATTATTTTCAGTAATTAATTTTTATCTAATTTTTAAAATTTTATTTATCTTCTAATTTTTTTTTATTTTTAATGTATTTCAGATATTGCACTGGATTGGTCTGATCATGCCTTATGGTGGCCCTTGCGAAACAGGTGGCTTAATCGTACCCGTTCAACATTAGATCAGTATGGAGTACAAGCCGATGCTAAGCTGGAATTTACACCAATGCACAAACCGTTACAAATTCAACTTCCCAGTTTGAAAGTCATAGAATTAATGGTCGATTTCTCCTGCAATGTCTTTGGCGCTGTCATTCAAATTTGTAAGAAATGTGGTAAGTAGACATTTAAACTTTTTCTCTTCAAAGATATTTTAATTTTGGAATTATAATGTAGAAACCACGGCTGTGGAGTCAAAACACGAAACCTCTGACTCTGCTATTTTTGGCACCTCCAAGTCCTCTTTATATCATTAACTGATTATGGTCTACAAATCTCATAAAACCATGATTTTTTTATTTTAATGATCTATTTATAAAGTGTGCACTGTATAACTTTACAGACTAAAACAGGGTCATATAAAGTGTACATTCAACTGGAGTCTGTATAATTTTTCTGACTCCATTGACCCCTTAGTCGTGTATGCTGAGTTTTGTTTACATTTCTGGTAATTTTAAGTTGTTCATTTTTCCAAAATTGAAACTTTGATAAAGAAACCGTGACAGTTAAGCAACATTCATATATCATGTTATATATGAAATAATTCTGAGACTATCTATTCTATTAGTGATATAGTGCTTCTTTTTTTTCTTCTTCTGATCTTATTCTTTTTGAAGAAATCTGTCAACTTTTGTCTATCATATTTTCATTTCCAAAGGTCGGAAAAGAAAAAATAAAGTTCCTGTTTGTATTTTAAGGTGTGTGCTAATTTTTACACGAGTTAAAATGGTATTTTGCTTCTAACAGCCATAAACACAAGAATTTTTTCTCAGAATAAAAATTACACGGTAATTTATTTTGTAAAATCAAAGTGGCTAATCTTTATCAATATTCTTGAAATTTTACATATTAGCCATAAAAAAATTTTTATGGCTAATATGTAAAATTTCAAGAATATTGATAAAGATTAGCCACTTTGATTTTACAAAATAAATTACCCTGTAATTTTTATTCTGAGAAAAAATTCTTGTGTTTATGGCTGTTAGAAGCAAAATACCATTTTAACTCGTAAAAAATAATTCAATGGATAAAAACACATAAAAATTACATATTTAGAAAGATTATTTTCTTTTCTTTCCAACCATATAAATATTTTTAAGATTGGATCAGAAATCCTCGAGAAATTGCGATTTTAAAACCGATAAAGGTCAGAATTTGTCAATGTCTAACACGATCAACGAAACTGCTGGTGTTGCTAATTAGAGTGCGGGCATGCATGTGATTTTAAATGTTGTGCAATGGAGCTATTATCTGACATATGGAGAGTCAAGCGGCGTGAAAAAGTCGTTGAGGTAAGACCGATGTAAATACTTTCATTTTTATAGTTATACACATCAGTGGTTCTTAACCAGGGGTCACATAACTTTATTTGGGTCGAGGCAAGCAAAAAAATATGTAATCATGAAAATACAATTGGATTTTTAAACATCGAATGTCTCTGGGTGCTCTATTACTGTGGCCTTGTGCCATAATAAACTGAGCTTAGTGAACATCAATAAGGATACCTCACCATGCAGCAATCGTTAGCAAGTTAGTCTCACAGAGCATTACTACTATAGTGAGTTTGATCCTCGCTGAGTGCTCTATTACTATGGCTTAGTAAGATAGGAATAAAAAAAAAGGTTGAGAACCACTGATAGTGTTCCAAGCCCTAACCCTGGACAGAGGCATAATTAATAAGCTAGAATTTTTGCCGAAATTTCAATTAATTTTATCTTAGTCGGTAGAGCGTTCGGCTAGAAACCACAAGGTTCTTAGTTCGATACCGGTCCTCGCCAACTCAGCGTATGAGTAGCACAGGGATCTGTGCGGTAAAGTAAGAAGCTGATGGTAGGTGTGGCGCACCACCTCAGATGCTAAATACAATCTCCTTGGTCTAGCGCTATTGAAAAGGGATAGACTCCCTCGCTAACTGGCTGATACCGACTTTAGGCTGCCCTGTCGACTTTACTTTTTACTTTATTTGATACCTTAAGACTTCAGAAACATTTTCATCTTGTAGAGAGATGTTTTTTTTTATAAAAAATGGTTCACTCTTGGACCCCATACAACTCTCATGCTCTGGTAAAAACCTTTGGAGTCACCCGAGTGTGCAAAACTTTGGAGTTTGACTGCTTTCGTCGTCCACTATTTATTTTTTAGTTCTCTGCATCTCCACTGGAGGAGTTGACGGCAGGTTTCATATCTGGTCCTGGAAATCCGAGTGATCTTGCCAAGCATGTTAGATCTGGCTAGTTTCCTGTTGTCAATGAGATCTCTTAGTTCCTTGCTGTTTCCGTCAAACCAGTCCATGTGCCTCCTTTTTATAGTTCCGTGTTTTTCTCTGGATACTTCGTAGACGATTGATTTTTACAGTACCCGATGCAACGTCAGTTAGTCTCTCGTTCAGATCGGCTTCTAGGTCCTCCCTGACACTCTTGATCTTAATCCTGCTGGTATCTAGTTTCTTGGTTGGGTGATTGGCTTTTTTTTCCTTATCTGCCTCACTCGTAGCCTCGTTGTGGATTTGATCTTGACATGGTCAGTACTGGAGTTGGTGCCTCTCATTGCTCGTGTCTAAATCACGCTGGCGTGTGATGATGTAGTCGATGAGATGCCAGTGTCTGGATCTTGGATGCTTTTGTCGTCCTCCATTTATTTTTTAGTTCTCTGCATCTCCACTGGAGGAGTTGACAGCATGTTTCATATCTGGTCCTGGAAGTCATGTGATCTTGCCAAGCATGTTAGATCTGGCTAGTTTCCTGTTGTCAATGAGATCTCTTATTTCCTTGCTGTTTCCGTCAAACCAGTCCATGTGCCTCCTTTTTATAGTTCCGTGTTTCTCTCTGGATACTTCATAGACGATTGATTTAAAGCTGTTCTATTTTCCTCTACAGTACCCGATACAACCTAAGTCAATCTCTTGTTCAGAGAGGTTTCTAGGTCTTATGATAATACAAAAACTTTAAGTACTTCCTTTCTAAAAATCAAAGCTTACATGTAATTCTGAAAACAAAGTATTCTATAAATATTCTTTGCTCCTATTTTGGATTTATAAATTGGAGGTGATTGTGGTGTAATGGTTACCACATAGGAAATGGACACAATGAACTGAGTTCAGATCTTGGATGAGGCTGTTTGCATTTCACATAGCGCTAATACTCTTGGAATCCGATTATTCTCCCTCCAGTTAAATGGGTAAATAGTAGGACAGACTGGGTTCTTTAAAGTTGGTATGGCAACTGGTCCAGGCAAAGGATATATATATATATATATATATATATATATATATATATATATATATATATATAATATATATAGTATGAACAAAAAGTAATAAGACAATCAAGAATATTTTTTGTATGTTGTTTATTCTCAACTAGTTTCGACCTTAGGTCATGGTCAGGAGAAAATTTCTTATTTGAAGAAATTGTTTATAGATTTTTTGAAAGGGAGCATTCTATAAAAATTGAAGTATTTTTGAGGGTTTGACATGCTATTAAAATCTGGGTTGTACAATACATTTAAGGTGCAATTGTTACCATTGTTTTCAAAGCAGCATGTTAGCCACTTATCATCAAGACAATGCACCTGTTCCGGTCACACAGTATTGTTGTTCAAACATGTAAAACTTCACTTTATCTTGTGTCGTATCCTGCTCGTGGGGGGTGGGGGGTGGTAAATACATATAAAGCTAAAAATCTTTTTTTTTTTTTTTTTCTTTTTTTTTTCAAGGTATAAATATCAAAGATTAAGCTTTCTATTTTTACATCTGGATATTTGGTAAAAATAATTGACATCAATAATAAAAATAAAAAAACAAAAAAAAGAAAAAAACCCAAACTGAAAATTATAGAATTTTTTAACATTACAAATTTTCACTAAGATATTATCAGCTATTTTATACAGGGTGGGGCAAAATAAAGCTGTCTAAGTTGACTGACCTCAACCCTATTATTTCTGCCCCACCCAATATAATTAATTTCTTTGCATAATTTGCATTTTTCTCTCTTGGGGGGGGGGGGGTCAATCATGGATTCAGTAGAAATTCGGGGACCAGATTACCCCACTTCCACGCCCACACACAAAAATGTACTTTAAATAAATTTTTTTGTTTTGGGATTTACTTCAGGGATCCATACTTCCAGATTGGGAATAAGATTTTTCATTTTATAAATGTTTTTTTCTTGGGGGGGTTCTTGCTTTTTTCTTTTTTCTTCTTATGGAGCACAGAGTTATAAAGTTAATTATTTTTTTTAATATCACGTCAATAATTAATCAATAATTGATATTTCGAACTGTTGTCTTCATTTTTGTATATAAACACAATTACCTTATTTGTTTTATATATATATATATATATATATATATATATATATATATAAGTCGTCGGTGCCCTAATGTCGGTATCAGCCATGCAGCGAGGGAGTCTATCCCCTTTTCACTAGCGCTAGACCAAGGAGATAGTATATAATATTAGTAGGCCGTGCCCCAATTTTGGTCAAAATAAATTTATTATGGAATTACGGTGTTGAGTTTTTCCTTCCTTTCTAAGATAAATATTGCTCTGTATTTAATCTAAAAAAGATTATACATTGAGCTCTCTTTAGGGATTTATAAAAAAATCCCTGTAGTTGCACCTACTAAAACATGCAATATAATTATACAGTGAGATTTTGAAAATCCCATGTAGAATCATCCCTGACTACCAGTTTTTTGGATATCTTGCATTTTTATATATTATATATATATATATATATATATATATATGAGAGGTATCCAAAACTTGGTAGTAAGGGATGATTCTATATGTGATTTCTAAGACACACTGTATTATTAATGTATGATCCAGTATGTATAAATAGAGTGAATCTTTAAATCACTAAAAGAGCTCAATGTATAATAAACTTTTTAGTTATATACAGAGCATATTTATCTTAGAAAGGAAGGAAAAACTCAACACCGTAATTCATAATAAATTTATTTCGACCAAAATTGGGGCACGGCCTACTAATATTATATATTAGTAGGCCGTGATTGGGGCCTATATAAATCTAAGTTGATTTAATATAGCTCCCCAAAATTCAGTCTTACAATGTAAAAAAAAAAAAAATTTTTGTTTTTTAAAAAATTTTTTTAAATCTTTTTTTTTTTTTTTTTTTTTTTTTTAAGTAAAATTTTTCAGTTATGCAATTCAAATAACCTGATCTTCCATCTGATGAGACTGGATTTTGGGGAGTATATTAAATCAACTTAGATTTATATATGACCCAATTTTGGTCGAAATAAATTTATTATGGAATTATGGTGTTCCTTCCTTTCTAAGATAAATATATATAATGACTTTATTTGTGTGTGTGTGTGTGTGTATGTTTATTTTTTAAGTATGATAGTGTTTTGATAGGACAGGTGTCGGACAAGCTAAATCATCACACTAAGAACTGGTGTATTAAAAATTGGTAACCGGTTCACCAATTGACACCTGCGGTAAAAAAAAGAAAAAAGAAAGCCTACTTGTTGGTAGGACATGTTAGTTTCACTTAGTCTAACTCCCCCACCAACCACCCCCACCACTTAGTGTGATGCACACCAAAGACCTAAATTAGGTAAGTAGTTACAATGGAATTGATACACAGAGGCTCTTTAGCCCTTGATACACAATGTCTTTTTACCATTTTTCCTTCCAAGAGACTACTTAAGCACTCGGGTCATTGTACACTGTGCTAAAAAAATCTTTGAATTTTTTAGGTAAATTACTTTTGGTATTTAAATAATTATTTACTTGTTTTTAAAAAAAAAAATATCACTGTACACTTGAGAATAATAAATAAAAAATTAATACTCCCCCTCCCTCGCTTATATATATATATATATATATATAATATATATATATATATAATATTCTAAATGGTTGCCAATATAGTAGTATGAGTTCCGTTGTTTTTACACCCACATAAAAAAGGCCCACCTTCTGCTTCTCATATGTGGACATACCAAATGATATTAGTCAACTCCCCCACCCCAATGTGCAACATATGCTAACATTTAGTAAACATGTGTTTATTTATACATGTGTGTATATATGTATATATATATAATATATATATATATATATATATATATACAAAGTTGTGGTATAGAAAGGATGTTTTCTATTTTATTTTCGTATTTTTTTTATTAATCTGGAACTATTGTTCTAAAAAGAAATGTCTAGATGTAGTTATTTTCTCAACACAAAATGGCCATGTTTATGCAACAATTGTTTTTGAGTACCTATTACTTAAGTTACATTTCTTTGTAAAGGTTATCGGCAGTGCCAGCTCCCAAAATATATGGTTAATTTAAAGAGAGAACTACAAGTGCTAGAACCTTGATATTTGACTTGTTAAGTCTTAGAGGTTTTCATCGAAAGATTCTTTAGAACACTTGTTGGCATCTCGAAGATGAAGGAATGTGAAAATGTAATGTATGCAAGCTAAGAATTTTTACCAAGACCCTCATAGAAATGAGATTATATCTTATTATAAAGGAGATTTCAGTGTCTGTCTGTAACCAAAACTATGTCACTTGTTGTGAAAGCGTGCTGGGCCCATAACCTGTTAAGTTTTTAAATGCCTCCTTGGCCAGTTGAAAAGGGCTTAAAGTAAGTAAGTAAGTCTGAGTTATGGAATCCTTTGGTAAATGAATAAATCCTATCCTGCATATAAGTCCTGTCCTGCGTATTGTTAAAGGTCCAGTGATTAATTCTATGTCCGTCGTCACCGAAAGTCAAAGTAGTTAGGTGTCACGTATGCTCCGGTTTAAGTATTGTATCAGCAGCAGAGTACTGTCAGCGATTGGCCAAGAGTTTGATCGCCAAGTCTATAAGTAGGAGTGGACTTTTAATACACACCTTATATTACAAAAAAGGATGTGCGTGGTGTAATGGTTAAAGTCATGGGAAATGGACTCGTCGACCTGAGTTCAAATCCTGGACGTGCAATTATTTCACTTAGCGCTAATACCCTTGGGAAAGGTATAAAATCCTACTCTCCCTCCAGCTATGGGTAAATAGTAGGGCAGCTGGGCTCTTTAACCTTGGTTAGGCAACCGGTCTAGGAGAAGGAAAACTCTGAATTCAAAACCTGTTGAACTCCGCTTAAGAAATTGACCTTGTGTTGCATCCTGCTCGTGCGGAGGGGTTGATATATATATATATATATATATATATTATATATATATATATATATATTAAAAAAAGTGCAACAGTTCGTTATTGTTGGCACCTTTCTGTCCACTAAGGACGATGGAGTAGTGTCCAAAAAGTAAATAAATAGAAATTCTATGCATCTACATAGCTGTGCAGCCCTATCTCTAAGTGGCAGTCATTGGTGCACTGACTGCGCATAAATTGTGATGCTTGCTGGGGCTGCTGTTTACTCTCTACCTTTCTGTCTCTCTTTGCTGTCGAGGCTACTCTCCTCTCCTCTCCGCCTCACTATACCCTCAGGTATTGTATAAGTTTATCAATAAGTATTTAATTTATAGTCAAAATCATTAATACATAGAATAAATCTTACTTATTAACAATGTCTCTATAAAATCTGTTAGATTTGCCTCAAAACAGCCCATGTTATTTGTGCATTTAAAATCCTGCAATGTGTCTTATATATCACTAAGAAATAAAAGTTGACATAATATATGGTGTGGGTAATTTGCATAACTAGTTTTAACAAAACCGAGTATTAATAAATATTACTTGGTGTTATTGATCTCTAATATTGTTTTATTCTCCAAGCTATTAAAATCAATCCTATGAATATAGAACCCATTAAAATATAATTAAAATAAGTGTAATCTTTTTATAGCATTCTTTATTTAATTTTGTTAGTCTTTCTATTAATTATATTTCATTACAGTAATTAAAGATAGTTCTTGCTCTTTGGAGTATGGATTTACTAACGCCCTCTCCACATGAACAGGATATGACACAAGGCCATTTGAATTAAGTTTCCTTCCCATAGGACTAGTTTGCTATAACCAAGGTTGAATAGAAATAGAGGCACGTGTTGTAATGCGTTAGTCATAGGAAATAGACTCATTGACGTGGAGTTCAAATCCTGGACAGGCTATTTGCCTTTCACACGTGTTGT
>CM042153.1:106907928-106929565 GCA_023376005.1 Doryteuthis pealeii
TTCACTAATTTAAATAACTTAAAATAAACATTCTTAAAAAATATAAAATAAACTACTTAACTTTTTCCTTTAAGTTAAAAAATACTTAAGCCACAACTATGCTTCACATTTGTAAATACAAGGCATAAAATAACTTGTAATTTATGGTCATCGCTATGTGTCTTGCGTTTATATATACATATATATATTCCTATTAATAAATATTTTTTTTACAGTGACGTTAAAACAGCTACTTTATGCTCTTTGGCCATGGCCTAAAAATATCTGCCTTATACAAATTTTTTTTATTATATAATATTTTCATAGATGATTTTTTTTTTTGTAAAATCAAAGTGGTTAACCTTTATCAGTATTCTTGAAATTTTACACTTAATTAGGAGATACGTTTTTTTTGTTTTTTTTTCTTTTCCGACCTTTGGAAGTGAAACCACAACAGATCAAAGTTAACAGATTTCTTCAAAAAAAATATAGAGAAGCAAAAGAAGAAAAAATGCACTATATAATTAATAGAAGATAATCTCAGAATTATTTTCATATATAATGTGTGAAATTTTAATGATTGTATACTGTCAGGATTTTTGTCAAACTATCAATTTTGAAAAAAAAAACAATAAAAACTTACGTAAACAAAGCTGCACACGCAGGACATGCTTTGGTTAAATAAAATTATATAAAGAGTTATCTATTTTTTGTATGTAATACAACATAGCAGGTATTTAAAAAGGTATTTTTAAGTCCAATGTAATGTTATTTATATAAAGTAATACTATATATGTGTATATATACTGTTTTAAAATTTGATTTTAAAATTAAATGTTTAATCTTGTAAAAAAAAAAAAAAAACAAAACAAACATTGATATCCCTACTTCTTATTCCCCAAATAATGGGTCTTAGCATAGAGATACATAAAATTTGAATTCATTATCAGAAAAAACAGAATTTTACATAAGAATGCAAAGTTTTATCAAAATTGCTCCAAAAATAAAGAAATGAAGAAATTACTGAATGTCTTGTTTTGAATTGGTCTGTGATTTGACATTTCTTAACAAAATCGTGTCAACTTTTGTACCCTCAATTTCAGGGCTTTAAATTCTCATAACTTTTGCATAATTCAAACAGTTCTGAACTCCATTTACAAAGCTCTATATAACTAATGTGATTAAATAACAATAACCTCAAATAAAATAAAAATCAACTGGGAATGCTAGTTTAAATTGTTTGACAGTCATAAACAAATTAAAAAAAAACTTATTGTATTGAGACTCGTATAATGATTACCTTAATCCATGGAAATTCCACTGTTTAACCCTTTGGAGTCAGTTGGAAGCAATTAAGGGGTCACTGGAGTCAGTTGGTAAAAACTATATTGACTCTGACTCCAGTTGAATTTACACTTTATATGACCCTAGTTTAGTCTGTAAAGTTATATAGTCACACTCTTTTCCATGAAAGTGCATTGGAAATTATTTATTTTACTATAAAAATGCATTGGAAATGATTTATTTTACTATAAAAATGCATTGGAAATGATTTATTTTACTATAAAAATGCATTGGAAATGATTTATTTTACTATAAAAATGCATTGGAAATGATTTATTTTTACTATAAAAATGCATTGGAAATGATTTATTTTACTATAAAAATGCATTGAAATGATTTATTTTACTATAAAAATGCATTGGAAATGATTTATTTTACTATAAAAATGCATTGGAAATGATTTATTTTACATTTTACTATAAAAATGCATTGGAAATGATTTATTTTACTATAAAAATGCATTGGAAATTTATTTTACTATAAAATGCATGAATTTTTATTTTACTATAAAAACGCATGAAAATGATTTATTTTACTATAAAAACGCATGAGAAATGATTCATTTTACTATAAAAATGCATTGGAAATGATTTATTTTACTATAAAAACGCATGAGAAATGATTTATTTTACAATAAAAATGCATTGGAAAAATCCCAATGCTAAGAAAGCTAAGAAACCCTAAGTAGCAAAACCCAAGAAATCTGAATTTTGAAATTCAGGTCTTTGCCTAGGCTGCAGGTATTGGCTGTGAAAAGTACTGCCATAAGGCAAACCAAAGTACCCCCCCCCCATTATTTTTTAATGGTTGCGTTATAATGGAGTAGGTAATTTCCAAATGAGCGAACTGAATGGCTTCTCGATAAGAGATAAAAGTTAGCATTTGTGGGTGGAATTTTAAGTAGCTGAGAACTTTTGATGGAAAGTAGATGGTAGATGAAAGTATTTTCCGTTAGAGAAAAAAAAAAAAAAGAAAGAAAAAGGCTATCATGTGATAATAGAAAGGTACCGTATTCATAAGTGGAACTTGGAATTGCTGAATATTAATATCTTGGATCAGTTCCACATTTACTAATTGACAATTTATCCCATATTTTAACAAAGGTCTTACTTATAAAACTGTTTTAAGGATAGAGGCACCTCCCTTCCTTTTGATAAGTCAACTATATAACCTTTCTCTATTTTGTTCAAATGGTGAAAAGAGACAGTCATGCTTGAAGAACTTGTGATATTTAAAACCTGTTTTATATATGTTTTATATATGTTTTATATATGTGAATATTAATATCTTGGATCAGTTCCACATTTACTAATTGACAATATAATATATTTTATAATTATGTACATTTTATTGTATATTTTATTATATTGTATATTTATTATTTATTGTATATTATGGTATTTAATATTTATTATGGTATTTAATATTTATTGTATATATATTGTATATTTTTATTGTATATTTTATGTATATTTTATAATTATTTATAATTATATATTTTATAATTGACAATATAATATATTTTATATATGTTTTATATATGTGAATATTAATATCTTGGATCAGTTCCACATTTACTAATTGACAATATAATATATTTTATATATGTTTATATATGTGAATATTAATATCTTGGATCAGTTCCACATTTACTAATTGACAATATAATATATTTTATATATGTTTTATATATGTGAATATTAATATCTTGGATCAGTTCCACATTTACTAATTGACAATATAATATATTTATATATGTTTTATATATGTGAATATTAATATCTTGGATCAGTTCCACATTTACTAATTGACAATTTATCCCATATTTTAACAAAGGTCTTACTTATAAAACTGTTTTAAGGATAGAGGCACCTCCCTTCCTTTTGATAAGTCAACTATATAACCTTTCTCTATTTTGTTCAAATGGTGAAAAGAGACAGTCATACTTGAAGAACTTGTGATATTTAAAACCTGTTTTTTTTTTTCTAGAACACTCTACTGTATGTGAAGTTTGTTCTTATTGTACCAAAGACCCCAGAAACATATTAATGCTTTTAAGGAGGAATGATATATTATAATTAGTATATAACGTCTTAGTTTTCTAGCCTATAAAATTAATTCCAATACTTTGCTTTCATGTATCAGTTGATATCTTATTATACTGGAGATTGTGGGTTTGTTTGTCTGTAACCGAAACTATATTACTATACAAGTCACAATTCCTTTAGTTATTTACATCATATTCTCCATGATTTTATTTTTATTTAAACCTCAATTATTAATAAAATTGTTTTACGTTACTTACACTGTTGACCATATCTATATGATATTTTCCACGTACCCCACTTGTACGGGTCAGGCACAAAGGCCCTATTTATGTGGGACCACCCACAAGCCGAGACTCGTGGGGTGGCGGGTGAAAAATTGCGTCGATCCCGTCGGCATTCCCCCTCAAGGGGGGCGCCTCAGGCACTGGGCAATAAACCCAGCCCTGCCCCTTTAAATCGAGGGGGCAGGTGTTGCCTGGGGGGATGGCCCCCTGGGATCGACGCTGTTAATTATAGCAATGGTCCAGAGGCCGAAGCCACTGTTGACCATATCTACATACTAATAACATGCAATTGTATTTATATATACAACAAAATAGAGGTTTACAGTATGAATGGGAAGGCTAATTTGCATATTGATCTTAAAAAATTGATTTTAATAAATATATGCTTAGTATTATTGATTTCTAATTATTTGCTTTCATCTTAATGAATATGAGCAAAAATCTCTTCAATAAATCTTAAAAGAAATCCATTAACAAGAAGAAATAACTAATATTATTCTTTACTTCCTATTTTAACTAAACAGTTAAATTAGGAAAATTTAACAATAAAAGAAGGGAGTAACAGAAAATGATGGAAGAGTTAGTTTCAAAGTTGTTCTATTTTTCAATCATACCCCCTCTGTTCCAAATCTTTTTATCTACATTCTTATTCAGTTTCATTAGCCTTTCTAATTTAATATGATATTTTATTATATTAAAACTTAAATACTTGCACCCGGAGGGTACATATATTTGCTAGTTTCAATAAAGATTCTCTGCTTGGTTGAGTGGGAACACAAAACCTCCAACTCTGATTCCTCTTTATGTAATTAAGTGATTACAATTCATAATAAATATTAAAAAATATTCAGACTATTGTCCTCATTTTTATTGTTATCTACACAATGTTTTGGCCGATGTACTCTCCAGCCTTTAGTTTTTTTTTTACTCTGGAACCTTCTCGAATTTGGGAACCAAGAAGGTTCCTGAGTTTGAAAAGAAAAACCTGAAGAAGGCCAGAGGGCACATCAGCCAAAAATGTTGTGTAGATAATAACGATGAGGACAATAGTCCAAATAATACAAATTATCAAGCCTCGTCTAAAAAACTCAGAAATAGTAAATATAAAAACCATGTTTTTTTTTTTAAATTGTTTTTTTTTCTTTTTTTTCCTAATCTATGTGCACTGTATAACTTTACAGTCTAAACTAGGGCTATGTGAAGAATAAATTCAACTGGAGTCTGATCTGGTATAGTTTTTCTGATACCAGTGACCCCTTAATTGCTTCCGACTCTGACTTTACAGCCCTGATTTTCCCCATACATTTGTAAGTTCTAGAAACATTCTAAAAAAAACATTATTTGGTATGGCCTATCGAAAGAATGAGAAATAAGTTTGAGAATATTAACATCTTCAACTAAATACGAAAGGTCTTTATTTATTTAGTTCCAAAATGATGGTATGATTGCACTGAGTTTTTTTGGGGGGTGAGCTCAGAGTATGTTGTGTAGGTATGTGAAAAAGCAGGGATATGAATGAGGAATGGTTGTTTTTATAATTTGATTTGCAGCTGAAACATGGGAAACCCAGCTGTGTCTATGATTAATGTTTGTGGTTATTGCTATTTTTGATTGAATTTTGAAGGTGTTTTAAGAACACCTTAGAATAGAAGGGACCAGTGTTCAATCCTTGTCTATATACCTTTAAAAAAAAGTTTTTTTTATTCATTTTTTTTTTCTTTCTCTAAAAAAATCTCTTGATGGCCAAGTAAATAATTGCTAGCACTGTTAGAATAATGCCTCTTCTTGTTACAATTTTTGTGGCCATTTTTAGGCTGCAAATGCAAGCACTTTACAGTGGAGATCCTTTGTGTTCCTTAGTGTTAGGTAGAATCCTTTGGTTGTTCTTTAGTGAAGAATCCTTGTGTTAAGCAGAGCCCTTTGATTGTTCCTCGGTGTGTTAAGCCGAGTCCTTTTGGTTGCTGATCCGTTTGTCAGTGTTGAGCACATGCAAATGAATGGCTTTCAAGATTGGCAATTAAATAGTTAACTAACCAATTATTGCACTTGGAAAATTTATAGAAATTGTTATATTGCCAGTTAAAGCAGATGTACTTTTTTTGTAGTTAATGGATTTTTTTATTGGAAGGCGGTTTATGTGTTAAAAGATGTTTAGAAAATTATTCAGTACAGCTTTTTATATTTTATATATATATATATATATATATACACACCCACACACAGGGTGTTCGGGATAAATTTGACAGTTTCATAAGGAAAAGGAGAAAGTGCCTGGTAACTAAAAAATCTAATGGATTGTAAAAACATTGAACAGGCACTGTCAACAAGTTTCACTCAAAATAACCGCCATTAGTGTCGATCATAGTCTCAATCCTGCTCTGGAACCTGGAGAAAGCTGATGTTAAAGTTTCCTTGGGAATGGTCTTAAAACTACCTTAATTCTGTTGATTAATTGGGCTTTTGTAGTACTGGCATGGCAAGTGGTGTCTTTCTCAACAGCGCCCCACACATAATCATCCATGGGGTTAAGATCTGGGGTGTTCAGAGGCCAAACATGGGTATTGGTCTAGTCGTAAAAATTCACTGACAACCATTTTTTACTTTTCCCAGAGGTGTGGCAGGGTGCCAAATCCTGCTGCGATACATATGGCCTACCATTGGCTACCCTTGTTATCCAGGGCTTGACTACAGTGTTTAGCAACTCCATGTAGGAATCTGAATTCAACTTGATACCCTCTTGGAAAAAATGCGAGGCATCACCCTCAGAGGACACACATCCGAAAACCACCACAGTTTGGGGAAATTTAGTCTGCATGACACGAGGAGTGTCCTTTGAACTGGATGCAAGCCATCTGTTATTTTGCATGTTGTGCTTTTGATCTTGGCAAAGTTGGAAAAGAACCAGATTGTTTGTGGTTCAGCAGGATGTTTCACTTCCCTCAGAAGTTACTTCGCCTTTGTCAGATGATTTTCACGGGCCTTTTCTGGGAGCAGTTGACCTCTGTATGAGTAGTGCAAGCTTCATGGTAGAGGCTGAAACATTCAATTCACGTGGCAAAGCCCGAATTCCAATGCCAGGGTCCTCCAACACTTTTCTGCAGATTTTAGAGGAATTCTGCTGTACGAATGCTATCAGATCGTCTGTTATGTTGCTTTTTTCTAGCCACAGCCTCATGTAGTCTCCATTGCAATTCTCCAGTTCATGCCTGATTGTTTTTACAGTGTTCAGGGAGAATTGGGCAGCAACCATAACCTCCTCATTTTGATGGCCGGTGCAGATCATCATGATACAAGTTATTATCTTCCATAATTCAGATGGGTACCAATCATCTATTCTATCTGTCATCACGTATATGAATAAAGAAGGGTTTCAAGCTTTTAAATGATGTGTTGTGTGTGTCAATACCTCCAACCTATGGAGAAAAATAACCAAATATGTCAAATTTATCACGAACACCCTGTGTATGTATATATATATATATATATATATATATATATATATATATATATATGAATGAATTAAACTTTTTTTTTTTCTTTTTTGAAAACTGAACATGAACGTTCGTTTGTACCCCTTCTGTTTTTTGACTGTTTACTTATTCCATCTCTCCGTCATAAATATTTTGCTCTTGAAGAAGACCACTTTATCAAAAGGTTGAAACAGATTCTGTCAGCGAACGAACTACATCATTTGTTTTTTCAAAAAAATGTTTACTTAATACTGTCGGATTCACTTCCATTTACTTTCATATATATATATATATATATATATATATTATTGCCCTCTTTTTTCCCCCCTTTTTTTTTTTTTTTTTTTTTTTTTTTTTTAATATAATTATAGATTTGAATCTAGTTTACCAGTGTTATTTTTCAAGTAAATTCTGTGCAAATCTTTTTTTTCTTTTTTTTCACTGCGCACAAATAAGTCTTTCTATTTTGTTTATATCACCCGGATTCAAAAGAAACTTGTTTTCACTTGATGAAACTCCTCCTACACTTTGCAAAGATAATAAGTTTAATTATATAGGCTCTTCTTTTCTCTCTCTCTTTTTTTTTTCTCTTTTTTTTCTCTTTTTTTTTTTTTTTCTGTAGTTGTTTAAATGCAAATCTGGTTCTTCGCTTTAGACTGAGGCAGGATAAGATGAGTTGTAAATGGACAAAATGTCTCGATTTCAGAGATAAACAAAAAAAGAATTATCATTATTATACACTGATCTATTCAGACTAGTATCCTCATCTTGGTTGTTATAGTACCATTTCTGTTGTTAGCACTTCCAGCAATCCTCAGTTGCCTAGACAACAAATTGAGAATTGGGGTGGGGGGACACACAAGAAAAAAGTTACCCAACCCGTTCACTATAGGTAGGATTTGACACAAGGTGACAATTATGGGGCATCCAGTGAGGATCAATCTCGCTTTTCAGTAGTATAAGGAATAACCCATGAGGAGTTGATATACATTTAAATAAACCAAACCAAACAATCTGAGTTACTTGGTGGTACTTATCTCCTTTTCAAATAATATGTGACAGGTTATGTTGGGTTATATGGCAACAATTTCTCATCTGACCTTTTACCAAATATAAATGTGGTTCGCACCTTTTTACTAAAAGGCTAAAGGGCTCCAACTGCCCTGCTATTTTATCTATAATTGGAAAAAGTGTATGCAAACTGCCTTCTCCAGAATTTGAACTCCTGTTCAGATTCCATTCTCTGAACTACAATTTGATCACTTGTACCTCCAAATTATTGTATAATAAAATATACTTGCTTTTTTTATTATATATATATAATATACTGCTTTTTTTTTTGTTTATTTTTTTTTTGTGCTTGTGTATCTAAGAGAGATTTGAAAATCAAAATATACATAGAAATAGCATTGAAATTCTTCTTTAAAATTGCCCAGCATTTGTAAATCTCCAAAGTAAACAAATCAAAATTTTATTTTTTATTTCATTTTATTTATTTTATTCATTTATTTTTTTTTTACCCTCTACGCGGGTGATGCTGGGTAGTTGTTTCTAGTCTTATAAAACTAATACTGCCTTTTTTTCGTGTGTGTGTTGTGTGTATTTATCCGAGAGATTGGGATAAAAATATTCTGTAACTATTCCACCCAACTTTGCAAACTAATTTTGACTTTGAGGAAAGAGTCGGCCTTAACATCAGCTGTTACGAAAAATGCCTGTAAATAACTATTTAGTCAGAATTCATTCAGGTGCTCCACTTGTGTTTATATCTCTCTTCTATCTTTTGGGAGATGTGTCAAGAATAGCAACCTCCTTTGTAAATGCTCATCAGGGCGGTGGGTGGGGGCAGGAAGGAGATGCTCATCGGGACGGGTGTGTGGGGGGGGGTGGAGATGTCATTGAAATCTACTATTAGGTGATAGTAAATTTTTCTTCTTTTTTTTTTCTCTCTCACTCTCTTTACTTGCTGACTATTGCAGTTCACATCTTTGTAAAATATTAGTAATATTATCTTTCTTACAGTTCTTTATTAAAAGGAAATCAACAAGAAATCTTAGCTGATTTGCTCAACTTGCCATTTACAGTTTATCTATTGTTTGTTATTATCAGTGGATAATAAATGATAATAGGAAAAGAAGAGAAAAGAGGTGTGTAGTGTAATGGTTATCATTGTAAGAAATGAACTGTTGCACAAGTTGAAATCCTGGATGAGTCTGTTTGCATTTCATATTAGCTCTGATACCCTTAAGAAAGGTATCAATCCAACTATTCTCCCTCCAGCTATTGACAAATAGTAGGGCAGAACTTGGCTCTTTAACCTTGGTTAGACAACCAGTCTAGGAGAATGAAAACCCTGAATTCAAACCTGTTAAACTCCGCTTAAGAAATTGACCTTTTGGCACATTCTTGTATGGAGGGATGGGGGTGTATAGAAGAATGTGGAAATGGCAAGCTAGTGTAATGGTTAGAGACTTCGCCTGTCAGCTTGACAGGCGAGGTTTCAAGTCACACACGGAGCAGTATCCCATGTCTATAACCTTGCTGATGAGACCTAATAGGTCGAAATGTACATTCAGGGATTGACATTTTCTCGATTTGTTTAGCCTTACATTTGAACATATATGCCCGCCTAAATTCATTAATTATTAACTAATTAATTTTCAAGATTAGGTATGACAATTAAGCACATATCCTCCAAAAATTGTCGGCTTTAAGCCATATAAAAATAAACACGTTTGTTTTACTTAACCATATATATATATATATATATATATATCCCTCTTAAATAAAATTAAAAAAACAGTAAAAATTGATAAAAAGGGGGAATAGTATTTTGGAGATTTTAGATTAGTCCCTACCTGAACAAAATTTTTCATAACCATTGGTAAAAGATATCAAAATTTTGTTAATTTCACATTAGGTTTGTTTTTTTATTTTCAAGAAAAACAGCTCATTTTAGATCTTTCAGATGGATTTTTAAAATTATAGAATTATTTGATATAATTAGTATTTACTACTGAAAAAACATCTTAATTTTGACAGAATGCAATAAATTGTATTATCTCCTACAATATTTCTTAAATATTAAGAAAAAAGTAACAATTATTTGAAATTTTAGAATTTGTAGAAACCAAATTTAACACTAGTTTAACTTTTTATCCAGTTCGTATAGACTAAAAATAAAAATTTAGACAGTTTATTTGTTTTGAAACAAAACATTTACATAGGATTTAGAGTTTACACAGAAACATGTTCACACAAAAATGCATCAAGGTTGTGAGAAAAATAGACAAAATTATAAACAAAAACACATTCCTGTGGCTATTTGCCTCAGCATGGTAGTACCTGTTAGGGTACCATCTATGGGTTAAATAGAAAAAAAGATGAGTTTTAAAAAATGTGTTTAAGAAAAAATTGAGTAGCCATCAAGAATGAATAGAACAAAATATCTTTGGTATAAAATAACCCAGTAAGGGCTGGCATGCCGTAAAATCCAACCAACCAACGACTATTTCTCTGTAGTGGCATAAAATGAGTGTTTGTTATACATTAGTTTGCAATCTGTTTTATAATTTTGATATTAATTTGTATTTTCTCTTTAATTTTCTTTTTAATAATCTTTTTAGAAACCAAGGGGGGGGGCCTTCCTGGGGCTAACACTTGATTCCTTTATGTATAGTATTTATATCCTAGGGCTCGTGGTCTAATGGTTAGTCATAGGAAGTGGACTCGTCAACCCGAGTTCAATTCCTGGACGAAGCTGTTTGAATTTCATATAGTGCTAATACCCTTGGAAAAGGTATGAATCCAATTCTCCCTCCAGCTATGAGTAAATAGCAGGGCAGACTGGGCTCTTTAACCTTGGCTATGTAACCAGTCTAGGAGAAGGAAAACTCTGAATTCAAACCTATTGAACTCCACTTAAGAAATTGACCTTGTGTCACATCCTGCTCGTGTGGAGGGGTTGGTAAATATATATATATCCTAGGACTCATTTTAGGATGGAGGATGTTACTTTTCTGCTATTTGTACTTTGTAACAACTTGGTTTACCAGGTATAATTTAAGTTTTGCTTGATCAATCCAGTTACCCCTACTACAACTGATTTGTAGTATATTAGGAAAAAAATGAAAAAACACAGGTTTAAATGGGTTAAGTGGTGAGTTTATTGGCCGACGCTGCAGTATTTCGATCTATTAATTAGATCATCTTCAGGGCATTTGTTGGTATATGGAAGGTGATAAGAAATTATTTATCACAGAATAACGAGAAAAGCGAGTGGTAGTTATTGTTATTCAGTCTGTTTAAAATTTTTTGAGGTTTGAAAAAAAAAGGGACGGTTTTGAAATATGACGTCAAATATTCTATTTTACGGTGAGGGTATGGGACAGTGTAGGTGTGTGTATCGAAAGGAAACATTGTGCATTTTTTAGGTGTGTGTGTGTGTATATGATTTTTTTTTTTTTTACAACTGATTTCTATCAATGACCAAATTGTTTTTGGATCATTCTTAAAGTCTTGCAATTTCATGATTTTTTTCCCCCTTCTTTTCACACTCCGCTCTATGTGCTCTCTGATGCTGGTATAATGTGCAATAAAACTACAGGATGTCTGTTAATTTCCTTGTCTTCATACATGACCAATTTTAGAATTATTTACCATTCCACTTCAAGTGGCTGATGCCCTGTCTTGAGAAATTTGATTGAAAACCAGAGTTGCTTAGAAATTTATAGTTTCGAATGTTGCTTGAAATTCTCTTCAGTTTTATGATTTTTATTTATTTATTTATTTATTTATTTATTTATTGTCTAATCTTTGATTTCAGGTATACGTCATCCTGAAGAACTTTCGTTGGTGAGGAAACTAGAAAAGGACGATCTGAAGAAGAACACTTTTGTGACTCTTCGTAGCAAGCGCCATCAACATCACACTCAAGAAGGACCTCACAGTCCTGGCAATTGGAACAGTCCTCATCATTCTTTTAACAGCCTTGACCGTCTTGGCAATCGCAGCCCAATGACCCATTCTCCACATGTAAATTATTATTTCTTTTTTGTTTTTTACCCTTCTCACCCTTTTTTCTGTCTGTTTTTCTCCCCTGTCTGTCTGTTTTTTCTCCCTCCCCTCGTCTGTTTTTCTCTCCCTCGTCTCCCCTCGTCTGTTTTTTTCTCCCCTCCCCGTCTCCTCCCTCGTCTGTTTTTCTCTCCTCCCCCGTCTTTCCCCTCCCCCGTCTGTTTTTTTCCTCCCCTCCCCCCGTCTGTTTTTCCTCCTCCCCCCTCTGTTTTTTTCCTCCCTCCCCCGTCTGTTTTTTCTCCCCCTCCCCCCGTCTGTTTTTTTCCTCCCCTCCCCCCCTGTTTTTTTTCTCCCCGTCTGTTTTTTCTCCCCTCCCCCCGTCTGTTTTTTCTCCCCCTCCCCCCGTCTGGTTTTTTTTCTCCCCCTCCCCCCGTCTGGTTTTTTTCTCTCCCCCTCCCCCGTCTGTTTTTTCTCCCCTTTTTTCTGCCCCTTCCCCCCTTTTCTCCCCTGTTTTTTCCTCCTCTGCCCCCCGCCCCGTTTTTTTTCCTTTTTTTTTTCCAGTCTTTCCCTTTCCATTTTCTCTTTCCTTTTCCTCTCTTTCTTTTTTCTTTTTTCCTGCATGTTTGAAAAAACACTTATGTTAGACTTCCTCTTGTGATTCTAATTAATTATTTGTAGCATTAAGAACAGTGCTTCAGCTTTTTTTATTTTCTTCTCTCCTCCCTCACTCGGCTCGGCCTTAGAAAACCAAAACATTAAATTGCATCAAACTGGGAGAGAAGCAAAGTGTCACCTGAGATTTAAGTTGAGGTAATCAGAAGTACGCAACATTTTAGGAGTCGACTTACTAAACGACTTAAATCTTGCTTCCTTTTTTTTTTTTCTTTTTTCTTTCTTGTGGTGGTGGGGGCACTTGGGGGCAAAGGAATCATTTTATATTTGAAGTGCATATTTGAGATATATTACCTATTAATGAGGCCATACGTACTCAATGTTGAGTATGTTTACACCAAAATCTAAACTTTGAGATTTTAGTTGATAATTATGGATAAGGATGTTCTCCATCCTCTGCAAGAGGCACCTTCGCTGGTTTGGGCATGTCAGGAGGATGGAAAATGGCCGCATCCCAAAAGATCTTTTGTATAATGAATTAGTAAAAGGCTATGACCTGCAACACTCCATTTTGACTCTTAGAGTAGACGGGTGGTCGGAGAGGCCCTCTCCAATGAATCGTCTGGTCATGTCAAGCCCTAGCACCTATATGATTGTCCTAACCCTATTGATTTTATGACAAACTCTCAACCCTTTTTATCATATGTGTGCTAGAAGGCAGTGGCTGAGGGTCTTGGTGTTCTGGGTATGATGTTAAACTGCATCAATTGGTGAAGTTCCAATTCTGGAGCTCTGGGCACTGTGTGGAGCACCTCTTCATCACCATTACTCCAGAGTGGTAGTATCTGTTAGGGTCTCGTCTACGGATTAGATAGAAAAAATGATTTCAAAAAAAGTTTTTAAAAATATCTTTCTAAATACCTATCAAGAATGAATAAAACAAAATGTCTTTGGCATAAAATAACGCAAAAAGGGTTGACATGCTGTAAAATCCAACCAACTAGCATTAAATGACCCATAAGGAGTTGATATGCCATTAAACAAATAAACCAAACCAGCCTGCAAAACTACTTTGTGTGGATCTTTAATCAGTGCCAACTGGAAATGACATTAACAAAAAAAATTCAAGGCCAAGTATCTCATTAATTCTAGTATTAAGAAGAAAGAAAAACTTGTTGTATATATATATATATATATATATATATATATATATATATATATATTGTTCATAACTCATTTTAAAATAGGAAAAATGAGGCAGGTTTGTTTTAGTCATAAAGTATTGATTATAGAAATGTCTCAACTGGCCAACATTTTGTAGTTCTTGCTTACTCATTTGTCCTGTGATCTGGTTTGCTAATCATGTGTTCTGTTAGACAGGTATAGTCTGACTGAGCTCATTTCTATCCAGGTCTACAACTGATTTGAATTCAAAATTTTCCTTCTCCTAGACTGGTTGCCATACCAAAGTTAAAGAGCTCAGTCTGCCCTACTATTTACTCATAAATGGAGGGAGAATAATTGGGTTCATTAATGACATTTCTATGATGTGATGTCTTGTTCAGGATTTGAAAGAAAGTAGTGTCTTCCTATATATATATATATATATATATATATATATATATATATATATATATATATATATAGGCAAGTTTGAGGATATTGTGACATCATCAGTGACGTATGATAACTAAAATTCAAAGTGATGAATAAACAGTGATTCTACAAAACCCTCTGACAAAAAGGTCCACCTGAAATATTATGATTAATAGATAAGATTAAGAACAACACAATATTCATTACTTTGATTTTCATTACTTATTTTATATTTTTCCATGTTTCCAATACAACCCCAAAAGTTTCCAAACATCCATCACACACACAGACATGTATATGTATGTGTATGTATATATATATATATATATATATATATATATATATATATATATATATATATATATATATATAACCTGTGCAGTCAATATTTGTCTTAACCTGGGTCCTACTTTAAAGTCCATCACAAAACAACTGCTGTTTTTCTCGCCCAGGCAAGTTTCTCGGTAGCCTGCTAGATAGCATGACAAAGGTAGCAATTTCTACCTGGTGTGTGTGTGTGTGTATGTTATATGTAAGTTATTTATTTTTGTATTAGATTTTTTCTTCTCCAAGTAAGCTTCAACTCGCCCATAGAAAACTTGAAACTAAACTGTTTTTATTTGCTCATTTTTTTTTTTTTTTTTTTTTTTTTTTTTTTAAGCAATTGAAATTCAAATAATATTAGATAAAGCTGTTGTTGCATTTTTTACTTATACCATGTTCACCTGAAGGAAGTGCGTGGTGTAATGGTTAAAGTCATGGGAAATGGACTCGTCGCCCAGAGTTCAAATCCTGGACGTGGCAATTGCATTTCACTTAGTCTTAATACCCTTGGGAAAGGTATGAATCCTACTCTCCTTCCAGTTATGGGTAAATAGTAGGGCAGACTGGGCTCTTTAACCTTGGTTAAGCAACCGGTCTAAGAGAAGGAAAACTCTGAATTCAAACCTGTTAAACTCCGCTTAAGAAATTGACCTTGTGTCTCATCCTGCTCGTGCGGAGGGGTTGCTAAATATATATACCATGTTCATCTTGTATATTCTTTATTGAAGGATTCTGTTTTTTTCAAGCCAATTACATATTATTTTTAATTGTCAACTCACGATGATGATTAGGAAAATGGATGTAATTAATAAATATTCTAAACTGCCAAGTAAATCTTTTAATTATGGTTCTAATCAGAATTTATTCATCTATCAAATAAGGAATGTTGATCATTATAAAAGAACAAAATCTAAAGTGGCTTTTGGTTGGTTGGATTTTATGGCTTGTCAAACCTTGTTGGGTTATTTAAGGCCAAAGACGCTTTATTCATTATTGTTGGGTATTCAGAATTTTTAAAAACTTTATTTTTATTTTATTTATTATTTTTGATTTATTTAACCAATAGAAGGGTTGGTTGGTTGGATTTTATAGCATGTCAACTCTTATTTTATGCTGAAGATCTTTTTGATTATTTAATCTTGTTGGATATTCAATTTAAAAAAATTTTTTTTTTTTTTTTTTTTTATAGCAAAATTTTCAAAGTTTCAGTTTTATTAAAATAAAGGTTTAACCCACGCTTGTCAAAAATAATGACTATATTTAAATTTAGCAAGTGCACCATTGTCCTTCTACTCACTGCTATTAGGCACATTGAGCTCTCCTTATGGTCTACCTACATCAGCTTGGTTAAACCACACGTGGAAAATCCTAACTATAGAAAAAAACACCCATATATATATATATATATATAAAATAATAATAAAGTAGGTAGAGGTCCTGTTGTCAGTGGCTAGACCAAGGAGATTATTTTGCATTTGAGGTGGAGCACCACACTCACCTTACCACACAGATCCAAACAGTGCTACTCATGTGTTGAGTTGGTGGGGACTGGTGTCGAACCTGGAACCTTGGAATTCCTCGGATCTGGGCCTCCAACGGGTTTAAACTAACAGTCAAAACTTACTGAGTAAAATATAAGATGGTGGTGCAAACCATATTAATAATAATTGGTTTGCCCACAGTTATATGGTTTCAAGTATTCCTCTCTAACACCAACAATTTTCTGATGTGTTATACTTACTGAGTAAAATATAAGATGGTGTTGCAGACCATATTAATAATAATTGGTGTTGCCCACAGTTATATGGTTTCAAGTATTCCTCTCTAACACCAACAATTTGCCCACAGTTATATGGTTTCAAGTATTCCTCTCTAACACCAACAATTTGCCCACAGTTATACAAGTTATATGGTTTTCAAGTATTCCTCTCTAACACCAACAATTTGCCCACAGTTATATGGTTTCAAGTATTCCTCTCTAACACAACAATTTGCCCACAGTTATATGGTTTCAAGTATTCCTCTCTAACACCAACAATTTGCCCACAGTTATATGGTTTCAAGTATTCCTCTCTAACACCACAATTTGCCCACAGTTATATGGTTTCAAGTATTCCTCTCTAACACCAACAATTTGCCCACAGTTATATGGTTTCAAGTATTCCTCTCTAACACCAACAATTTGCCCACAGTTATATGGTTTCAAGTATTCCTCTCTACACCAACAATTTGCCCGCAGTTATATGGTTTCAAGTATTCCTCTCTAACACCAACAATTTGCCGCAGTTATATGGTTTCAAGTATTCTCTCTAACACCAACAATATGGTTTCAAGTATTCCTTCTAACACCAACAATTTGCCCGCAGTTATATGGTTTCAAGTATTCCTCTCTAACACCAACAATTTGCCCACAGTTATATGGTTTCAAGTATTCCTCTCTAACACCAACAATTTGCCCGCAGTTATATGGTTTCAAGTATTCCTCTCTAACACCAACAATTTGCCCACAGTTATATGGTTTCAAGTATTCCTCTCTAACACCAACAATTTGCCCACAGTTATATGGTTTCAAGTATTCCTCTCTAACACCAACAATTTGCCCACAGTTATATGGTTTCAAGTATTCCTCTCTAACACCAACAATTTGCCCACAGTTATATGGTTTCAAGTATTCCTCTCTAACACCAACAATTTGCCCGCAGTTATATGGTTTCAAGTATTCCTCTCTAACACCAACAATTTGCCCCGCAGTTATATGGTTTCAAGTATTCCTCTCTAACACCAACAATTTGCCCACAGTTATATGGTTTCAAGTATTCCTCTCTAACACCAACAATTTGCCCGCAGTTATATGTTTCAAGTATTCCTCTCTAACACCAACAATTTGCCCGCAGTTATATGGTTTCAAGTATTCCTCTCTAACACCAACAATTTGCCCACAGTTATATGGTTTCAAGTATTCCTCTCTAACACCAACAATTTGCCCACAGTTATATGGTTTCAAGTATTCCTCTCTAACACCAACAATTTGCCCACAGTTATATGGTTTCAAGTATTCCTCTCTAACACCAACAATTTGCCACAGTTATATGGTTTCAAGTATTCCTCTCTAACACCAACAATTTGCCCGCAGTTATATGGTTTCAAGTATTCCTCTCTAACACCAACAATTTGCCCACAGTTATATGGTTTCAAGTAATTCTCTTCTCACACCAACAATTTGACCGCAAGATTTTTTTCGTATATATTTTTTTTCGTGAGAACATCACACAGGTAAAATTTGTCTTTGAACTCCATGTCCCGCACCTCTAACTTAATATAAATGTTCTCTGAATTGATATTTGAGCCTGTTTCCTAAAATATATAGCACTCAATATTATCTACCTCATATATTATACTATATATAATATATTAATATATTATATATATATATTAGTATATATATATATAAAAGGCCCAGGCATACATAGCGGCCAGTGTAAATGAGATTCTGCATCGAAGAAAAATTGTGTATCCTACAAAATACAAAGAAAAACTTATTTAAAACAAGAGAAGTGGAAAATCTTTTCGGAAATGCAGGCATTTGAACAAATTTCTATTCTTGCACTTACCACCCACTTGATCCTAATTAATCCCTTTAATTTTCACCCTCATTTTATTAAAAAAAATCAATCTGAACACCGCGTGCATTAAGAACCAAAGCACCCATATTATTTACATAATACATAATATATATATATCATCATCATCATGATGTCGCGCATGCAAGCAGCGGGGTATCCATGACAATCTCTCGGTCATTGCACCTGGGAGCTCCTCTGTGGAGGCAACCAGCATCGGTCGCAATAGCTGGTCAAGTGTAGGTCTTTGCTGGGCAGCTCACATTTTGCATTCCATAGTGTTGGCTCCCCACAGAGAACGTTCGCTTATTAGCTCATCCTTTGCTTGCTTCCAGCAAGTGTCCTGCATGCCTTGTCCCCTCTCATATATAATATATATATTGTCCGTCTCATATTATATATATATATATATATATATATATATATATATATATATAGGTAGATAGATAGATAGATGATATGATATATTTCCTCACACACACACAACACACACACACACACATATTAATATATATATATATATATATATATAATATATATAATATATATATATATACATCTGTGAAAGGAAGCAAAAACTCACACTGTTATTCTATAATAAATTTATTTTGACGCAAAAAATGGGGCCCCTTATAAATCTAAGTTGATTTAATAAGTAGGTCCCCAAGATCCAGTCCTCATCAGATTGTAAAATCAACAATAATTTGAATTTGCATAACTAGAAAAATTTACTCTTCAAAATGGTTTTTTTCCCTTTTACAAAATGTATACCATTAAAAGGCCGTCACCATGGTGACATTGCTTTGTATATATATCTAATAAGTTTATTATAATTGAACTCTGTCTGTAGTGATTTAAAGAAATTCACTGTATTTATACATACTGGAATCAATACAATAATATACAGTGTGTCTTAGAAATCACATATAGAATCGATCCTCACTACAAGTTTTGGATTCCTGCTCATCTATATATATATATTATATATATTATATATAATTATGAGAAGAGAGAGAGAGAGAGAGAGAAGAGAAGAGAGAGAGAGAAGAGAGAGATAGCGCGGCTAAGTGTTGACAGTGGAATTATGGCAAAGCGTACTGATTCATTCGTCGTCCATTTGGAATCTTTGGGGAGCGCCACCGGACCATTAATCAAACGTGATAAGTATAATTAGGCCTCCTATTTTATAATTGACTTGTCGGTTGGGCTGTGGAAAATTGCTAAGTCGACACTTTCCTAAATGCTCCTTTTAAAATAACATCCATATATTTTCTGTTCTCCCCTCCATCTCTCTCTCTCTCTCTCTCTCTATAATATATATATATTAAATATTATATATATATATACTATATATATATATATATACGTATATGATATATGTCCTGGCATTTCTCTTTCTTCCGCCTCTGTCTTCTCGGAATATCCACGCCCTATGTCTCTGAAACTGGAATACATGCCATCTTCTGCGGTTTTGGTCTGTCTGACTCCCTCTCTCTATTATCACAAGTTTTGTCTGTCTGTCTGTCTGTTCTGTGCTCTCTCTCTCTCTCTCTCTCTCTCTCCTCTCTCTGCTGCTCTCACATCACACACACAGCACACAATCTCTTTCTTCTTCGATTTTTTTTAAATAACCGAATACCTCTTTCATATATATTTTAACTTAATGCCCCCCTCTCTCTCCCTCCCTCTCATTCTTGCTCTCTGCTTTCTCTCCTGCTCGTTCTCTCTCTCCTCTTTCTCTCTTCCTTCATCTTTTTATTTCTCAGATAACTGCAGCCTGCTTTTTTCAAGTCTCTGTTTTTTTCTTCTCTCTCTCTCTCTAAAATACCCGCCTTATTTATTATCTCTCTCTCTGTCTGTCTGTCTAATCTGTCTCCTCTCTCTCTCTCTAAATACTGCCTTTTTTATTCAGCTCACTCTCTCTCTTTCTCTCTTTCTCTCTCTCTCTCTAAATACCTGCCATTATTGCTCCTCATCCTGCTCTCTCTCTCTGCTCTCTTCTCTTCTCTCTTCTCTCTCTCTAAATACCTGCCATGTATTTTTTTAGTCTCTGCTTCGCCCCTCTCACTCCTCTCTCTAATACCCGCCATTACTTGTTCTTCCGCCCCCTCCTCTTCATTCGTCGAATTTTATCACTTCAAGATAATGTAAACTTTTTTTCAAGTAGCCCATCTATTTATAGAATCCCTTAAAAGCATGGACATTGAATTCTTGGTAAGTAAATTTTAGATTATCAAAGAATTTCGGTGTTTCGAATGAATGTAAAAATGGAATCGAATGAATAAACAGGAAAGAAAGAAAAATGAAAAATAATCCCCAGTCCCTTCAAATCAATTTGTAAAAGGAAACAAAATGATGACCAGCAAATATTAATGGATAAAAGAAAGCAAAATGAAAAGGAAGTCTGAGAAAATTTTTCTTCGTTTGAGAATAACCAAATTCTTTAATTTTAAAACTTACGTTTTTCAATATACATACACACATCGAAACGCAACACAAAAGGTACCGAATTATATACTGTCCTTTAGATAACTTATTATATGGTTCCAAAACTCGGTCAGAGGCTCTCTACGGGTGAGTTTAAATTAACTTTCTCTGCCGCATATATAAAATAATGGATCGTCTTGTTTACAGACTGGGTCTCTCTGGTGATCGTAAAATATATAAAACAACATGTTATGTAATTTAATAGTTTAACCTAGCATTTGTCAGCTGTCGTAAAAGGGTTTACGGCAGCTTGACAAATGGCCGAGAGTTAACAAATGGGGCGGGACGAACATCAGTCGGATTTCGCATCCTGGTCAGAGGTAGTTGTTGTTCCCCGCCACACTGAAAGAGGCATGAAACGCCAACCATGGTGTCTCTGGATGACGTATATATATATATATATATATATTATATATATATACAACACACATATATATATATTATTACACACACTATATATATATATGTGTGTGTGTGTGTGTGTTGTGTGTGTATAAACTATATAATAATATATATTTGGTAAAGAAGAAGTCTTAAAAATAGTCATTTTGGGTTTATAGATCTATTTCCTACCCACAGGTATCTGTGTATACCTGTTGCGTTTTCACTTAGACCGCAATAAAGTTAACGGGCCTGATGAAACTCATAGGTTACACAGATACCTTGTGGGTAGAAATAGAATCTATACCTCAAAATGACAGTTTTTTTAAGCTTTTTTCTTTAGCCAATTATTGCTACTGTTCAATATATTTAACATCGATCTCGTCACTTGACCTGAACAACTCTAACATCCCGCTGTTGGAAGAGAGGTCCAACTTTTAATCATCCTAATAACCACTTACCTGGATCAGCATCTATGC
>CM042153.1:106929665-106944665 GCA_023376005.1 Doryteuthis pealeii
GACGTTTTGCTCTTATTACTTTTGTTCATACTCATATATATATAAATTAAAATGCCTGGCAGGAAATAATGTTTCAATTAGTAAAAGTTAAAACATGCAGATCCAGGTAATATATCTGGGATCTAGAGTAAATCTTTAAGATCAGTTGAATGGACAGGTTGTGAATTAAGGGTGGATCAACAATATTCACGATTGCATTCATATTACAGAATCCAGGTGAAAATCTGCATTGTCCTTTAGGGCATTGCATTTTATTGTGCATATAGACATAATGCACAGTCGTGAAAAAAAAAGAGAAAAAAAAAGAAAAGAAAACTAGGGATGCACAAAGCAGATAAGAGGAGAGGGTGAGAGAATTGGTTGAGAGAGAGAGACGACGGATGAGAGAGAGATTTTAATTGAGCAAAGTAAACATTCTTATACAAAAAGACTATATAATCTGCAGTAAAGTAGGTTTTTGTTGCATTCATAATATATATATATATTATATATATATGATATTACACACACCACACTCTCGCTCAATTCTTTTTTAGCCTTAACCATTAAATAGGTATGCCCGCACTAATTAATTAAATTATTAATACACTTTCAAAATTAAGTACGACTTTAATTAAGCACATATTCTGCCCCAAATTGTCAGCTAAAAAAAGCATATCATAAACCACATTCGCTTGCTGATATTTACTTCTCCATACTGTCGTGTAGAAGAAGTCACTATAAGAGGAATAGAACCACTTTCTAAACAAACGAAAAATCTAAGAAAGTCAGGTATGTAGGGTTTAAGATTGCCGCTGTCAGCTTGGACAGTCGGTTTCGATCCACGCACAGCTGCGGTCTTCCTGATATATATATATATTATAATATATTGTATTCATATATATATGTGTGTGAGAAGATTACCATACAAACAATACTTAAAATATAAAAGATTTGTTTAAATATAAAATATTATCACTATGAGAGCAGAGGGGGAGGGTCTTGTACACACCGAAACCATGATAGTATAGATAACCTTTTTTATATATATATTATATATATACTATATATATGAGGGTGGTCGAAAAGTTCATGACTGACCAATAGGATCTAAGCATGTACACTAGGAAAGTGTGCACCGTGGGGGTGGGGGGCTAGTGAAAACATAACTCAGTTTGATCACATTCCATGAGAGTATATTGTTAGCCCATGAACTCTCAGCCGAATTTATATATATATATATATAATATAATATAATATTATAAATAAGTTAAAGTTATCCAAACTGACTGGTATGAGGGGATCAATTTGGGATATTCAAATCCCTGCTACATTCACAATGCATTAAGAAAACTTAACAAAACATATTATTTGGATTATTCAGATATTGTCCTCATCTTTATTGTCATCTGTACGTTTCGGCTGATGTGCCTCCGGCCTTCTTCAGCATTTCTTGTCGGACTCGGGAACCTTCTCAAGATAAGAGTAACATAGAATAATAGTTAACACAGCTTAACACCTGTACCCCAGCTACGGTTAGTGGAATGATAACAGGATACCCCTGTGGACTGAATAAAGGTTTAGTTCAAAGTTCCGTTATGGCTTCCATTACAACAAGAAGGTTCCCGATTTTGAAAGAAATTACCTGAGGAGGGCACATCAGCCGAAATGTTGTACAATCAAACAATAAAATGAGGACAATAGTCGAATAATCCAAATAATACTAATTGTCATTTGGCTATCATAAATTTATTTTGACCATATATATATTATATAATAACTCGCAAATGACAGTTCAAGTTTGTTTCTTTATATATAATATATATATATATATATATATATATATATATGCCAGAGTGTGTGTGGAAAGTTAACCTGTACATCAACATAGAAAGTAGGGTAATGAAAATAGTTTTGTGTATGCAAGAGACAAGGGGAGGGGGAGACTGAATAAAAAACTTGATTGACAGGTTCATATTATGCGACTGTGTAATTGGATTGGAGAAATTTCATGAGATTGAAATTTTTAATTGTGGGGGTGGTGGGGGTTCTGATTTCAGAACCAATTTAACTTTTGGTGACAAAAAAAAAACGAAACTACATAAAAAAAAAGAAAAAAAAACGGGAAGTGAAGAGTGGGCACTATATAACTTTACAGACTAAATCAGGGCATATAAAAAGTGTAAAATTCAAGTTAGAGTCAGCCTAGTTTACTAACTCCAGTGCCCCATAATTGCTTCTGACTCCACAGCCCTGAATAATACAGAATCTTTTTTTCCTTTGCAAAAAAAAAAAAAGAAAAAAAAAAAAAAAAAGTTTGCATTTTTAAAAAAAAAAGTATTGCCAACTTACTGCATGTATTAACAGACATAACAGGGCACAGGAAAAAAACAAAAAACAAACAAACAAAAAGAAAATTATTTACCTTCGGACTTAAGATCATAAAAAGTGAAGATTTTAAACTCCAGTAGCAAAGTTCTTTCTCTCTGATGCCTTGTTTCCATCAATGAAACGAAGAATCTAGCACCTGAAAAGAGAGAGAAATAAAAAAATAATTTTTTTAAATTAAAAAAAATATTTTGCTTTTGATGTAAATATCAAATACTCTAAACATTTCCAAAAGGAACCTTTGTGTACAGGTGTGTCAAAAAAGTATTGAGCTTTTTGTACTTTTTGACACACCTTGTATTCTGGGAAAAAAAATAAAAATAAAACAAACGTTCCATTTATAATTTTATCAGAATACAAGGGTTGTCAAAAAAGTAGTAAGTTTAAAACTGATTTACTAAGATAGAAATGAAGAATGAATGGAAACATTGTTTTCAGAATACAAGGCGTGCAAAAAGTACAAAAATCTCGATATCTTTGACGCTCTTGTATGTTTTTGATATAATATTTAGATATGTAAGACTGAGGAGGCACTAATGGCATAACAGTTATCATCTTAGTTTCAGTTACTTTGTTTATGGCATATCAATCTTTGTGTTATCTAATGCCAAATCAACCCTTGTAGAAGACAGTAAGGGCAATAGGGTTGGATAATTATATAGGTACTGGGACCTGACGTGACTAGCTGATTGATCAGAGGGGGCTCTCCGACCGCCCGTCTAGTTAAGTAAGGTCTAAGTGGAGTGTTGCATGTCATGGACTGCTCAGGGCCACCAGGGTTCCATCCTTAAGCATCACAGGTTGCCACCCTCAGCCAACAGGTGGCCCCAATGGCGAGGGATGTCTTAACCCTCTGCAGAGATGCAGTCTGTGTATTCTTCTGCCCCACCAACAGGGCTTTGAAACACTCAGAAAAATCCAGCCACTTATAAATTGTAGTTTTAACATTTTTTTTCCACTGAAATGAAATAATCTTATAAAGTTTTATCAAATAAATTACCTAACCTTCATTTTTAAAATGGAAAACTAATGTGAAATTTATCTTTGCCAACATCAGGTTACTGATAAAAAATTAAGTGATTATTCTATGACTGGTTTATCTTCATATCATAGTATGGTATTAAACTGTATCTGATGGTGAGGCTCCAGTTATGGAGCGTCTGGGGGAGAGTGGAGTACTGCTTCATTGCATTATCCCAGGTCCACACTTACCTGGAATGGTAGTACTAGTTGGATCCCATCTATGGGTCAAATAGATCTATTAAAAAGGATTCATATTTTGACAGAACCATGTGCAAAAAAAAGAAAAAAAAAAGAAAAAAAAAAGAAAAAAAAAGAGCAACTCCCACCTCAATTTTAATTGATTAAGAATAAATTCCTTTAAAAAAAAAAAAAGAAATAAAAAAAAAAGGACAAGAAAAAGTAAAGAAAAGGAAAAGAAAAAGGAATAATAAACATTGTGTAAATCCGTGTAGATAAACTATTAGTTATCCAGTCTTATCATGTGACAGCCTGATCAGTGACCCAATTCAAAATGGCATTTTAAAACTATCAACTTATTCAAGATGTCTGCCAATACAAATGCCTTATTCCCTTATACATCACTAATCCTGGACAAGGCTGTTTATATCCACATAGCGCTAATATAATGGGAAACATTTTCCCTCCAGCTATGAGTAAGTAATAGAGCAGACTGGGCTCTTTATAACCTTGGTTAGGCAACCAGTCTAGGAGAAGGATAACTTAATCAAAACTTGTTAAACTCTGCTTAGGAAATTATGCACAGGGTTATGTGTGTGCGTGTGTGAGAGTCGGATTCTTGTCCTGATGAGCTACTAAGCGAAACTATAGTAGGTATATCAAACTCATTAGGTTAACTTTATTATTTGCTCTCCTTAGGCATCAAGCACTTTTTACATTTGAGCAATCCTAGCGATTATATATATATATATAATATATATATAATATGATTCCCCCCCCCTTTTGGCCAGTTTATATATTAATGGGATTATTTCAGTTGGTGCACCCCTTCTGGTCTTTTCTTTTCCACAGGTGAAGTTTACTACAAATTATTTGCCGTTTTTTCCCCCTTACCGCAACGGTTACTAATAAGACTATATATATGTTTTTGGAAATCCACCAACCAAACCATATGTGTGTTATGGAGGTTATATATATAAAATAATATATTCACACACACACACACACAGGTACCTTGACTTACGAGTTCAATCATTCTGCTCACAACACAATTTCCTCTTATATCAAATCAATTTTCCAGAAATAAGCTGAAATACCATTAATCTTTTCCAGCCCCACACCTAAAATACCCTCATTTTTTAAAAGGTTTTTTTGTTTTCAGTCTCGGAGAAGGAAAACTGAATTCAAACCAAAATGGTTGAACTGAAAAATATCTATTTACTGATGCATCAGGGAATTATGCCAGTGCTAATCATTAAAACAGATTTCCAAAGTCAAATATTCCTTGAGAAAAACTTGCAATTTAAAAATAAATTCTCTTGCAAGAAACAGACCATTTCCTCTTGTCTAAAATCTAAATATTTTCATTATTTTTGCAAACTATCAGTCTCAGATTAAGTAGTAATCTGAATAATTTGCACAATAAAACTCGGCACTCAAACAAGCAGACAGTTTTAAGTGACTGTCTAGTGGGTGATACACCATTAACTATACATACACTTATACACACACACATACATATAACACATATTATGGGGCGGGGGGTGAAATTTGGGATATGTAGAAAATGAAAACCATATGAGACTTCAAAAAACATGCAGAAGAACAAAAGGCAATTGTTGAAATAAGATTCCTGATGCACACAAAACAAAAATAGGACACTGGTTTTTGGAGATGAAAACCCACTTAAACAACTGACAGAAAAATCTGATTTTAACGAGATCCCTTAATCCAGGAAATCCACAGAAAACTTATTTGCATATCCCAATGTGGCTGTGCAGCATTTCAACTAGTTTATTATTAGCAAAATTGTAATGATATTACAATCAGCTTCCCCCCCACCCCTTTTCATTTCCTTCTTCCCTAATAACTGTATATTGCTTGGCATAGACCAGACATTGTTCAATAAACTAAACAAATTTGGTTGGTTGGTAGGGTTTCACGGCATGTCACCCTTGTTGGGTTATTTTATGCCAAAGATGTTTTTGTTATATTCATTTTTATTGGGTATTCATTCATTTTTTTAAACACATTTTTTATCTATTTAACCAATGGATGGGACTCGTACAGGTCAGAGTGGACCCTGGGAGTAATGGCAATGAAAGTGTACTGTGTGTGTGTGTGTGTGTGTGTGTTGTATATATATATATATATATTATATATATATATATATATATATATATAAATAAATAAATAAATAAATAAATAAAAGGGTGGATGGTTTAGATCGACGATATGCTGTAGATAGAAGGAAAGTGTCAAGAAATGAACAACTCAAAACAAGTCACAGGGTGAAACGGTTTGTCGTCTGTGAACACAACGAAACCGTTTCACCCTGTGACTTGTTTGAGTTGTTCATTTCTTGACCACTTTCCTTTATCTACAGGCATATATATATATATATATATATATACATATATATATAACACACATACATACACACACACACACACAACTCTCTGCTCGAATAGGATGTGACACAAGATGAATTTAACAGGTTTTAGTTCAGAGACTGCCTAATCAAGGTTAAGAGCTCAGTCTGCCCAACTATTTACCCATAGCTGGAGGAGAATAATTGGATTCATACTTTCCCAAGGGTATTAGCTCTATGCAAAATGTAAACAGCCCCATACAGGATTTGAACTTGTCATGTCCATTTCCTATGATAGTAACCATTACACTGCGCATCTCTGAAAAAATCTTTGAAAAAAAAAATCACTTACCCTTTGTTCATTCTGGCCTTTTCTGCGTATGTCTTGGGACGCAACAACATGTTAAAAGCTTCTTTAGTTGGTATATGAGGGCTGTTCATCAATTCCACTTCATCCGTGTTCAGACTGTGCAGAGAGCCGGCAATGTAGCTGTTGTTAGCATT
This sequence comes from Doryteuthis pealeii, assembly GCA_023376005.1. NCBI lineage: Eukaryota > Metazoa > Mollusca > Cephalopoda > Myopsida > Loliginidae > Doryteuthis > Doryteuthis pealeii. The sequence goes on from CM042153.1 coordinate 106,936,108, forward strand.
AAATGTGCTGTATGGAGAGTGCTTAGGGCACTAAGTGGAGTATTAGAGAGAGTGTGTTCTGGAATAAATAAAGGAATTTGAAAAATTTAAGACTAGTATTAAATGTTGAAAAAAAAAAAATTTTTAAATAAATATAAATGAATAAATAAAAAATTAGATATATTAATAAGAAAGTTGAAAAAAAAAAAAAAAAAAAAAAAAAATGAATAAATAAATAATAAAAATTTAAGACTAGTATAAATAAAAAATAAATAAAATGAATAAATAAATTTAAGACTAGTATTAAATAAAAAAATAAATAAAAAGATAAATAAATAACAATTAAGATAGATTAAATAAAGAAAATAAATAAAAAATAAATGAATAAAAATTTAAGACTAGTATTAAATAAAGAAAATTAAAAAAAAAAAAAAAAAAAATAAATAATAAATTTAAGAACTAGTATTAAATAAAGAAAATAAAAAAAAAAGAAAATAAAATTTAATAAACTAGTTTTAATAAGAAAATTAAAAAAAAAAGAATAATAAATAAAAATTAAGACTAGTATTAAATAAAGAAAATTTAAAAAAAAAAAAGAATGATAAATGAAGAATAAAATTTAAGACTAGTATTAAATAAATAAAAAAAAAGAATGAATAAATAAAAATTTAAGACTAGTAGTAAATAAAGAAAATTGATAAAAAAAAAAAAAGAATAAATAATGAATAAATAAAAATTAAGACTAGTATTAAATAAATAAAATAAAAAAAAAAAAAGAATGAATGAATAAATATAAAAATTTAAGACTAGTATTAAATAAAGAAAAGATTTGAAAAAAAAAAAAAATAAATTAAAAAAAAAATGACAGGATTCAATGATACTTAATCCGCCATACAGTGGCATGTTGCCTTCCTCACTCCTCCACTCATCGTCAGCATCCACAGGTTGCCACCCATGACCAACAGTGGCCCAATTGGGTGGTAGTGGCGTCTTACACCTCTGCAGGGCTTTGAATTACTTGTTTGGTTTTATTTTATGGCATATCAACCTCAGTGGGTCATTTAATGCCAGCAAAGTTTTGAAAGATTCATAGTAATAGTTTTGAAGAAAGTCTTTTAAATTCAATTTTTTTTTGTAAACAAATTTTCTATTCACCCATAGAATGGACCCTAACAGGTACTAACACTCTGGTCAGATGGACCTGGGAGCAATGATGAAAGGGCTCCACATTCCCCAGACCTTAAGAACTGGAACCTCACCATCATTTTATAGTTTAACATCATACCCAGGACACTGTAGATCTTCAGCCACCGCCTTCTAGCACCAACAATTTGCCCACAGTATATGGTTTCAAGTAACTGATAATCTTTAGTATAATTATAGCTTCAAAAGTGTTAATACAAATGACTTTTTTATCATGTGGTGCTAGAAGGCGGTGGCTGAAGATCTTCATGTCCTGGGTATGATGTTAAACTATAAAATGATGGTGAGGTTCCAGTTCTTAAGGTCTGGGGAATGTGGAGCCCCCCTTCATCATTGCCCCAGGTCCACTCTGACCCGGAGTGTTAGTACCTGTTAGGGTCCATTCTATGGGTTGAATAGAAAATTTGTTTACAAAAAAAAATTGAATTTAAAATACTTTCTTCAAAACTATTACTATGAATCTTTCAAAACTTTGCTGGCATTAAATGACCCACTGAGGTTGATATGCCATAAAAACAAAACCAAACCAAGTAATTCAAAGCCCTGCAGAGGGGTAAGACCGCCACTCACCCACCCAATTGGGCCACCTGTTGGTCATGGGTGGCAACCTGTGATGCTTACTGATTGAATCCTGGTGGATTGAGCATTCCACAAAGTGCAACATGCCACTGTATGGCGGATTAAGTATCATTGAATCCTGTCATTTTTTTTTTATTTTTTTTTTTTTTTTCAAACTTTTTCTTATTTAATACTAGTCTTAAATTTTTATTTATTTATTCATTCATTCTTTTTTTTTTTTTAATTTTATTTATTTAATACTAGTCTTAAATTTTTATTTATTCATTTATTTATTCTTTTTTTTTTTTTATCAATTTTTCTTATTTACTACTAGTCTAAATTTTTATTTATTTTCTTTTTTTCTTTATTTAATACTAGTCTTAAATTTTTATTCATTCATTTATTCATTCTTTCTTTTTTTTAATTTTCTTTATTTAATACTAGTCTTAAATTTATTTATTCATTCTTTTTTTTTAATTTCTTTATTAAATACTAGTTTTAAATTTATTTATTCTTTTTTTTTTTTTAATTTTCTTTATTTAATACTAGTCTTAAATTTTTATTTATTTATTCTTTTTTTTTTTTTTTTAATTTTCTTTATTTAAATACTAGTCTTAAATTTTATTCATTTATTTTTTTATTTTCTTTATTTAATACTAGTCTTAAATTTTATTTATTATTTTTTTATTTATTTTCTTTATTTAATACTAGTCTTAAATTTAATTTTTTATTTTTATTTATTCTTTATTTAATACTAGTCTTAAATTTTTATTTATTTATTTATTCATTTTTTTAATTTTTTTATTTTTTTCAACTTTTCTTTATTTAATACTAGTCTTAATTTTTATTTATTCATTTATTTTATTTTATTTAAAAAAAATTTTTTTTTTTTTCAACATTTAATACTAGTCTTAAATTTTTTCAAATTCCTTTATTTATTCCAGAACACACTCTCTCCTAATACTCCACTTAGTGCCCTAAGCAACTCTCCATACAGCACATTTAATGCTAACAACAGCTACATTGCCGGCTCTCTGCACAGTCTGAACACGGATGAAGTGGAATTGATGAACAGCCCTCATATACCAACTAAAGAAGCTTTTAACATGTTGTTGCGTCCCAAGACATACGCAGAAAAGGCCAGAATGAACAAAGGGTAAGTGATTTTTTTTTTCAGAGATGCGCAGTGTAATGGTTACTATCATAGGAAATGGACATGACAAGTTCAAATCCTGTATGGGGCTGTTTACATTTTGCATAGAGCTAATACCCTTGGGAAAGGTATGAATCCAATTATTCTCCCTCCAGCTATGGGTAAATAGTTGGGCAGACTGAGCTCTTTAACCTTGATTAGGCAGTCTCTGAACTAAAACCTGTTAAATTCATCTTGTGTCACATCCTATTCGAGCAGAGGAGTGTGTGTGTGTGTGTGTATGTGTGTATATATATATATATATATATATATATGCTGTAGATAGAAGGAAAGTGGTCAAGAAATGAACAACTCAAAATAAGTCACAGGGTGAAACGGTTTCGTCTGTGTTCACAGACAGACGAAACCGTTTCACCCTGTGACTTGTTTTGAGTTGTTCATTTCTTGACCACTTTCCTTCTATCTACAGCATATCGTCGGATCCTAAACCCATCCACCCTTCCTTCATTTATTTATTTATTTATTATATATATATATATTATATATATATATATATATATATATATATATATATATACACACACACACACACACACACACTTTCATTGCCATTACTCCCAGGTCCACTCTGACCTGTTAAGAGTCCCATCCATTGGTTAAATAGATAAAAAAATGTGTTAAAAAAATGAATGAATACCCAATAAAATGAATATAACAAAAACATCTTTGGCATAAAATAACCCAACAAGGGTTGACATGCCGTGAAACCCTACCAACCAACCAAATTTGTTTAGTTTATTGAACAATGTCTGGTCTATGCCAAGCAATATACAGTTATGTAGGGAAGAAGGAAATGAAAAGGGGGGGTGGGAAGCTGATTGTATATCATTACAATGTTTGCTAATAATAAACTAGTTGAAATGCTGCACAGCCACATTGGGAATATGCAAATAAGTTTTCTGTGGATTTTCTGGATTAAGGGATCTCGTTAAATCCAGATTTTTCTGTCATTGTTTAAGTGGGTTTTCATCTCCAAAAACCAGTGTCCTATTTTTTTTTGTGTCATCAGGAAATCTATTTCAACAATTGCCTTTTGTCTCTTCTGCATGTTTTTTGAAGTCTCATATGGTTTTCATTTTCTACATATCCCAAATTTCACCCCCCCGCCCCATATATGTATGTGTATATATGTATGTGTGTGTGTATAAGTGTATGTATATGTAATGTGTATACACAACACTAGACAGTCACTTAAAACTGTCTGCTTGTTTGAGTGCCGAGTTTTATTGTGCAAATTATTCAGATTACTACTTAATCTGAGACTGAATAGTTTGCAAAAATAATGAAAATATTTAGATTTTAGACAAGAGGAAATGGTCTGTTTTACTTGCAAGAGAATTTATTTTTAAATTGCAAGTTTTTCTCAAGGAATATTTTTGACTTTGGAAATCTGTTTTAATGATTAGCACTGGCATAATTCCCTGATGCATCAGTAAATAGATATTTTTCAGTTCAACCATTTTGGTTTGAATTCAGTTTTCCTTCTCCGAGACTGAAAACAAAAAAACCTTTTAAAAAATGAGGGTATTTTAGGTGTGGGGCTGGAAAAGATTAATGGTATTTCAGCTTATTTCAATGGGGAAAATTGATTTGATATAAGAGGAAATTGTGTTGTGAGCAGAATGAATTGAACTCGTAAGTCAAGGTACCTGTGTGTGTGTGTGTGTGAATATATAATATATATATATATACACTCACACACATATGGTTGGTTGGTAGGATTTCAAAAAACATATATATATCTTATTAGTAAACCGTTGCGGTAAGGGGGAAAAAACGGCAAATAATTTGTTAGTAAAACTTCACCTTGGGAAAAGAAAAGACCAAGAGGGGTGCACCAACTGAAATAATCCATTAATACTATAACACTTGGCCAAAAGGGGGGGGAATCAATATATATATATATATATATATATATATAAATCGCTAGGATTGCTCAAATGTAAAAAGTGCTTGATGCCTAAGGAGAGCAAATAATAAAGTTAAACCTAATGAGTTTGATATACCTACTAATAGTTTCGCTTAGTAGCTCATCAGGACAAGAATCCGACTCTCACACACGCACACATAACCCCTGTGCATAATTTCCTAAGCAGAGTTTAACAAGTTTTGATTAAGTTATCCTTCTCCTAGACTGGTTGCCTAACCAAGGTTATAAAGAGCCCAGTCTGCTCTATTACTTACTCATAGCTGGAGGGAAAATAGTTTCCCAATTATATTAGCGCTATGTGGAATATAAACAGCCTTGTCCAGGATTAGTGATGTATAAGGGAATAAGGCATTTTGTTATTGGCAGACATCTTGAATAAGTTGAATAGTTTTAAAATGCTCATTTTGAATTGGGTCACTGATCAGGCTGTCACATGATAAGACTGGATAACTAATAGTTTATCTACACGGATTTACACAATGCGTTTATTTATTCCTTTTTCTTTTCCTTTTCCTTTACTTTTTCTTGTCCTTTTTTTTATTTCTTTTTTTTTTTTTAAAGGAATTTATCTTAAATCAATTAAAATTGAGGTGGGAGTTGGCTTCTTTTTTTTTTTTTTTTTTCTTTTTTTTTTTTTGCACATGGTTCTGTCAAAATATGAATCCTTTTTAAATAGATCTATTTGACCCATAGATGGTATCCTAACTAGTACTACCATTCCAGGTAAGTGTGGACCTGGGAGTAATGGCAATGAAGCAGTACTCCACTCTCCCCCCAGACCTCCATAACTGGAGCCTCACCATCAGATACAGTTTAATACCATACTATGATATGAAGATAAAACCAGTCATAGAATAATCACTTAATTTTTATCAGTAACCTGATGTTGGCAAAGATAAATTTCACATTAGTTTTCCATTTTAAAAATGAAGGTTAGGTAATTTATTTGATAAAACTTTATAAGATTATTTCCATTTCAGTGGAAAAAAAATGTTAAAACTACAAATTTATAAGTGGCTGGATTTTTCTGAGTGTTCAAAGCCCTGTTGGCTGGGGCAGAAGAATACACAGACTGCATCTCTGCAGAGGGTTAAGACATCCCTCGCCATTGGGGCCACCTGTTGGCTGAGGGTGGCAACCTGTGATGCTTAAGGATGGAACCCTGGTGGCTGAGCAGTCCATGACATGCAACACTCCACTTAGACCCTTACTTAAGCTAGACGGGCGGTCGGAGAGGCCCCCTCTGATCAATCAGCTAGTCACGTCAGGTCCCAGTACCTATATAATTATCCCAACCCTATTGCCCTTACTGTTCTTCTACAAGGGTTGATTTGGCATTAGATAACCCACAAAGATTGATATGCCATTAAACAAAGTAACTGAACTAAGATGATAACTGTTATGCCATTAGTGCCTCCTCAGTCTTACATATCTAAATATTATATCAAAAACATACAAGGAGCGTCAAAGAAGTATCGAGATTTTTTGTACTTTTTGACACGCCTTGTATTCTGAAAACAATGTTCCATTCATTCTTCATTTCTATCTTAGTAAATACAGTTTTAAACTTACTACTTTTTTGACACACCTTGTATTCTGATAAAAATTAATAAATGGAACGTTTGTTTTATTTTTATTTTTTTCCCAGAATACAAGGTGTGTCAAAAAGTACAAAAAAGCTCAATACTTTTTTGACACACCTTGTACACAAAGGTTCCTTTTGGAAATGTTTAGAGTATTTGATATTTACATCAAAAGCAAAATATTTTTTTTAAATTTAAAAAAAAATTATTTTTTTATTTTCTCTCTCTCTTTTCAGGTGGCTAGATTCTTCCGTTTCATTGATGGAACAAGGCATCAGAGAGAAAGAACTTTTGCTACTGAGATTTAAATTCTTCACTTTTTATGATCTTAGTCCGAAGGTAAATAATTTTCTTTTTGTTTGTTTTGTTTTTTGTTTTTTTCCTGTGCCCTGTTATGTCTGTTATCACATGCAGTAAGTTGGCAAATACTTTTTTTTAAAAATGCAAACTTTTTTCTTTTTTTTTTTTTTTTTTTTTTTTCAAAGGAAAAAAAGATTCTGTATTATTCAGGGCTGTGGAGTCAGAAGCAATTATGGGGGCACTGGAGTTAGTAAAACTAGGCTGACTCTAACTTGAATTTACACTTTTATATGGCCCTGATTTAGTCTGTAAAGTTATATAGTGCCCACTCTTCACTTCCCTTTTTTTTTCTTTTTTTTATGTAGTTTCGTTTTTTTTGTCAACCAAAAGTTTTAAAATTGGTTTCTGAAAATGCAGAAACCCCCCCCCCCCCCACAATTAAAAAAATTTCAATCTCATGAAATTTCTCCAATCCAATTACACAGTCGCATAATATGAACCTGTCAATCAAGTTTTTTATCAGATCTCCCCCTCCCCTTGTCTCTTGCATACACAAAACTATTTCATTACCCTACTTTCTTATGTTGATGTACAGGTTAAACTTTCCACACACACTCTGGCATATATATATATATATATATATATAAAGAAACAAACTTGAACTGTCATTTGGCGAGTTATATATAATATATATATGGTCAAAATAAATTTATGATAGCCAAATGACAATTAGTATTATTTGGATTATTCGGACTATTGTCCTCATTTTTATTGTTATCTGTACAACATTTCGGCTGATGTGCCCTCCTCAGGTATTTCTTTTCAAAATCGGGAACCTTCTTGTTGTAATTGGAAGCCATAACGGAACTTTGAACCTAACCCTTTATTCAGTCCACAGGGGTATCCTGTTATCATTCCACTAACCGTAGCTGGGGTACAGGTGTTAAGCTGTGTTAACTATTATTCTATGTTACTCTTATCTTGAGAAGGTTCCCGAGTCCGACAAGAAATGCCTGAAGAAGGCCGGAGGGCACATCAGCCGAAACGTACAGATGACAATAAAGATGAGGACAATAGTCTGAATAATCCAAATAATATGTTTTGTTAAGTTTTTCTTAAATGCATTGTGAATGTACAGGAGATATTGATGATCCCAAATAGAATTATCCCCTACATACCAGTCAGTTGGATACTTTAACCTTTATATTATATATATATATATATATATATATATAAAAAGTTCGGCTGAAGAGTTCATGGGCTAACACATATACTCTCATGGAATGTGATCAAATGAGGTTTATTTTTCAACCTAGCCCCCCACCCCCACGGTCCACACACTTCTTCCATTAGTGTACCAGTGCTTAGATCCTATTGGTCAGTCATGAACTTTTCGGACCACCCTCATATATATATATATATATATATATATATATAAAAAGGTTATCTATCTATCATGGTTTCGGTGTTAAAGACCCTCCCCCTCTCTCTCATATATAATATTTTTATATTTAAACAAATCTTTTATATTTAAGTATTGTTTGTATTGTAATCTTCTCACACACATATATATATATATATATATATATATATATATTAGGAAGACCGCACTGTGCGTGATTCGAAACCCGACTGTCAAGCTGACAGGCGAGCATCTTAACCCTTACACTAACTGGACTTTCTTAGATTTTTCGTTTTGTTTAGAAGTAGCTTTCTATTCCTCTTATAGTGACTTCTTCTACACGACAGTATGAGAAGTAAATACACAAGCGATGTGTTTATGATATGGCTT
>CM042153.1:106949665-106957165 GCA_023376005.1 Doryteuthis pealeii
AACTCTGAATTCAAACCTGTTAAACTCCACTTAAGAAATTGATTTTGTGTTACATCCTGGTCATGTGAAAGGGTTAATATATATATATATATATATATATATATATATATATATACACACACACCAATCTCTACTAACGAGTAGTATGTGACCCATGGTCAATTTTTTAAGCAGAGTTTAACGGATTTGAATTCAGTTTTCCTTCTCCTAAACTGGTTTCCTATCCTGATTTTCAAAAATACATCTTTATTGATTTAACCCCCTCCCCCCCCAAAAAAGAAAACACCTTTATTTTTTTTCTTAAAACCAGGATGATGTGCAACTTCTGTGATGCCCTGTATGTTTTAACTGCTCTGTCAGCTGGGGGAGAAAAATACACTAACTGCACCTCTGCAGAGGGATAAAATCCCCAGCTGTGGGGTGGGGTAACCCGTGATGCTTAAGGACGGAATCCTGTTGGCTGAGCAGTCCATGACATGCAACACTTCACTTTAGCCCTTACTTGCACTAGATTGGCAGTCGGAGATGCCCCCTCTGACCAATCAGCTGATCACGTCAAGCCCTAGCACCAATATGATTGCCCCAATCCTATTGTCCTTTTGGCAATCCCCTTATCCTTTTTATCATATATGTGATGGAAGGCAGTGGCTTGAGGGTCTTGGGTATGACGTTAAACTGTATCTAATGAAGTTCCAATTCTGGATCTCTGGGGAGTGTGGAGTACCCCTTCATCACCATTATTCCCAGGTTCGTTCTGACCTAGAGCAGTAGTCCCTGTTAGGGTCCCATATATGGGTTGAAGAGATTTTTAAAAATTAGTTTTAAAAAGTATTCAAAAAAATTGAGTTTGGCGGGTGGGGGGGAATTTGAATACTGAACAATGAATAAAACTAAAACATCTTTGACATAAAATTACCCCAGGGTTGACATGCTGTGAAATCCAACCAACCCCACGCCCCTCTCTCTCTCTCTCTCTCTCTCTCTCTCTCTCTCTCTCATAACAACTCTCTTTTGTTTACACACACACCCACCCACTTATCTTCCTTTGTCATCACCTCGTTTTCTTTTTTCTCTTTTTTCTTTTTTTTCACCTGTGCATTGTTCTATATGCACAATAAAATTGCAATGCCTTAAGGACAATGCAGATTTTCACCTGGATTCTGTATATGAATGCAATCTGAATATTGTTGATCCACCCCTTAATTCACAACCTGTTCATCGACTGATCTCTACTTGTGTGAGGATTTACTTACATCAGCAGTGGGTTATTGTCTGTATCAACCGGGGGGGGGGGGGGGTCAATGCCCTTTTTGCTAGTGCTTGTCCAGGGTGATTGTTCTTACATCTGCCCTACCGACTGTACCTTCATGTTTATATCATAATCTGCTTCTTGTTTATATTTTACTACAAAGCAACAAAAACCTACATTTATAGATTGTAAAGATTTTGTTAGGGCAATGGCATTAAAAATGTTCTTATATAATAAAGCAATTTCCATTCCAATTTGTAACTTAATAGTATTTGGGGGGGGGTCTCCATTCATACCCATCCCTGGTCATTATAGTTTCTCAAGGGAGATAACTCTTAAATACTAATTATACGGTACTTCCTTGTTTTATTTATCAATTGTGTAAATAGGATGTGACGTATCTCACTTAATGGCCGCTACTAAAAGTGTCCTTCATGTGAATTATCTTAAAAGATTTGTTTGTCTCTTCTTGTATTTTCTATTGAATCTTTAATAGTTTTTTTTTTTTGGGGGGGGGGGTTTAATGTCTAAACTGTGGCTTTATTCAACTTGGTACGTTAGCAATTAGGGTGTGGATGAGGTGTGGGAGCAGCATTTTCACAAGTATATTCTCTTTCACATACTTGATACACCTGAATAGATTCAATTTCTTTTCTTTTTTTTTTTTTTTTTTTCTCTTGAATGATACAAGGCTACAGATGTCCTACTTGAAAAGAAAAAAAAATGAACAAAACCTACTTGGTTGAATGTTTTAATCATTGGTACCTCACTTGAAAATCACTTTAAGAAAATTCTACTTATAGAAAATTAAGATTTTAACTTTGGACTAATAAATTCTAGAAAATAATTTTTTTTTTAACTTTGAAGTAATAAATTCTAGAAAATAATTTTTTTTTTTTAACTTTGGACTAATAAATTCTAGAAAATAAATTTTTTTAACTTTGAAGAAAAACTAATAAATTCTAGAAAATTAAGATTTTTAACTTTGGACTAATAAATTCTAGAAAATAAAAAGATTTTAACTTTGGACTAATAAATTCTAACTAATAAATTTTTTTAACTTTGAAGTAATAAATTCTAGAAAATTAAGATTTTTAACTTTGAACTTTGGACTAATAAATTCTAGAAAATTAAGATTTTTAACTTTGGACTAATAAATTCTAGAAAATAAAAAAGATTTTAACTTTTTAACTTTGGACTAATAAATTCTAGAAAATAAAAAAGATTTTAACTTTGGACTAATAAATTCTAGAATATAATTTTTTTTAAAACTTTGGACTAATAAATTCTAGAAATAAAAAATAAAAATTTTTAGCTTTTGGACTAATAAATTCTAGAAAATAAAAAAATAAAATTTTTAGCTTTTGGACTAATAAATTCTAGAAAATAAAAAATAAAAATTTTTAGCTTTTGGACTAATAAATTCTAGAAAATAAAAATAAAATTTTTAGCTTTTGGACTAATAAATTCTAGAAAATGAAATTTTTAAAAACTTTGGACTAATAAATTCTAGAAAATAAAATGATCCTTGTCACATCCTATTTTTACAAATCTCTTTAAAGAATTTAATCTAAATTTAGCATTCATTTAACTTTTTATCTGTTTGTACTAAGAATAAGAATTTATATAGTTTGTGTCTTAAAACACAATTTACACAGTATTTAAAGCAAACATATGGACATGTTCACACAAAAATGTAATAAGCTTACACCAAAAATTATTTCTCATTAAGAGAAACAAAAATCTTAGCAAATCCACATTTCCGTGGATATTTCTCTCTAATGGTGTAAAAATACATCAGTCACGACTATCGATGTAATTTAGCTTTTGGTCATCTTGTCTGAATATGGTGAGGCGTCTGTCCAGGAAAACAGTTAATTGTATAGTTTTTGTGTATAATAAACACCCCTAACTTTTGGGTTGAAAAATCTGGGAAAATAATTCATCTTATACACTAATCAGGGGACCAGTTTAGCCCAGTCGGTAGAGAACCTGTCTTGAAATTGCAAGGTTCTGAATTCAATACCGGTCCCTGCCAATTCAGCATATGAGTAGCACAGATTGGGTAATCTGATATGTATGGTAAAGCTTCTGGGAGCTGGCAGTAGGTGTTGTGCTCCACTTCAGCAAAACAATCTCCCTGGTCTAGCACTAGTGAAAAGAGGATAGACTCCCTCGCTGTTTATCTAATATTAACAATAGACCACCTGCAGACTTTTTACTATTAATGTTAGGAAGACTTGAGACCTAAAGATTATTATGAGTTACTTGAAACCCTATAATTGCTTGCAAATTGTTTGTGTTAGATAAGAATACTTGAAATCCTATAATTGCTTGCAAATTGTTTGTGTTAGATAAGAATACTTGAAACCCTATAATTGCTTGCAAATTGTTGGTGTTAGATAAGAATACTTGAAACCATATAACTGTGCAAATAAATGATTATCATTAGATAGAAATAGTTACTTTATACCATATAATTGTGTATAAAAATGAATGCAATTCCACAGAATAAAATAACTCCAGATAGTTTGACATACTGTTAAAATCAATCATATTAAGCCCAGGTAAAAAAAAAAAAAAAAAAAGACAAATTGGGATTTAAATTATCTGACACCCAAGAAACTTCATAAAAAAACGTTCTGTAAAAATGAATAAGTTTTTTTTTTTTTTTTTTTTAAATAAAAAAAACTATAGTCTATGCTTCATCATAAACTTAAGTTTATTATAAGAACTCTGTTGATCTGAAGAAAAGTTCCCTGGATCCTTGCATTGAAATGTCCTGGGTATAACGTTAAACTGAATCTAATGGTAAAGTTTCAATTTTGGAGCTCTGGGGAGTGTGGAGTACCCCTTCATTGCCATTACTCCTAGGTCAATTGTGACCTGGAGTGGGAGTACCTGTTAGGGTCCCATCTATGGATTAAATAGAAAAAAATGAGTTTCAAAAAATGTTTTTTTTTTTTTTTTAATTTTGTATACCCATTAAGAAACAAAATGTCTACGGCATAAAATAACCCAACAAGTGTTGACATGCCGTAAAATCCAACCAACCAACCAGTATTGAAACTGAGAGGAAGTTTATAAGAGGATCCCATGTCCTTCCAAGATAAGTGACAAATATCCACAATGTTTTAGTAGTAGTAGTAGTACGAGTGGAGCAGTAGCAGTTGGTGCTTATCAGGCATTAACCACTGAATTAGGTCAGACACAACCATCTCAGCAGATGGTGAATGACTAACTGAATGCAGCAGCAGCAACAGGCTAACGTTGATTGCAAAGATTTTAAAGTGTTTGCACCTCTTTTAAGGTTTTTTTTTTCTCTCCCCTCACACCCCCTCTCCCTCATAAAAACCCGATATATATTATCCAAACAACCTCTAGGGTAAGCTGCACTCGGTGTCTCATACAGGTTTCTTTCATTTTGACGCGTCCTTCTTCAACCTTTTTTAACAAGCCACAAAGATAAGAATATACAATTTATTTATTTTACTTTGTAAAGAAAAAATTTTTTAAATAAAAAAAAAAAAAAAAAAAAAAAAAATCAGGGGAAGCCGTTAAATTATGTCACCGCCCCATAACGTATGAATATAAATATTCTTGTTTCATTTGAGGGCCCAGGCGTATGTCACCACTCTCCTTGAAAATATAAGTAGAAAGCTTTCTCATCTGAGGAATGAACATCGTGAAGTGGTTGGTGCAACACGTCTCAAGGGAGGGGGGGGTGCGCAAGAACTGAAATATGATATAAGCCATTTTAGAATTTGCCCTGTCTGCTGCGTTTAAAGAACACTGACTGTATCCCCCCCCCCCTGCAGAAGGGTAAATTGACTGCCTCAAAAATGGGGGGGGTGTCTTTGATATGACAATCTACATCTGATGGTGAAGCATAGACTCTGGGGAGTGTGGAGTACTCCTTCATTACTATTACTCCCAGGTCTACTCTGACTCTGAGTGGTATTACTTGTTAAGGTCCCATCTATGGGTCAAATAGATCTATTTAAAAATGATTTGTATTCAATAGGAATACTTGATGGCATATAACTGTAAATTATTTCTATTAAGAATAGTTACTTGAAACTATAACTGTTTACCAAGGATTATTATTATTACTAGCAAAATAATAAAAAAAACACCCTCTGGGCGACATAAAATAAATATTGCCTGAGGGGATGAGAGTTGAAAATTTAATATCAGAGAGTTTGTATCATAAGTAAAATCATCAAATTCATTAAAGGAGTAAAAAATAAAACAAATTTATTAAAGGAGTAAAAAATAAAAAATTGAAATGGTAACTTAGTTCTGATAACTTTAAATATATATTAAAATAAAAAAAAAAACTATATATAGATAGATAATACCAGGTATGTATTTATTAAAACTTGTTTAAAAAACCAATGAGGACTGTCTAACATTGCATGCTCAAATTTTGAGTGTATTCTATTTATGACGATTTTAGGCAGTGTGACGTAAGCAGTGACGTAATTTTTGTTACAGACAAAACCCGGAAGCAAATCTCCATAATAAGATTATTATTATTATTATTATTATTATTAGTTACTTGAAATCCTATAACTGTGTAGACAAATGACTATTATTTGATAGAAATAGTTACTTGGGACCATATAGTTATTAGTATTGTCGCTAGAGTCCTACAATCAGGTATATTAGCACTATTTATAATATGCCTAGACCACATCCTATGAATGCTATTTGATCTAATAAAAGAAAAAGGCATCACATTAAAAACTGTGCATATTATTTATAGGGCCGAGTTAACTCAGTCGGTAGAGCGTTCGGCTAGAAACCACAAGGTTCTTAGTTTGATACCGGCCCTCGCTAACTCAGCGTATGAGTAACACAGGGATCTGATGTAGGTATGGCGCTCCACCTGAGTCAAAAAAAAATCTCCCTGGTCTAGTGTTAGTGGAAAGGGGATAAACTCCCTCACTGATTGGCTGATACCGACTTTAGGCCACCCCCGAAGACTTTACTAAGGATTGCTATTAGTGACTTAAAACCAAATAACTGTGTGCAAACAAATGACTATTACTGATTAGAAATGCTTATTTGAAACCATATAATTGTGTATAAATTATTAGTATTAGATAGGAATACTTGAAACCCTGCAACTGGGTGCAAATTATTTGTATTAGATAGGAATGCTTCATATCATAACATTAAATTATTTATATTAATAATAGTTACTTGAAGCTATAATTGTTTACTTAGGATTATTATTATTATTATTTACTCCTTTTGAGTTTTCACATCAGTGTTAGCTGATGGTCTTTCACTGGAGTCTGAGTGACAGCAAGTCTCCTCAGGTCTCTACTGAGTATTCTGGCAGATTGCAACAGTGCAGTGTTCTGAATGGTTTCAATTCTTCCTCTGATTTCCAAACTTTCCAAACCCTTTTCCAATCCTTTTGGGACCGTTCCAAGTGCACCAACTACAATTGGTATAACTTTGACTTTCATATTCCATAACTTTTTCAGTTCTCTGGCAAGGTCCAGATATTTGTCCATTTTTTCATTTTCCTTTAGCTTCACCCTGTGATCTGCTGGAACTGAAAAAAAAAAAAAAAAAATTATCATCATTATTATTATTATATAGGGCCGGGTTAGTTCAGTCGGTAGAGCGTTCGGCTAGAAACCACAAGGTTCCTAGTTTGATACCAGTCCTCGCCAACTCAGCGTATATGTAGCACAGGAATCTGTGCGGTAAAGTAAGGAGCTGATGGTAGGTGTGGCGCTCCACCTCAGATGCTAAAACAATCTCCTTGGTCTAGCGCTATTGAAAAGGGGATAGGCTCCCTCGCTGACTGGCTGTTACCGACATTAGGCCGCCCCGTTGACCTTACTTTTTTATTATTATTATTATTATTATTAGTTGAAATCATATAATTGTATGCAAACAAATGATTATCATTAAATAAAAATAATTACTTGAAACCATATAACTATGTAAATAAATTCATATTGAATAAAAATAATTACATGAAACTAATTGTGCATAAACTATCTCGGTATTAGATAAGAATACTTGATGCTGAGTAATTAAATTATTTATATAAAGAATATTTACTTGAAGCTGTAATAGTTTACTGGGGATTCTTATTAGTTACTTGAACCCATATAACTGTGTGCAAAAGACTATTATTTGATAGAAATAATTACTTGAAATAATATAATTATTAGTATTAGATAGGAATACTTGAAGCCGTACAACTGTGTGTAAATTTATGTATT
>CM042153.1:106962165-107100456 GCA_023376005.1 Doryteuthis pealeii
TCTTTTCTGTATCAGCCAATCCGCGAGGGAGTCTATCGCCTTTTCACTAGCTTTTCATCTGATTTGGAGCGCCACCTCTGGTCCTTAGTTTACCGCACAGATCTGTGCTACTCATACACTAAGTTGGCGAGGGCCGGTATCAAACTAGGAACCTTGTGGTTTCTAGCTGAACACTCTACCGACTGAGCTAACCCGGCTCCTCTATTAGTGTTTGGTTATTTTAATTTCTTATTTATTAACTGCCGTTTTTAATCAAAAGTCAAATATAGGGGTAAGGGGTTTGCATAATACGATCATCTCAGTGCAAGAATACCCATCTTTTAAATATTAGCAGTCATGATCCTGGTTCAAACCTGACCTTTGCTCCAGGTGAGGAAGTTGGCAAGTATTTTTGCCTTGGAGGGGGGAGGTGGTAATGTTAGTTCATAACACTTTTCAAAAGTTTGAACTTTGGAATTTTTTATTTAATAAGAAAAATTAAAAAAGATATTTAAAGAAAACTTGTAATATTTCTGAATTTAAAGATATCCCATTAAAAAATATATTTGCCATTAAAAAAATAAATAATATTTGCCATTAAAAAAATCTTTGCCATTAATTTTTTTTAAAAATCCAATTAATTTTTTATTAATTTTTGCCATTAATTTTTTTTTTTAAATTTTTGCCATTAAAATTAATAATAAAAATCTTTGCCATTAAAAAATTTTTTAAAAAATCTTTGCCATCATTTGTTTAATCCTTTCACTTGATTTGTCTTTTTCAGGATGTGAGACTAGCCCTGATGTAAATCTTTCTAGTAAGAAATATGGAATAAAATTGTTTGAACCAACAAAAGAAGGAATGTCAGAAATATGGCTTCGGCTTGAGACAGTAAGTAGCAAATAATTATTGTGTTAATATTTGGATTTTGTGACTTGGGTTCAAATTCTGGATAAGGCTGTTTGTGTTTCACTTCTCACTAAGGCCTCCACTTAAACCCTTACTCAGGCAGTCGGAGAGGCCCCTTCCGATCAATCGACTGATCATGTAAAGCCCTAGCACCTATATGATTGCTCCAACCCTATTGCCTTTATAGCAAGCCTCAACCCTTTTTATCATATGAGGGCTAGAAGGTGTCCTGGGAATGACATTAAACTATCTAATGGTGAGGTTCCAGTTCTGGAGGTTTGGGGAATGTGAAGCACCCCTTTATCACCATTGCTCACAGATCCACTCTAACCCGGAGTGGTAGTACCTGTTGGGGTCCCATCTATGGGCTAAATAGAAAAATATCTTTATAAAAATAAAAAAATTGAGTATCCATTAACAATGAATTTATTTCAAAACTTTGTTGGCATTAAATGACCCACTGAGGTTGATATGCCGTAAAACAAACCAAACTCACTAATGCCCTTAGGAAAGACATAAATCCATCTCTAGGCTTACGGTCAAGTCACGATGAAAGCAAAAGCAGGTACTGTAAGCAACTTGATATCAAAATGATTTGATTCAGCATTAAATGACCCGAAAAGGGTTGATATGCCGTAAAACAACCAACTATCTATCCATCTCAATCTGTTCATATCCATCGCTTACAGTCAAGTCACGATGAACGCACCGGTTCCTACTAGATCACTGAAGTTAAGCAGCAATGAGCCTGTTCAATACTTAGATGAGTGACCATTTAAGCAACAGCCGGTGCTGTAAGCCACACCTGATATCAAGATGACTTGATTTGGCATTAAATAACCTGAAAACGGTTGATATGCCATAAAAAAGCCAATCAAAATCCTCCATCTTGATGATATAAATTAGTCGAGTAGACTGGGCTCTCTCGCCTAGGTGTCTTCAACCAGTGTGACACGGGGGGTGGTAAAATCAGGAGTAGGAGTTCCCAAGACAATTAAACGTTGTATTAAACTTTGTCCTGGCAACTTGTGTGGCAAAACTAATGCCAAATTGTACACCATCTTGCCTCTTTCCCTTAGACGAACATTGGGATTGGCAAGTAGCGGGAGGGAGACCTGCTGTATGGGACGTGGGGGAGACCTGCTGTAGGAACAACTGTCAGTCTCCCACTCATACACATTTCTATATGGTAGTGCACTGTCCCTGTATTATGCTAAAAGCCTCTCAGAATGACTGTCTAGGCTAAGTAAGGGCTAAAGTGGAGTGTTGCATATCATGAACTGCTCAGCCAACCAGGATTCCGTCTTTAAGCATCACAGGACACGACCTGCAGACCCATTGGAGGGGTCTTACCTCTCTACAGAGGTGCAGTTGGCATATTCTACAGCCTAGCCATATCAGCTGTGACTTTAGAATATACCGAATACACCTCTACAGAGGAATAAGACACCAACCATCCCCACCACCCCACATGGGACCACCTGTGGGCTGACTTGTGATGCCTAAGGATGGAACCTTGGTGGCTGAGCAGTCCATGACATGCAACACTCCACTTAGGCCCTTACTTAAGCTAAGACAGGCGGTTGGAGAGGCCCTTCCGATCAATCGGCTGGCTACATCAAGCCCTAGCACTTATATGATTGTCCCAATCCTATTGCCCTTATGGCAAGCCCCAACCCCTTTCTATCATATATGTGCTAGAAGGTGGTGACTAAGGGTCTTCATATCCTGTGTATGATGTTAAACTCTATCTGATGGTGAAGTTCCACTTCTGGAGCTCTGGGGAATGTGAAGCACCCCTTCATCACCATTGTTCCCAGATCCACTCTGACCCGCAGTGGTAGTACCTGTTAGGTTCCATCTATGGGTTAAATAGAAAAAATGTGTTTAAGACAAATTGAATACCATCAAGAATGAATAAAGCAAAAACATCTGTGGCATAAAATGACCCAATAGGTTCGCATGCCATAAAACCCAACCAATTCTACAGCCGCAGCCGACAGGTCGGAAGAATGTTGAGTTATTTTCAGTATTTTCTGGGCCATTCTGTATAAGCATACTGTAACCATGTTTGGTAATCCTTAACTTATTCCTTGTAAATTCCTACCATAAAATAAACTGAACCCTCATTTTATATCCGTGTTTTTGCAATAAAATGCTTTATTTTTCTTGCACCCGTTATTTTACAACTTTTAGAATATACACATTAAAGTGAATATTAAAATAAATAAATAAAATATATTAGTATTGTAAAATAATGGGTGCAAGAAAAATAAAACATTTATTGCAAAAACACGGACATAAAATGGGGGTTCAGTTTATTTTATAATAGGAATTTACGAAGAACAAGTTAAGGATTACCCCATGTTTTTAATCCTGATTTACATTTTAAAATTTTTTTAAAGATATCTTTAATGCTAATTTTTTTTTATTTTTCTCTCTTTCTCTAGGAGGAAAATTATTGCCAGTGGATGGCTGCTTGTCGACTGGCTTCTAAGGGTAAGACAATGGCTGACAGTACCTATGAGAGTGAAGTGAACGCTCTGAAGACCTTCCTCAGTATGCAACAGCCGGCTACTCGAAATTCTACTGATAACAGTGTGAGTCGAGATATTCACGTAGAGGATTATGTGGCACCTCGCTTTGCCAAAAAACTAAAGTCATCTCAAGTAAGTTTTTGCATCTACACTTTTTTTTTTTTTGTACTATTTGGATTATTCAGAATATTGTCCTTATAACGTAGGTGCAAAGTTATTAGATACTTTGCATACAAATAACTCCGACGAAGGTTAATAGACAAAGACATTTAATATACACAGCACATGGATAACAGTTGGTACAACGTACATGGTAAACAGTTACATATATCAAGAGGTACACAAATAAAGATAAAGACACATTCATGAATGATACAGATATACATATATGAGTACGACATGAGACTAGGAATAGTCCATGCTGTGAAGACTTACAGTAATGTAAGGTGGGCGGAACCCCAACGAGAGGGGTTAGATAAAATCTACCCCCATGTGGCTCGTAGTTGCTGAAACAGGAAAAGAGAGCGAAAGTGTTTGAAACCGGCGCTTAAATACTATGGTGCCCTAGCGGGCACCAACGAACTAAAAGGGGCAGACAACTCCACCAGGCGAATACAAACTAACGCTACATCCTCATCTTTATTTTATCTGTACAATGTTTTGGCCAATGTGCCCTCTGGCCTTCTTATTGTCGGACTCGGGAACCTTCTCTTGTAATTGGGAACCTTCACAGAACTTTGAACCCAATCCTTTATTCAATCCACGGGGGTAGATGATTCTGATTCTGCTAACCGTGATTAAATAAGGTGTTGCCCCCTTTTTTTTTCCAAAGAAATCAATAGTGATGAGTCCTCTCATGTCCTAGAGCACTGTCAGCAGGACTTTATTTACTTGCCTGGAACCTTTTTTTATTTATTTATTTATTTTATTTATATTCAGGTTTGTAGTGGCAAATCCCAATGTTTTTTTTTTTTTTTTTTTTACCAAAACCTGTTTTTCTGTACATATCACACATAAATTTCATATGGTTTGAGCTTCTCGGCCAACAAAAATTTGATGACAGACCTCTGTTCAAGTCTAGAGCACTAGATTTGCCAACCATTTTGAACAGCCTCAAAACAAATAGTTTTATGAGATTAAAATATTTGTTTGCTATAAACCAATTCCAAACAATGCCGAGTTTACATTTATGGAAAAAATTCTGGAAAAAATTTATTTAAAAATATTTTCTCTCTGACTTAACCATATTATACTTTTTAGTTCTGAGAGATCTATATATTAATACGGTTATTCCTAAATCTTCTGTCCATTATCATCCTGCAACACCCTCTTTTTAAAAATGAGACTGTCCAAATTGTCAAAGATGCAATGAAAAAATGTGAATACAGATTATCTAGTGTCACTTAATCTCAATTTTATTTGTCCCATTTTATTTCACCCAATTTTTAAAATGAAACCTTCCAAATGGTCTTGTGTTGCTTAAATACCCAACATAAAATTAAAATGAATTAAAAAAAAAAAAAAAAATTTTTTTAAAAAGTTACATGTTTGCTTTTATTTATAATATTGAAATTGTGAATTATGGAAGATATTTTGGTAATTTTGATTTTATGTCGTCCAGGTCTCCAGCCTTAATTTACGCTATGTTTTAGTGAGCCAGTGTCAGGCAAATTTCCTGCACAACTTTTTTTTTTTTTTCGAGTCGTATTTTTGTCACTTTTGTTTTTGTATCATTTATTGCAAAGGCAACAGTAGAATTTATGTTATGAAATTGCAAATCCTCATTTCTGGCTTAAATAACTCCTTTTGATTTTTGTTTGGTTTCATGGAAATTCTTCTGGTTCTGCTAGATAAAACTATTCTTGATAGTCTGGGTAGCGGGGGAAAAAATCTGAATAAACACCAGATGTTGTAATTAACTTAAGTTTTCAACACTTGGGTTGTATATCCTGCTTTGAAAACTGGAAAGGAATTAATATTACTGACTGAATATAATCCTAATATTAGTAATGGTTTTCTGGTATTTTGTATCCTGGTGTTTAATTTATTTTATAATCAATGCTTGTATTATAGTCCCATGGGTGTGCATGATCTGCATATGTATTTTTCTTATCTCAATTAGTCACATGCACTAAGCTGGTTCCAAGATGGCTGAGACTTTAGACTGCACCTCTGCAGAGGGGTAAAATTCCTTCAATGGTGCCACCTGTTGACTAAGTGTCGACACGTGATGCTTAAGGATGGAACCCAGGTGGCTGAGCTGTCCATGACATGCAGCACTTCACTTTAGCCCTTGCTTAGGCTAGACGGGCAGTCGGAACTCCCCCCCTCCGATCAATCAGCTGGTCACATCAAGCCCTAGCACCTAAATGATTGTCCCAACCCTGTTGTCCTTATGGCAAGCCCCAACCCTTTTTATCATGTGCTAGAAGGTAGTGATTGAGGGTCTTTTTGTACTGGGTATGACGTTAAACTCTATCTGATGGTGAGGTTCCAGGTCCGGGGGAATGTGGAGCACCCCATTTCTCCTAGGTCCACTCTGACCCAGAGTGGTAGTACCTGTTAGGGTCCCATCTATTGGTTAAATAGAAGAAAAAATGTGTTTAAAACAAATTGAGTAGCCATCAAGAATGAATAATACCAAAATGTCTTTGGCATAAAATGACCCAACAAGGGTTGACATGCCGTAAAACCCAACCAACCTGACACACACTCTATACAATTTTTTTCTATGCTTTACCAATTCTTTGACTTTAATTCAAATTGTCTTCATTTGTCGTTATTTTCTCCAAGTGACAATTGTAAACATTTTCATTTCAGATTGTTCGTCGTATCACAGATACTCATTCAAATGTAAAAGATTTGAACCTGACAGACGCCAAATTGGCTTACATCAAAGCATGGCAGGCACTTCCCGAATATGGAATTACATATTTTATTATTAAAATGAACAACAACAAAAAAGAAGTAAGAATGATTTTCTGTCTATCTCTCTCTGTCTATCTCTCTCTGTCTATCTCTCTCTGTCTATCTCTCTCTGTCTCTCTCTGTCTATCTCTCTCTGTCTATCTCTCTCTGTCTATCTCTCTCTGTCTATCTCTCTCTCTCTCTCATTTCATAAAGAAATGGGATATGTTCCCACAATAGGGGAGAGAGGGGCAAAATATGGTGTCATCTGCAGCAAAGTGCAGAGAATCATCTCAATAGAAGAATCAGTCGCCTGTGTTGATAATGAATTTTAATGAAAACTGTTGTCAACTCTTGTGAGAGAATTTCCATATTCTCAACCGACAATTGTTGGGAATTTAATTCATAGCAACAGAAAGTCAAGATTTCATTTTCATTAGTTTCTCATTTAGAGCATCCACCCAGGAACTACAAGGCTTCTGGTTCGATACTGGCACTCACCAACTCAGCACATGAGTAGCACAGTTTGGATCTGTGCAGTAAAGTGAGGAGCTGATAGTAGGTGTGATACTCCACCTGAGTTGACAGAAACAATCTCCTTTGGTCTAGTGCTAGTGAAAAGGGGATAAACTCCCTCGCTGTCTGGCTGATACTACTGATATTAGCCCCCCCCCCCCCCCGACTTTACTTACTTTCTTTTATTTATTTATTTTTTTTTTTTTAATTTTTTTTTTTTTTTTTTTTTACTTAGTTAAAAGAAAAATTCTAAACTAAAACCGCCTAACACAAAAATCTGAAAAATTCAAGAAGTAAAACCTTATCAATTACACTGTCTAAAAATTCCGTCCATTGTAATTGTAAATTACTAAGAAGAATGGTGCCACTAGAAAAATTCCCAAGGCAGCTATAATCATGGGGGAGGGGTTACTTTTAGCGTGTCACAGGGAGAGAGAGAAATTGGCCTCTTTATGAATTTTAAAATTTTTACTCAGCCCAAAATTTTTGGATTTATTGGGTGGGGTGGGGTGGGGTTGACAATGATGAAAAAAAAAAAAATTTCTCTTATTGACTTACATGTGAAGGATCAGCTTATCTAATTTTTTTTTCCCCTTTTTCAGGAATTGATTGGTGTGGCTAGCAATCGGATCATTCGAATGGATCTAAGCTCTGGCGACTCCATCAAAACTTGGCGTTACAACACTCTTCAGACTTGGACTGTCAACTGGGAATCTCGTAAAGTGATTCTAAAGTTTGAAGAAGAGGAGATTGTCTTTGACAGTTTAGCTTCCGATTGCAAAGTTGTTCACGAATTTATTGGTGGATATATTTTCCTTTCCATGCGTTCTTCAGATAAAAGCCAAACTTTGGATGAAGCTCTCTTCCACAAATTAACCGGAGGTCGATTGTAATCAATTTCTGTCGCCGCTGCCCAATGGCATCACCGCCTTCTTAAAAAAAAAAAAAAAAAAAGAAAAATCTGCTGAGCAAATCTAAACGTCCTTTTTCTGCCTTAAAAAAAAGAACTCAAACTCAGAAAGCCTTCCAGTTCTAAAAAAAAAAAAAAAAAAAAAAAAAAATGGTCTCTGCTTCATTTTTCAGTAGCAACAAAATATCCAATCAGCATAAAGCTGTCTAATTAAAAAAAAATCTAATAAAAAAAAAACAAAAAAAAAACAACTTTATTTTTTAGAAGAGAAAGAGCGAGAAAGAAAAAGAAAGACTTATTCCCCCCGTCCATTTGTTAAACTTTCAAATACCTGGCCCAAATATATATATATAAATATATATATCTTCAAATATACACAAAAAAAAAAAGACTTTTATTTTGTAATACGACAATTAGGACTGAAAAAGTTAACGAAATAGTCTCTCATTTGTTGCATAAGAGACAAATAATTCTAGGACCCATTAAGAAATTGTGTATGCTTATCTTGTAAAGAAAAAAAGGTAACATCGCTTTTGCCTTAAGAACAAATACAACTCCCCCCTCCCCCCCCTGAAGGTTTGTATTTCTCTTTCTAAACATGGCATTTATGGTCTTTCTTTGTATTTATTCATTATGTTTAAAGAGATTTCAAGACGTACAAGGACTTTTTTTATTCTTTTTATTTTTTAATTTTTTTTTTTTTTTTTTAAAGATATATAAAACCGGATTCTCTCCACATTTCATTTTTGCTAAGAGATTTTTTTTTTTTTTTTTTTGTGAACTGGCACTTTGTCATCATTTTTTGTGCACAAGAAGGGGCAGTTTGTCATCATTTTTTGTGCACTTTTTTTCCCCTTAAATGTGCTATAAAGAAAGATTATTGTTATCTAAAAACAAAACGACTTCAAACTTATTAAACTGCTAATCTTTATAAAGTCTTTATAAAAAATTAAAAAATCAAAGAAAATAAAACTTGTACAATAAAGTTATATGTATACATATATATATATATATATACACACACACGCACAATATTATGGTTGTTGTTTACTAAGTTTCACTTTGTGTGACACACAGGCCGTAGTTTAGTTATCATCTTCCTGCTGTTCCTTGGATTTTTGTTATATATTGATAAACCATTGATTTTTGTACGGTTAGTGTTGTTACATTACGCTCTCCTTTTGGAATGGAAAGATGACATGTCAACGTGTGTGTTATGGCTCTTATTTCTGAATGGAGTGACGTGTTCATAGTAAAAATATTTTGTATACTTATCTCTGGACTGGTACTACATCAGAGAGGCTCAAATCTTCATTACTGGATTGATGCTGGAGTTGGCTGACAATTCCTGGGTGTTTGGAGTCTGGAAACCAACTTGGTGTGCTGGGGGAATCTTGCCTTGTGCCATTTAGAGTTTTGAGTAATAACACAAGGCCACTTCTTTTTCTCATGAGATTTTTATTTCCCCCAAGCAAAAACTGCCGAGAGCAAAATGCCCATGTCTCACTTTCAACACATAATTCCAAACTCGTTCAACATTCTCTCACCTCTCACTTCGCCACGACTCGTCCAATAGAAACAATGCCATCTCTTAATGATGATTCATCCTTAAACTTTTCCATTCTCAACTAACACATTTTTGGTAAAAACTCTGTGCAACATGTCAGTGTTATACTCATATCTACCCCCCCTCCCATGTTACAGTGTAACTAGATTTTGAATTTAAAAAAAAAAAAAAGTTGAAATTCAAAATCTGTAGGGTTAGATTATTGATAGGTAATGACCTTTAGTTGATCCCAACTTCATGCCACTGGGAAACGTGAAAACGGAAGTTGAGTTTAACTTGGTTAGTAAGCAGCTAAGCATCATGTCCGCTTCACTTCAGCCGTGGTTGAGAAAGTCTGGTTCTAAAGAAAGAAAGAAGTGATCACTTAAAATATAAGCCTCATGTTGTCTCTGTTATTCAACCTTTGTGAAGCAACTTCTACAGAACCAGACCAATTACAAAAAATAAAGTCAGACCAGCATCTTTAGAACAGACCGACTAGTTAGAAGAATGTCCCAGCTCTGCAAGAAACAGACTATGGTACCAGCCGAACTACTGAAGCAAGCAAGAAGATAAAGGCATTAAATATGCGAGGTTCTATACGAATGCCTCCCAAGAACTTTCTCCATAGCCAGACTGGATGGCTATATAACATGTTGCCCATGTTATGATAGTTATTGGAAATCAGTTTTTGAAGAAAACAACAACAAAAAAAAAAAAACTATTGCTACTAAAATTGACACAAACACATGGGAGTAGATGCAAAAAATAGAGCGTCCTGGCACCTCAATGTTAAGTCAAGGCACAGAGAGGGGTGAGGCAGAGAGAGAGTAGCCTCGACAGAAAAAGAGCCAGAAAGAGAAAAGCCAGCAGCAGAAAGCTCAGTTTGTGTACATTCAGTGCACCAAAGACTGTCACTCAAGAATTGGCCTCCAGAGTCACTTGCGCTGATGCAGATAAAAATTTAAAAAAATGTTATTTTATTTTGGACACTATGCCATCGTCCTTAGTGGCCGGAAAGGATCCAATACAATACTAAAATGGATGCACTACTCAGGAATGATAATGTCTATTTTTTTTTTAAAATAAAGAACACAACAGATTGCATTTTATTTAAGGACTTCAATCTTTAAAAAAAAAAAAAAAAAAAGCTTCCTTAATAACTTTTAAATAGTGAGTGAAGTTTTGAAAAAAAAATGATGGTATTTATTTAATACTGTTTACTCATAACATTATTTTTGCTCTTCAAGTTATGTTGTCTCTCTCTAATGTTATTTTCTATTGAAAAGGTAAGTAAAATAGAAGTTATGAAACATCTATTAATATTAGAGATTGTGTCTAACCGAAAAAAAAAAAACTGTCACTGCTTACATCACATTCATTTTGGGAATTAAGTTTATCAATGAATATCTAATTTACAGTCAGTATCATTACAATATTAAAATTCTATGAAAATATAATTAAAATAGTTTTTTCCTAAAATATATTGGGGTAAAAATATTTTTTTTACAAGGATGACCACTCCCTTGTTTAATTTTATGAAATCCAAACAAAATATCTTACTCATAAGATTTAAATTTTTCTTTACAGCTAAGAGTCTGAATGATTAAATCAGTAATTTTAGAAATGTTTTGGAGGTCCTTACTGTTACAAAACAAAACAAATATTACAGTGGGTGAATGTTTTTAATTAATTTTCAAAAAATATTAAATGTTTTATTTAATTTTCCCATACCTCTCAGGCAATATCTTTCAAAAATTTATTTTTTACACTGACTGGAATACGTTTTTTCTTTTTTTGAAAGACTAAAGAAAGTTCCCTTGACCTTAATGAGTCCAATAACATATTTTAAATTGGATCAAGATCACCTTCAGTCCTGTTCTCTTCACTTCTGACACCTCTGCCCTGGTTAGAAGGTAGTTTGCCTCTCTGGAAGAATCGTGCCCATCAACCCTCTCTACTTCTTCCAGAAGGATAAGATTCCTTTTCTAATAATCAGGAGAGAAAAAAAGTCAAAGGCATTTTTAGGTTTTTATATTTTATTTCCTGATAAAGACAATTTTTGTAACTTTTTTTTTTTTTTTTTTTTTGATCAAAAATAAAATCTGACAATATTCACATAAGATGTATTGTGGATTTTATAAGACTTCATTTGTAGAGATTTAATAAATTGAAAAATAATTCCAAAAATGTTGGACAAGAAGACGAGTTCAATCGAAACTTTATCTGAAGAAGACGAGTTCAATCGAAAACTTTATCTCAAGATAAAATTTGAATTATTTACATTTTTTAATTTTTTTTTTTTTTTTTTTAATAGAAAAATTTTCTGACATACATGATTTAAAATTTTTTTTTTCCTATGTAGATTAAGAGATTTCTGTCCACACATTCAGATCTGTTGTCAAACATTTTCTAAAAGACTTTAATTGCATTAGCTGCCATATTGGTAAAGAAAGGAAAAAGGTTTAAAAAAAAAAGCAAATTATTTTTCTCTTCATTGGAAAGTTGCAGCCAACAATTCTTGGGCTTCTTTTTGATGCACTTGTGCAACACCAACGGCTGCAGTTGCTAAATGACCTCTGCCCACATACTGCAACTGGAAAAGATAAAAGATTTTATTCAATTTTAAAATCTGACCCAAACAATCTTTTTAAGATAGTATTATCTGCGGTATTCGGGCTGTTGTTTTCTGTACAACGTTTCAGCTGATGTACCCTCCAGCCTTCTTCAGGTATTTCTTCTCGGACTCTGGAACCTTCTTGTCGTAATCGTAAAACCAATTGGACACACAGCGTAGTGGATAAAGGAGTTAAGTTAAGACAGTTCTAAGTGACAGTTATCTCTGGACTGCAGGTTCAATCCTGGTCAAAGGCAGCAGTAACAGAATAAGTAACACAGCTTAACGCCTTGAGAACAGGATACCCCCATGGACTGAATAAAGGGTTAGGTTCAAAGTTCCGTGATGGTTCCCAAGTCCGACAAGAAATACCTGAAGAAGGCAACTGGGCATATCGGCTGAAAATGTTGTACAGATAACAATGAAGATGAGGACAATAGTCCGGATAACGCAGATAATACTAATCATCAAGTCTCATCTCAAATATTCAGAGAAATAGTGTTAAGCCAGCTCCACATTTTGAATTGGGGACATCACAGTTTTATCGACATATATGAACTTTTTTCTTTTTTTGACTTGAGGCATGATAATAATCATTGCTGAACCTATAATTAATGACAAATCATTTTCACCCCTACAAATACGATCAAACTAAACATGTGAGGTGGAAGGGGGTGGGATGTAGGGTTCAACTGTACCTACTCACCTTACAAGCCAACAGATTGTTAAATCTTGGTGCAATAAAAGTCCAGGCGCCCATGTTTCTGTGTTCTTCTTGGCTCCAAATAAATTCTTAAAAAAAAACAAATGTTAACATATCCAGAAACAAAATTTTGCAGTTTAAAACACATTAAGAGATGCTGATAGATAAGCGTCTGCGTCACTGACACAGAAAAATCTAAAAGGATGCAGAAAAATCATATCCATGTGTCCCAGTGTTTTTTTTTTTCTTCCACCACCATTTCCAGCTAATTGTAAATACATTTCAATATTTTCTTGGAAACGAATTACACTATGAGGAACAAGGTAGAGGTTAGACAGCTTCAGTTGTTCATAGATAAAAACTCTACAATTTATTAAGAAATTTCCTGGGGACTCATTCAAATCAAATCCATGCATCCCAGGATGCACTAACTTGCAACTAGAAAAAAGTGAAAATTGTTTATAACTTCAATTTTAATGTTATGATTCAAAATAGGGCCGGTTTAGCTGAGTTGGGAGAACATCCGCATAAGGAATCACAAGGTTCCTAGTCCTTGCCAACTCAGTGTATGAGTAGCACAAAAGAGCTGATGGTAGGTTTAGCACTCTACCTCAGATGCAAAAACAATCTCCTTGGCTTAGCCTATTCCCTTTTCACTAGTGCTGTCTGGCTGATACCGACTTTAGGCCACCCCACGACATTACTTACTAATAGATTAAAATCAGGGTATGTTAGCAAGCTAATCTCACAAATCCATTACTACTCCATAGCAAGTTCAACCCTTGCTGGATGCCCCAATCTTGAGACCAACTCAGGATGGGGGGTAAATATTAGTAAAATAGGCAAAGTGGCCTGTTGTAGGTATCAGCCAGATAGAGAGGGAGTCTATCCCCTATTCAGTGGTTATTGTCTGGAGTGGAGCACCACAGCTACCATCAGCTCCCCCACTTTACCACACTGCTACTCATGCACTGATTTGGCAAGAGGCCATACAGAGTTTCTTTCTGATTTGAGTAAATAAGTTGGATTGATCTATAATTAATGACTGAATGTTTTATTCTACAATGTTATGGGATTAACTGACTGTAAGGAAAGTTACCCATTACCTCATTTATTTATTGGGGGGGGGGAGACCACACCCAGATACTAAGTAGGTGAGGTCTTCCTCACAAAGAATGGGTAAGGTCAGGCTTATTGCTTGACGTGCCCCCTAATGCGGAGGAATGTAAGCTATTTTCTTTATCTTTTATGGGTTCAGTGACACTATTATGGGTCATGCATTTGTGCATGGGAGGTCTCCCTACCTTTAAAATTGACCTTGTGTCAACATTCTTTAAAGGGGGAGGGGGATTTGTATTTTTTTTAATATGGCTTTAAAAAAAATTTTTTTTTTTAAATGTTATGGTTTGTTGGCTTTTTGCAAAGGACTCGTTCGCATCGCAATGGGGTATTTAATATCAGAAGCGGAATGCAGTATGAAATTTAGGTTTTAAGTTTTACATACAATCCGCACTGAAACTAAATCCTGTGTTATACAATAGCTCATTTATGTATCAAATGTAGCAACAGTGACAGCTAAAAAAACATACATACATACATACATACGTATGTATGTATGTATATAGACCTAAATGAGTCAGACACTATCTACCTAGCTTTCACCCGAATGATTCATTCTTTTGACCACTACATTACAATACAGATGATTATTTTCAGAAAGTACGGGTGTGTTGGTCTTTTCTTTTTTAAAAACTAAATA
This sequence comes from Doryteuthis pealeii, assembly GCA_023376005.1. Taxonomy (NCBI): domain Eukaryota; kingdom Metazoa; phylum Mollusca; class Cephalopoda; order Myopsida; family Loliginidae; genus Doryteuthis; species Doryteuthis pealeii. The sequence goes on from CM042153.1 coordinate 106,976,549, forward strand.
ATTTAGGGATAAAAAACGTAACAAACTCCTCAAAAACAATAAAAAATATTATTAATAATCAAAAAAATAACACTTATACGAGGTCTGATGCTGGTGTATACACCATCCAATGTTTGGATTGTAACAAACAATACATCGGGGAGACGTCTTGACACATCAACCAACGAATCCGGGAACATAAGACAGATATTAGAAATGGTCAATTGAACAATACACTTACAAAACACATTTTAGAAACTAAACATCTGTTTAATTTAAAGAATCCAAAATGTTAGTTAGGATACACAACAAAAAAGAAAGAAAAATCGTAGAATCTAGCACCATCTCAATTTTTAACACAATTAAACAGACCCGGTTTTTTACTTCTGTCGCCTCACCTCTCCAAAATTGTCCTCAAGAATAATAAAATTCCCTATATTTAATAAACATTTCATGTTTTTCAATACACTTATTTTCCCTTAATTATTACTAATAATTATCAGACACACTCATCAAGTAATATGATTTTTCCTTAAAACTTTCAACACACAACAAATTATTGTACTTTACCAATTAAACCAATCATTTTAACAATAACAATATATGAATTTCCCCCCGAATCACCCCCCCCCCACTTGCTCTCTCTCCAATCATTTTCAGCAATAATACTATAAATATCATCATCATAATAACTACAATATTGGAATCACCTAACAACATTTTAAAAAATGTTCCATCACAGTGACACTACATTTCTTTACATTTCTTTTCACACACTCACTTTTCCACGAGATAGTTTTTATAAAAAATCTCACCACTTATGTATTGTATGTACACATGTGTATGCGCGCGTATATATATGTATACTTATATGCATATATGTATGTATGCATGTGCATGTGTACATTTAATATTTAATAAATAAATAATAGATATACAAACGATTACAATATAAAAACAAAATAATAATTACAACTTTAATAAATTTTACACTCACACATACAGACACACACTTTCTCGTCACGTACTTAAAATAAAAATAAACAAATGAAATAAACACACACACAAACACACACACACACAGTCGCCCAAATAAAAAAACCGATTAATCTACTCACATGATAAAATTTTTACTTTTCCTTATATCAACAAAGGCCCTGAAGAAGATCTATGAATTTTGAAACCTGCAGCATTGGCTGAATAAATACCACTCATTTTATTTGAACCTGTGTTTTTTCAAATTTTTCACTATATTACACACACACATTATATATATATATATATGCACACACAAGAATGTTAAGAAAAATAAGGCACATATTTTTGAGAAGGAAGTCTTACCAGTTGCATTTTTGTATTTGTCAATTTCTTTCTTTAAAGCTTCCACTGGAAATGGACAAAGACTCTGGAAAAAAAGAAAAGAAAAATTAGAATTAACCTCCAATCAGTAATTCACAAGGTGTGTCAAAAAAGTACCGAGTTTGAAGCTGTATTTACCAAGATAGAAATGAACAATAAATGGAACGTTTTTTTGTTTTTTTTCAGAATACAAGGTGTGTCAAAAAATACAAAAAATCTCCAGACTTTTTTTTGACACACCCTGTATATAGATATGTTAATTTTAAAAATAAATAGATTGTTGACAATTTCATAGACACAAATTGAAAATCTATGTGGTTTACAAAAAGAGATGTTTTTTGGGTTTTTTTGAGAAAAAGAAAAAATAGTTGACAGCTCAAGGCCAGCATTTTGATTATAAACTGATAATTTGTTTTTTTATTCTTCTCCCCCCCCCCCCTGCCAACCCCTCGCCCAACCCACACACTTTGGTAGATATTTATTTATCCTTTTCATTCTATTTGTTTATATGGGCATCCTAGTTTTCTACCTCAGATCAGAGTGTAGTATACCCCCCCCCGCCACTACACACACACATCTGACAAAAAAAAACAACAAAAAAACCCTCCATAATATCAACGGGTGGGCGGTGAGAAAGATGAAAACCAGGTGAGGTTTGCTGGCTGGGACCCAAAATTCTTAAAGTAGGAAAAAGCATAAACATTATTTTCTGGGGATTGAGAAAAAAAGAAAGAGAAGCCGGACTAAATATTTGCACATATATTCTTTATTTATATAGGAAAGTAATCTGTTTGAATAAAAGAAAAAAATGGAAGTGTTAGGAAAATTGTAACAGCGAATAAGAAGATACATGTAAGTTGGTTGGTTTATTCAATGCGGATGTCAGCTTCCCCCCCCCCCCACTCCAACACATTATAGGCTTTCAAGTAGGTATTCCTATTGAATAATAATTTATTAGCAGGGCCTGTGGATATACCACAGTATGATAATTTAATTATTACAACATTTGATATGTTTAACTTAAGAGCTATTGCAAAATAGTTCAGTATGTAAAATGTATAATAATCTTGATTTAACTCTCTCTTAATCTTTCTACGGGTTTGTAAAATATTTACATTTATTTACCAACAAAAATCTGAGGGAAGGCATTCAAAATATCCATATTAATTTGCTGACAAAAACACGACTCGGAAAATATTTAAGTTGGACTGGAAATTCGCCTGACGCTGGTTCACTAAAACATAGCGTAAAATTAAGGCAGGAGGCTGGGACAACAAGATCAAAATTACGCAAAATATATTCCATAATTCACAATTTCAATATTACAAATAAAAACAAACATGTAACTCCTTTTTTTTTATTCATTTTAATTTTACGTTGGGCATTTAAGCGACGCAAGACCATTTGGAATGTTTCATTTTTAAAATTGGGTGAAATTAAATGGGACAAATAAGAAATCTGCGATTAAGCAACACCAGATAATCTGGATTTACAATTTTTCATTGCATCTCCAACAATTTGGACAGTTTCATTTTTAACCAGAGGGTGTTGCAGGATGATAATGGATAGAAGATTTAGGAACAAGCTTATTAATATATAGATAAACAATTTTATCTTCAAGGACCTATTCTTAATATAAATAATTTGCAAGCAATCAAATATAGTTCACAATCTTTTTAAACAGGTAAAAAAACCTTTGTAATTATTTGTTGAATTTTTGAGATAAGGCTTGATAATAAATTATTCAAAATGATTTATCCAAGTTGAATCAGCGTGTTTCGGCTGATGTACCCTCCTCAGTAAAATTATTCAAAATGATGTTGAATCATTACTATACTCGGATAAACAGAATCTTAACACTGGAAACGGAATGAGAACAATCTACCCCAATGGATTACAAGAAACACCTGAGGAAGGTTAGAGGATACATCGGCCGAAACGTTGTGTATTTCACAATAAAGATGAGAACAACAGTTTGTAAAATCAAATTAATACATACTTCAAATTTATTGGACCATATGACCTTTAGGCACCCCTTTTGCGATCTCGATTTATAAGGACATATTTTTCATTTACACCGTCAAAATCTGGTTGTTGTTTAGGGTTAGGGGTTAGTTTTATAATTAAAAAAAACTCTAAAAATTGTCTGTTAACAAACAACCAGATTTTGACGGTGTAAATGAAAAAATGTGTCCCTATGAATCGAGATCGCAAAAGGGGTGCCTAAAGGTCATATGGTCCAATTTATTTACAATATCAATGATTTAAGAGTATAGTAGCTTTTGATATCCCAAATATCTGATTCCCCCTCCCTCCACCCAATGAAATAATTGAATATTAAATTGCAAAACATAGTTAACAATTTACATGTGAAAATGTTATTCTTTTTTAGAATACAAGGTGTGTTAAAAAGTACAAAAATTTCGATACTTTTTAACACACCTTGTACATATATATATATGGTATTTGTGGAAAAGGTGACTTACCGGTGAAAATGGTCACAATTGTTAGTTGATGCAAGTTTCACAATGATAAGACAGCGATATAACAAATATAAAGTGCTCAATACGTTAGTAGAGCAAATTTATTATAATAATAGTACTCAGTAATAACCTACTCGAGTTTCACCATAAGGATCTTCAGGGTTAAATCCACTGGATTAATCAAGATATTGATTAATTGCAGTCGATTTTACGTGTGTATTTTTTCACGATAAACGATTGATTATAGGTCTGCGGTCGAAGAACGCTGGTTTAAAATTTTTTTTAAAGCGGAAGTTGCATTTTTTTGATCAAAATATAAACATTGTTAGAAATGCTATCGTTTTAATGGTTTATGAATGATATAGAGTATGTGGTGATTAAACATGGTTTTATTAATATATGTATGAAGTTATTTATTTTAATTAAAGCCAAAAAAATGTGTATATATGTATATACACATGGAGGTGTATTTTTACCATTTCAATGGTTTTTGTGAGTTCTAGTAGCAATAATGTCACGCTTACAGTCTTTCTTCCTACTTAGATTGCTCCTGTTTGCTGGCAAAAAAACGATCTCCTTTTATACTGTCAGCATAATTTGCATGGGCGACGTTATACTCATGCCACGAATGAGACAGAACGAGACGACACCTTATAAATCTGCTCGTCAATGGCGACTATGCTTCTTTAGCTTAATTCAGGCAAAACACCTGACAAGCTAAGTAGATACGTTTCGCCAGAGGTAAGTAAGCTTGTTCATCACAGTTTTATATTATTATAAAATATATGAGGTTAAGTAAACAAACAAATGTGTTTATTTCTATATGGCTTTAAGCCGATAATTTTTGGAGGATATGTGCTTAATTGAAGTCATACCTAATTTTGAAAATTAACAAGTTAATAATTAATGAATTTAGGCGGGCATATATGTTCAAATGTAAGGCTAAACAAATTGAGAAAATGTCAATCCCTGAATATCTTTAGAAATAATTAAATATTAAATCACAAAACATAGTTAACAATTTACCTGTGAAAAGAATACTATGAATTCAAACATACCTTTAATTCTCAAATTAGAAGGATGGGTTTGTTTGGGCACAGGGGAGATCACAAATATCAAGTTGCAGGTTTGTGAATTTGAGCTGCAAATCATCACATATTCTAAATGTTTCTCTGTTTGCTTTGTAAATAATGAACGTGGCTAAAGTGAGATTCCATCATTTAAGAACGAGGAAAAACAAGTAATAATGAAGTCAACAGTTGCATAAAGCCTTGAGATATTTTGCTACAGATTTTTACATTCATCCAATTCTTTTAAAGGTTTATATAAACTTTGCTTCAAGATGGAAATTCATTTCAATTGTAGCGATTGTCTGCCCCTGCTGGTTTTGGTTTGGTTTGTTTTGTTTTATGGCATATCAACCTCAGTGGGTCATTTAATGCCGATAAAGTTTTGAAATAAATCAATTCTTAATGGATAATACAATTTTTTTTATAAATACATTTTTCTATTTAACCCATATTTAACCCTAACAGGTACTACCACTCCGGGTCAGAGTGGACCAGGGAGCAATGGTGATGAAGGGGTGCTCCACATTCCCCAAACCTCCAAAACTGGAACCTCACCATCTGATAGAGTTTAACGTCATTCCCAGGACATGTAGACCCGCAGCCACCGCCTTCTAGCACCCATATGATAAAAAGGGTTGGGGCTTGCAATCATATAGGTGCTAGGGCTAGACGTGAACAATAGTAAAGGATCAGCGATATTAGGCTTCCATCCCAGAAGCGAAAAGTGCTTTACTTTTTAAAATCCGTCGGATGTAAAAAAATGGCTCAATAATTTTTACGTAATTATTAAGATAAAATCATAAAAAGAGTAGAGTTACTTTTCGCACATAGGTTTCTTGGTTTTATAATTAATTAATTAAGTTTTAAATGAGTAAAATACGTAAAAAAAAAACTACTTAGCTCTGAAATAAAAATTAGCCAATGAGATTAGTGATTTTATCTGTCATTTTATAATCAGCCAATCAGAAAAATCAGAAAAAAATCTCACAAATTGTAGAAAATGTCGATAAATAGAAGAATTTGGAAGGTTGACAAGAGTTAATTGCAAAAAATGATCTTTGCTTTAGGACTGTGGCCTATATGTTACTAGCTTGTCAGTCATTTGAAACATGGCTATTACAGATGGCAGTGGTAGATAAAGGGTTAACATCATCATCATCATCATGTCGAGCAGGTAGCACGGATATCCATGACAATCTCTCACCAACATTCCCTATCATTCATTGCCCCTGGGAGTTCTTCTGCGCAACAACCAGCACCCTCGCATAGTTGATCAATGTAGGTCCTTGCTGGGCGGCCCACACTAGCATACCCATAAGTTGGCTTCCACAGGAGAACATCGCTTATGAGTTCGTCCTTGCTTCTCCAGCAGTACCCTGCATGCCTAGTCCTGTCTTACTTGGATGGTTTGTGAGATGGGGGGGGGGGGCAGGTGGCCATACAGCTGCTTCCTTGTGGAGTGCTGTTTCCACGACTTGTTCAAGACTGCACGCAGCATTCTTGTACAGGTCCCATCTAGCTTATTCTTGAGGTGCTTCATTAGGGTCCGAGTGGTGCAGATATACAGCAGCACTGATATAACCACAGCCTGGAAGAAATGTCACTTTAGTTTGTCAGTGAGATCTGATTTCCATATGACTGATAAAATAATGTATTTAATTACAACCGAATTAGATACATTAAAGAACAGAAAATAAAATAAACAAAAAGATTCTTACTTATCTGTAATACATGTTCTTGCCCCAAAAAATACAGAGGTCGCTTGAACACCAGAGTGCACTGGCCAATCTATGATTGTAAGTTCTTCCATCTAGGCAACACAATAGCTCTATTCATAGCATACTAGAAGTGACTACCTGGCGTTGTCTTGGTATGGGGGGGGGTAATAAAATGTTAGTCTCGCATATCCATTGATTGTTTTTATCTTACATAATTGATTTATGTTTTAATCACGAACGCAACCAATGACTTTCACTTCTCTTACAATTCAAATCCTAATTTTTAAATATCTACCAAGATATAACAAAAAATCTTCATTATTTTTTCACAAAAAGCAAGCTCTGGTGATAGTGAATGTGTATATATATTTACTTGGTCCTTAATTGTTTTATTTTCATAGATTCCTCTGGGCATACATGCATACGTAAACACCAACTGTCCTTTATATATGTATAGATAGATAGATAGATAGATAGAACTCGGCCATTTTCATTCTCGGTGATCGGTGTTCCAACTCTAGTGTAGGCAGCAACACTTTATTCACATATGACACAAACTTTTATTTTTTCTTAAAGAAGAGAAAGAATATGAAAAATTCTTACCTCGAGTCGAATAATGGCTGTGTTTTGACTGTTGGTCAATTCCCTTTGTTTCACAAGGGCGTAATAATGTTTACCAGAACAGAAGACAACTCTTGTTACCGCGTCTGGTTTCAACATTCCATCTCCAATGATACGTTGAAAAGAAGTGCCGGGTGCCAGGTCTGAGAATTGCGCAGCAGCAGCCGATAAACGGAGAAGAATCTTGGGGGCCACTACAATCAACGGTTTACGATAGTTTCGGATCATCTACAATTAAAAAGGGACAAAAACATTGTTTTTCATTAGGAAATTCTTAATACTTTTTAGCGTCTGATGAAACTCATATGTACAGGTTGTTCGGGAGAAATTTGACGGTTTCATAAAGAAAAAGAAAAAGTGCTTGGTAACTGCAAAATTCAATGGATTGTAAAGAAATTCAACGGGCATGAAAATTACACTACTGCCAACAAGTTTCACTCAGAATAACCGCCATTAGTGTTGATCACAGCCTCAATCCTGCTCCGGAACCTGGAGCAAGCTGATGTTATAGTTTCCCTGGGTAGGGTCTCAAAAACTACCTTAATTCTGTCGATTAACTGGGCTTTTGTAATACTGGCACAGCGATTGGTGTCTTTTTCAACAGTGCCACATACATAATAATCCATGGGGTTAAGATCTGGGGAGTTTGGAGACCTAACACTGGGACTGGTGTAGTCGTAAAAATTCACCAACAACCATTTTTTACTTTTCCCAGAGGTGTTGCAAGGGGCAAAATCCTGCAGCCATACATATGGCCTACCATTGGCTACCCTTGTTATCCAGGGCTTGACTACAATGTTTAGCAACTCCATGTAGGCATCTGAGGGTCCTCCAACTCTTTTTTCTGCAGATTTTCAAGGAATTCTGCTGTACGAAAACAATCAGATTATCTGTTATGTTGCTTTCTTCTAGCTTGTAGTTTCCATTGCAATTCTCCAGTTCATGCCTGATTGTTTTTACAGTGTTCAGGGAGCATTGGGCAGCAACCATAATTTCCTTATATATATTTTAAAGAATATATATATATATATATATATATATATATATATATTAAAGAAATTTCTGCCATTTCTACTGCTACTCAGTTTGTTTAATCACCTTGTGTGTTAAAAAGAACGAGGAACCAAATTGACTACATATACACCTAAGTATGGCACTATGAAGTGCTGAAAGTACTAGTGATGAAAATTCAGTGGACTTATGAACTGACTCTACCCTGACATTGAAAACTGGAAAAGATCAAGAAGAAACTAGTTAGACATGAAATGTCCGTTGTGTTTAACACAACATACATGAAGGAAATAATGCAGCCAAAGTATATATATATATATATATTATATATATATATATATATATAAATTTTGGATGTTTTTTATTTAGAAACGTTGCTGAATAAAGTATATATTAAATTTTACTTGAAGGCACTTACAACGCATGTATCGCATAAAATTCGATACTTTTTTCTTATAGAAAATGAACTTGACAAGTGTAATAAGGATGGCTCGATGTGCAGAATACCGTACAGACTGTTTCGACTTTATTAAGTAATACTTAATAAAGTCGAAACAGTCTGTACGGTATTCTGCACATCGAGCCATCCTTTGTTGGGATTACACTTGTCAAGTTCATTTTCTATAAGAAAAAAAGTATCGAATTTTATGCGATACATGCAAGTGCTTCAAGTAAAATTTATATATATATATATATATATATATATATATATATCACCAGATTAATTGGTGTTAGGATGAATCTAAGGTGAGCCTTTTTTTTAAACAACGGAATGTTAAAGTTGGTCTGGTCAAAGTTGAGAGCTCAATGTTCAATCATTTTGTACAGATCAATATATTTAGGTAAAGAAAAAGGCTTAAATATTGGCCATATTAGCAATTATAGATCTTGCAATGGATTTATCAGAATAATAATTGATTAGAATAATTTTATTTATTTTGTTATTGTCTAAAAGAATTACAAAGGTTAAATTACAAAAATACTAATAGTACCGGATACTTGCTTGGTTACCTCATCTTAGGAATGACCTCTCACCTTTTACAGATGACCTCTCACCCTTTAAGAATGACCTCTCACCTTTTACAGATGACCTCTCACCCTTTAGAATGACCTCTCACCTTTTAGAGATACCAGATACTTTATACAATATCACAGTTTTTCCTTAAGGGGTATATTTGTCTCATACCCCACTTGTATGGACTGGGCACAAGGCCTCGTTTTAACGGGGGCCCACCCACAAGCCGAAGCTCATGGGTGGGAAAGAACAAAAATTGCGTCAATCCCCTCGGCATTCCCCCTCAAGGGGGGCGCCTCAGGCGCTGGGCAATAAACCCAGCTCTGCCCCCAAGGGGGCAGGTATTGCCTGGTGGGAAAGCCCACTGGGATCGACGCTATTATTTGTACTTTACCGGTCCAGAGGCCGAAGCACACTGGACCCCCAGCCGAGGCCGGGTATGTAGGGTAAGGGTTACCTCCCCCTACATCAGGTAAGTTAGTTTTTCCTTTAGGGGACCTCCTGCTTTTCAATATACATGTACATAAAGTTAAACTTTGATCCTCTCTTGTGTGAAGATATGTTTTCTCTCAGCTTCACTCATATCCAGATAATAAAAATTGCAGCACTTGGATTTCAGGTATTTAGCAAAAAAGATGGGGAAAAAAAAAATCCAAGATTTTATCAGAATCTGAGAAATGTTGCCATTTTGGCTGGGGTGGGTGGGGGGTGTGTGCAAAAGATGCACTGACTGACCTGTCGTCGCAATAAGTGGAAATACTGAGCGGCTGTGGTGGGGTTGACAATTTCCATATTGACATCATCACCATCGACTCCATCTTCCCGGCTATCACAAAGCTGCAAACAAAAAGAAATTTATCATAACATTTTTACATCATAAAATGTTCAATTTTCTATGAAATCATACATACAATATATGGAGAAAATGTAGAACAAACCCGGGATGTTACAGTGGATGGAAATTTATTAGTCATAGTGTCGATGTTCGGTTTATAAAGGAAACCTTCTTTAGGACAATGAAATTATTCAAGAGAAAAAAGGATTTATGTAGTTAAAAGATGATGGATGTTTTGAATGCATTGAGTTTGGAAAATGTGTAGAAAAAGGTTCATTACCATTTGTTGATTGGTGTTCATAATTGAATGTTGATGACATGATTTGTACATGCGAAAGTGAAAATCACAATATGATAGGAATAGGCCCAAAGGCCAAAAAGGCTCTAGTTTTTTTTATTTAATTTGTAATTTTGATGGTGGGAAAAAAAAGCAGCCAAATGAATGCCTATAGACTCCTGAATATCATACTTTTTTTTCCGGAGCGTAAATGTTGTCTATTTTGAAGTTTCCGTGGGTACCACCAATTTTCCCCGTGAAATTTACCCCCCCCCCACTATATTTAACATAATAAAACTTGCATAAAGGTTAATATTATCTTGAATTTTTTTTATTCACTTGAAAGAAGAAGCATTAAACAAGCTCCTAATTATTTTTTTAAAAAATTTTTCGGCTTACAAAAATAATGAAAATTATAAACGAAAAACAATGTTTACTTTTTTGCACCGTTAAATCAATTGAAATTTAACGTAGCCAAAAACAAGTTATAACTAAGGTTTTTTTTTTAATTCTATGAAAAATAAATTATTGGTCCAATTTTCACGTAAATTTCCATAATTACTTACCTTTGGTTGAATATATGTCTGAAATAGTTTTTTTCTAAAATATATTAGGGGAAATATTTTTTTATGAGGTCTACTCCCCCCTATATTATTTTATGTAATATGAAAAAATGAACCGGCAAAAACGATTTTTACTTTTTTTCAATAAAGATAAGAGTCTAGATAATTATATCAGAAGATTTTTATAAGTCTCAATGGCAAAGATTTTTAATAAAAGAACCATAAATACAGACTTCTGTTAAAAAATGATATCAATAAAGAAACTGGCCGTGTTGTAAATAAACCGAATGGTTTTCTTATTTTTCACGATAATGATGAGTAATTTTTCCCCAACTGGATAATTTGATCTTTGAATTAAATTTTTCTTTGTAACAGTTTTTTTATGTTCGTTATTTCTTTTTTGCGAGATTTAAAAACAAAATTTCAAAAATATTTACATTTCTTCCTTCAACGTGACCTAAACTGATCACGCAACCTATTTTTTTTTATGTATAACTTAAAAATACAGTTTTTGATAAATTTTGATATTTCTCATAAAAAGGCACTTATATTCTACCTGTATTACTCATCATACACATTTATTATATTTTTGTAGCTAGAGACATCATTTTAATCGGAGATGTTTTAGCATTACAAGCATTTATAGGCTACGGGCCCAAAGGTCAATACGGCTCTAGTTTTTTGATTTCGTGACCAATTTTGTGTTTGAGCAATTTACTGTGTTTAGAGTTGCGTTGACAGTTACCTGGAGGTTCTTGGCTCTGTGGTGTGATTTCTGGCCTGGCTCCTCCAGCGTCTCACCAGAACAATCTTCTGTGCATGGCACAGCCAAACATTTCATCCGAGCTTGATGAATTTTTAGGCCATGTTGATTTTTACAGATTTTGCCACAGACACAAGTCTTGCTCGTACTCCGTTCTTCATTTGCCGGGGTCGTTAACCTTTGATCTGTCCTGTTAGGGATCTCATCCTCCCCGCCTCTCGGGACCCCTTGGGGGTATTTTATTGGAGGTCTATTAGTCACGTTATTTGGGTTCTTCCTTACGGAAGACACATGCCGGTAGCTGGCCCAGTATGCCCCGATTGCTGTCTTTCCGAGCTGCCAATAGTCTTTCCAATAGTCACCGAGTCTATTCCTGGGTCATCATCCGTTCTGTTCTCAGATGTCACTCTATTGGCAGAATTAAATCCCGTCAAATCCATCTATAAGATGATTGAGGGGGGAAATCATCAGCGTTCTTATATCCTTGGGATCATTGGAAATTTCTGGTCTTTCAACAACGGATTTCCTCACCCAGGGTACCAATTGGGGTTGATCAAATCCCGACCCTTCCTTCTCAGCAAATTACCTCGCCCTCCTGATGACCATAGCTTTATTGTACAGGTCACCTGACCACCGACCAATGACAATGGAGCTCTCCTTATTTATATTGCATTAATTTTATTACTCGAGTTTGGTCCCACTAACAGGAAGAACGGGTGTTTTGTCTCTTTTAAAAAAAAAAAATTTTTTACCCCCTTCTTTGTTAAATTTTTAAAATTTTAACCATTTTTTCCCCTATCTATTTTCCCTTATTTACAAGAGAGGGGTTTTATTTTAACATTTTCCTTGCATACTCTATGTTTTTAAACAATACAGGGAGTCGTAACAAACCCATTATATGTACTACGAATTAAAAAAAAACAAAAAAACTTTTTTTCTGTTAACATTTGCTAATACGCAACGAATATATACAATAAGACTAGTTTTTACATATATGAATCTGATAGAGGACGGTTAAAACAAATTCGTAACGATGTTACCAATAACCCTAATCTAAATAAAATGCCGGACGTTTAAAATTAATACGCAACGAATGTAAACAATAAGCCTAATTTTACTTATATAAATATTATACGTTTCACTATATGCAAATACTGTTTACATGACCCCACATTCTTACTATTATAATAAATAAAACAAATGTTAAGTCTTGCAAATACGCAATTTACAAAGACGCGTTTAAAGAAACCTTTTAAAAAAAACATATGTACTATGAATTAAAAACATTTTAACTATAAAGTTTACTAATAAGCGACGAATATATACAATAAGAATAGTTCTTACATATATAAATATGATAGCGGACAATATAAACAGAACGCATGTTTACGACGAATATTAGTACTACCTACATAAATGTAATAAATATTACGCCTATTCATGATATTTAAGCCACAAAAAATTACATCGAACTCCGTTCCAAATTATGAAGTTTTTAAACTTCCAATCTCCGCGTTGTCCAAATTACGAAAGTGTGTACCAATACCGGTTAAATACCGGTTTTAACCGGTATGGTTAAAAAAAAAATAAAATAAAATATAGAAACAAGAAACAAGAAAAAAAAAATTGGTATTAGCAGATCTCAAGAAATATATTGAGAATATCTGAAAAAAAATACAAAAAGAAAGTCTTCTTCATACTTGTAAGAATCTTTCCATTCTGCAGGAAGAATGTTCTGGTCCAGCGCCATCAAAACCATGAGGCAATAACATCACCATTCCACTTTGAAGCAACCATTTTGCTAGAAAAAGAAAGAAAGAAATTTGAAAAGAAAGAAAAAAGAAAGAAATTTGAAAAAGAAAGAAAGAAAGAAATTTGAAAAGAAGAAAAAAAGAAAAAAAAGAAAGAAAAAAAAAAGAAATTTGAAAAAAAAAAAAGAAAGAAATTTGAAAAAAAAAAAAGAAAGAAATTTGAAAAAAGGAAAAAAAAAAGAATTTGAAAAAAGAAAAAAAAAAAAGAAATTTGAAAAAAGGAAAAAAGAAAAAAAATTTGAAAAAACAAAAAACAAAAAAAAATTTGAAAAACAAAAAAAAAAAAGAAATTTGAAAAAGAAAAAAAAAAAAAAGAAATTTGAAAAAAGAAAAAAGAAAGAAAGAAAAAAAAAAGAAATTTGAAAAAAGAAATTTGAAAAAAGAAGAAAAAAAAAAAAAAAAAAAAAAAAAAATTTGAAAAAAAAAAAAAGAAAGAAATAATAATTTGCATACGTTTATACAGTTTCAAGAATTCCTATCTAATATCAATAATTATATGGTTTTAAGTAATTTTAAGTAATTATTTCTATTTTATAATACTCATTTGTTTGAACACTATAATAAGATTTCAAGTTACTAATAATCGTTTGTAAACAATTATAGTTTCAATTAACTATTCTTAATACAAATAATTTACATTTATATGGCATCAAGTATTTCAATCAAATACAAATCATTTGCAAACAGATCTATTTGAGCCATAGATAAGACACTAACATGTACTACCACTCCAGAGTGGACCTTAGAGTAATGACAATGATGGGATACTCCCCAGAGCTCCAAAACTGGAGCCTCACCAATAGGTGCCATTTTATGTCCTACCCAGGACACCCCACTTTTTTGGGGGGGGGGGGCGCAGGGGGAAGATCTTACCTGCAGCAGGGAATATAGTCAGTATATTCTAAACCCCACCAACAGAACAAGCAAAAACTTGGGGATGTTTTTATTTTACTTAATACAATTCTAAATGACAATCATCTGGACATTGCAGGTTCAATCCCAGCTATTGGCAAAAATAAGAGACAATACTTAACATAGCTTAACACTTGTACCTGGTCAGGGTTAACAGAATGAAAACAATCTAACTCAATGGATTAAATAAAGGGCTCAATTTAAAGTTCTACGAAGGCTCCAGAATTCAACAAGAAATAGCTGAAGAAGGCAGGAGGGCACATTGTCTGAAACGTTGTATATATAACAATAAAGATGAGGACAACAGTTCAAAAAATATAAATAGTACAAGTATTGAATGATCAACTTTTTATTAATAGCATCTGAATCAGAGGAAATTCCATGGGCCTTAATAAATATCTTTATATTTAAAGGAATTTGATATGAGTCATAATAAACACCATAGCATTTCCCATATATATATATATATATATTTATATATATATTTTTTTTAAATATTTAAAATCTTTTACTTGAACTTTGAGATGAATTTCAATGAGCATTTTTGGATTTAAAGGAATTTTATAAAAACCACGGAATTTCCTCAAGGTCAGGTCAGGTCAGGTCAGGTCATATATATATATATATATATATATATATATATATATATATATATATATATGTGTGTGTGTGTGATTGTGGTAAAAGAAGAACATAATGAAATAACCTCTAAGGAGAGATTTTTTTTAAGTGGATAATTTGGAGAGAAGTGCATAGTATTTACCGCGTACCCCACTTGTACGGGTCAGGCACAAAGTCCCTATTAACATGGGACCACCCACAAGCCGAAGCTCATGGGGTGGCAGGTGAAAAATTGCGTCGATCCCGTCGGCATTCCCCCTCAAGGGGGGCGCCTCAGGCACTGGGCAATAAACCCAGCCCTGCCCCTTTAAATCGAGGGGGCAGGTGTTGCCTGGGGGGATGGCCCCCTGGGATCGACGCTATTATTACAAACAAACCGGTCCAGCGGCCGAAGCTCGCCGGACCCCCGGTCGAAACCGGGTAGAGAAGTGCATATTTCACTCAACAATTATAAAAGACATCATTTGGAGAGAAGTGCATATTTCACTCAACAATTATAAAAGACATCATTTGGAGGGAAGTGCATATTTCACTCAACAATTATAAAAAGACGTCATTTGGAGGGAAGTGCATATTTCACTCAACAATTATAAAAGACATCATTTGGAGAGAAGTGCATATTTCACTCAACAATTATAAAAGACATCATTTGGAAGGAAGCGCATATTTTCACTCAACAATTATAAAAGACATCATTTGGAGGGAAGTGCATATTTCACTCAACAATTATAAAAGACATCATTTGGAAGGAAGCGCATATTTCACTCAACAATTATAAAAGACATCATTTGGAGGGAAGTGCATATTTCACTCAACAATATAAAGACATCATTTGGAAGGAAGCGCATATTTCACTCAACAATTATAAAAGACATCATTTGGAGGGAAGTGCATATTTCACTATTATAAAAGACATCCATCATTTGGAGAGAAGTGCATATTTCACTCAACAATTATAAAAGACATCATTTGGAGAGAAGTGCATATTTCACTCAACAATTATAAAAGACATCATTTGGAGGGAAGCGCATATTTCACTCAACAATTATAAAAGACATCATTTGGAGGGAAGTGCATATTTCACTCAACAATTATAAAAGACATCATTTGGAGGGAAGTGCATATTTCACTCAACAATTATAAAAGACATCATTTGGAGGGAAGTGCATATTTCACTCAACTATCATAAAATAAAATGTCCTTAGTAGTAAAGTATATATTTCACTAGTCCTTAGAAAATGTCATTTGAAGTGTACATTTCACAGTCCAGTGGAAAAATAGTTTTCAAAAGCCATTGTTTTTGAAAATATCCAGTTTGATAAAAATCTTCAAGTTTAGATAGGAATGTCACAATGAAAATGTTATTGTTTACAACTGGGTCAGTTTGTTTAACTACCAACATTCTTTCTAAGTAAATAGTTTTCATTGTACTTTTATAACAACAATAATTGGGTGTAAAATCTGTGGATTACATTATTATGTACAATTGGCAGATGAAAGTTGATTATGAAAAATTTAAAAAAAGAGTCCCAGATTAGAATAGAGAGTCAGAGAATAAGGGGGGAGCAGATGACTAGAGAGAGAGAGAGAGAGGGGGGGGAGAGAGCATGACCAGAGAGAGAGAGAGAGAGGAGAGAGCAGAGAGAGAGAGAGAGAGAGAGAGAGGGAGAGAGCAGATGACCAGAGAGAGAGAGAGAGAGGAGAGAGCAGATGAGAGAGAGAGAGAGAGGGAGGGAGAGCAGATGACCAGAGAAGAAGAGAGAGAGAGAGGGGGGAGAGCAGATGACCAGAGAGAGAGAGAGAGAGAGGGAGAGAGCAGATGACCAGAGGAGAGAGAGAGGGAGGGAGAGCAGATGACCAGAGAAAGAAAGAGAGAGAGAGAGGGGGAGAGCAGATGACCAGAGAGAGAGAGAGAGAGAGAGAGAGAGAGGGAGGGAGAGCAGATGACCAGAGAGAGGGAGAGAGAGAGAGAGAGAGGGGGGGAGAGCAGATGACAGAGAGAGAGAGAGAGAGAGAGAGAGAGGGAGAGAGAGAGGGAGAGAGAGAGAGAGGGAGAGCAGATGACCAGAGAGAGGGAGAGAGAGGAGAGAGGGGAGAGCAGATGACCAGAAGAGAGAGAGAGAGAGAGAGAGAGAGGGAGGGAGAGCAGATGACAGAGAAAGAAAGAGGAGAGAGAGGGGGAGAGCAGTGACAGAGAGAGAGAGAGGAGGGAGAGAGAGAGAGAGAGAGAGGGAGAGAGAGAGAGAGGAGAGAGAGAGAGAGAGAGAGAGAGAGGGAGAAGCAGATGACCAGAGAGAGAGGGAGAGAGAGAGAGAGAGAGAGAGAAGAGAGGGGGAGAGAGAGAGAGAGAGAGGGAGGGGAGAGAGCAGATGACCAGAGAGAGGGAGAGGGAGGGAGAGGCAGATGACCAGAGAGAGGAGAGAGAGAGAGAGAGAGAGAGAGAGAGAGAGAGAGAGGGAGGGAGAGCAGAGAGAGAGAGAGAGAGAGAGAGAGGGAGAGCGAGAGGGGGAGACAGATGACCAGAGAGAGAGAGAGAGGGAGAGAGGAGAGAGAGAGAGAGGAGAGAGAGAGGGAGAGAGAGGAGAGAGAGAGAGAGAGAGGGAGAGCAGATGACCAGAGAGAGAGGGAGAGAGAGGAGAGCAGAGAGACCAGAGAGAGGGAGAGGGAGGGAGCAGATGACCAGAGAGAGAGAGAGGGAGAGCAGATGAGCAGAGAGAGAGAGAGAGAGAGAGAGAGAGAGAGAGAGAGAGAGAGAGAGAGAGAGAGAGGAGAGAGCAGAGAAGAGAGAGAGAGGAGAGAGGGAGAGAGCAGATGACCAGAGAGAGAGAGAGAGAGAGAGCAGATGACCAGAGAGAGAGAGAGAGAGCAGATGACCAGAGAGAGAGAGAGAGAGGCAGATGACCATGGCGATGAAGGGTCAGAATCCCCAAAGGGGCTTGAGCAGAAGAGGTTGAAGATGATCAAAAACCCAAACACCGAAGAAAATTATGGATTATTCGGACTATTGTCCTCATCTTTATTGTTATATACACAAAGTTTCGGCTGATGTGACCTCTGGACTTCTTCAGGTGTTTCTTGTCGAACTTGGGAGCCTTCATGGAACATCGAACCGAACCCTTTATTCAATCCACGGGGGGGGGGGGTCAACTGTTTTACCCCCATGGATTGAATAAAAGATTCGGTTCAAAGCTCTGTGAAGGCTCCCAATTATGACATGAAGGCTCCCGAATTTGAAGAGAAAGTTGCTGAGTTTCGAGGAGAAGGTTCCCAAATTTGACAAAAAACACCTGAAGAAAACCAAAGGTCACATCGGCAGAAATGTTGTATATATAACAGTAAAGATGAGGACAATAGTCCAAATAATCCAAATTATCAAACCTCATCTCAAAAATTCAGAGAAACCAAACAAAATATACTCAATAACAAGTGAGGGCGTCCCATCGTGGTGTAAATCGTTAAGCAATCTAGTCGCACAGATCCATTATTATTGAACAGTGAATTTGAATCTCTCTGGATGCCTCCATACTTGTGACCTTGTGTCACATCGTACCTATGGTGAACAGGTTAGATAAATAGCTACAGGGTGTCCCATTGTGTTGTAATGTTCAGTAAGCTAGTCTTGCAGATCCATTATTATTGAACAGTGAATTTGAACCTCTCTGAATAGTTTGTTTGATCCTTGTTAGTTGCCCCCATACTTGGGACCTTCTACTACATTGTACCCAGATTAAGCACAAGGTCAATTTTTAAATAGAGAATTTAAAGGTGTGAATTCAGAGTTTTCCTTCTCCAAGATAGTTACCATACCAAGGTTAAAAAGCCCAGTCTGCCCTACTATTTACCCATAGCTGGAGGAAGAACAGTTGGATTCATACCTTTCCCAAGGGTATTAGAACTATATGAAATGCAAATAGCCTTGTCCTGGATTTGTACTTGGGTCACTATGTTCATTTCTTATAATCATAACCATTACACAAGTGTCTAGCATGTACAGTGATGCTGATAGCTTTTTGATTTAGTGCATCCTGGGACACACATATTTGCTTTGAATGAGTCCTCAGGAAAATTTATGGGTCCTAACTAAAGCCATCTAACTCCTACCTTGTAACCTATCTTGTGTAATTCGTTTCTAAGAAACTATTGAAATGTATTTACAGCTAGCTTGAAATGGTGAGGGAAGAAAAAAGAAAAACACTGGGACGCATGGATACGATTTTACTGCGTCCTTTTAGATTTTTGTGTGTCAGGGATGCAGGATGCATACCTACAGCATCTCTGCATGTATATACATTTACCTACCCCTCCGCACGAGCAGGATGTGAAACAATGTCAATTTCTTAAGCGGAGTTAAACAGGTTTAAATTCAGAGTTTTCCTTCTCCTAGACTGGTTACCTAGCCATGATTAAAGAGCCTAGTCTGATCTGTTATTTGCCCATAGCTGGAGGGAGAGTAGGATTCATACCTTTCCCAAGGTATTAGCGCTAAGCGAAATGCAATTACCATGTCCAGTATTTGAACCATTTCCCATGACTTTCACCATTACACTACTCGCTTCTTATGTATATATACAAAATAGATCAAAATCAGCATTGTTCTTCAGGGTGTTGTTATTTTTTATTTATATATTATTTATTATTATATATATATATATATATATATATATATGTGTGTGTGTGTGTGTGTGTGTGTGTAAGGGTGGGGCAAAATGATCTGATACATTTGTAGTGGCTAAGTGCTGGGCTGTGACATCATCATAAGAGAGTTCGATTTCCAGTCTCTATTACATTCACTTTCAGACTAATATCCTTATCCTCCAGTTATTGGTTAAATAGTACCAGTACCAAGTAACCCTTCTGCACAAGCAGTTAATAGCACCTATATGATTGCCCCAACCCTATTGCCCTTATGGCAAGCCCAAACCCTTTTTATCATATTGGTGCTAGAAAGCAGTGGCTGAGGGTCTTCATGTCCTGGGAATGATGTTAAACTTTATCTGATGGTAAGGTTCCAGTTCTGGAACTTTAGGGAATGTGGAGTACCCCTTCATCACCATTACTCTTAGGTTCACTCTGACTCGGAGTGGTAGTACCTGTTAGAGTCCCATCTATGGGTTAAATAGTGTTATAGGTGATATACCCTATAGACTAATGGAATGCGCCGACAGTTACTATAAGTAACAGGGACAATTATGGCTTGTAGAGTAAGCCAATGCGAGTCGGCTCATAACTCTATTTGTCGGACGTAATTCCCACTTCTCTGTACTGTAATTGTCTACTCTTTTGTTAATACATTTTCCTACATTTGTTACCCGTCGTTTTCTTCTTATTTGACCCCTTAAAACCCCACAACAAATAGAAAAATGTGTTTATAAACAAAATTGAGTATCCATTAAGAATGAATTTATTTCACAACTTTGTCGGCATTAAATGACCCACTGAGGTTGATATGCCATAAAACAAACCTGATGATCACGAGTAACTAATATTCCTCAATCACTGTTGAATCTGTGTTTACACTATTCAACAAATCAGCTCTATCTTGGGCAACACTATATTATTACTCACCGGCCCTCGCCAACTCAGCATATGAGTAACAAAGTTTGGATCTGTGCGGTAAAGTGGGGAGCTGACGGTAGGAGTGACTCTCCACCTCAGACACAAAAACTATCTCCCTGGTCTAGCTCTAGTGAAAAGGGGATAGACTCCCTCGCTGTCCAGCTGATACCGACAATAGGCCACTCTGTCTACTTAACTTACTTGTGATAATACCAGGTCTGCACTCGTGCACCTTCATTGCACAATGTTGATGGCCCCCATGTTGTCTTAATTAAGTTGATTGCTGGCTTCACTGATGTGGGTCTCTGGCTATTTTCTATCTACTGCTACGGGGGCAACCTCTTACTCCAACAGCTGGTCTGAAACTTCTTAAGTGGCTTGAGCCGGCTGAATATATGCAAATTCCACCCCTACACACCCCCATGGATTCGACCCAGAACCCAGGTACTTACTTTTCTTCTCAGACGTTTGCAATTTCTCCAAAAAACTATAGTCATTCCTTTTTTTTATCAGTCTCAGTGTCCCCACTTTTTCAGACCATTAACTTTTTCAAGACACATTTTCTCTTAAAAACAGCATTTTCTCTTAAAACCTAGCTACCTAAAGATATCATCTCTAACTGGCTTAACTTCATGGTGGCTGTTTAATTCTCTTAAACTTTACTGACTGATCCTTTATATCCTTAAAGGACAAACACACCCATATACATATGCCTGGACTTAACACATTCTATTTTCCCCCCCTTTTTTTCTTTGACCATATTCTCACTTAACCATTGTGTCACATCCTTATAAAAAAAAGTGGAAGATATTTTTAGCCTGTTTAAATCTGGAATACTTACTTTCACCACTGCTCACATACGTATCAATGATTGGTTGAGCACCATTAAAGAAATCTCCAAATTGGGCTTCCCAAATTACTAGGTTCTTTGGATTCTCCAAACTCATGCCATATTCAAAGCCAAGAACAGCTTCCTCGGACAAGACACTGTTGGCCACCTACAAAAACAAAAAATAACGGGCAATTTTATTTTGGTATTTGTTGTGGGGTTTTAAGGGGTCAAATAAGAACAAAACGACGGGTAACAAATGTAGGAAAATGTATTAACAAAAGAATAGACAATTACAGTACAGAGAAGTGGAAAATACGTCCGACAATAGAGTTATGAGCTGACTTGCATTGGCTTACTCTCAAGCCATAATTGTCCCTGTTACTTATAGTAACTGTCGGCGCATTCCATTAGTCTATAGGGTATATCACCTATAACAGTATTTTTGGGACCAGTCAGTAGAGGGTCTGGCTAGGAACCACAAGGTTCTTGGTTCAATACAGCCCTCCCAACTCAGCATATGAGTAGCACAGGGATCTGTGCAGTAAAATAAGGAGCTGATAGTAGGTGTGGCGTTTCACCTCAGACGCCAAAACAATCTTCTTGGTCTAGCACTAGTGAAAAGAGGATAGACTCCCTCGCTGTCTGGCTGATACCGACTGCACACAAACAGTGATGATTGCTGGGGCTGTTGTTTTATCGCCTTTATTTTTTTTTTAGACATACACAAATCAAGAAGTGTTGCTTAAAATTCTGATTATTCTGCCTTCTCACTTATGCAAAGAAATCGGGCAGTAGTTTAACCAAATGGCAGCAAAAGAACATAAAACAATGAAATAAAAATAATAAAAATAAAACTTGAGATATAATGTAAAGGTTAGGTATTATTAACAAATCCATACATTTAAGAAGAAAGATCCTTTTGGTTTGTTTTATTTTACGGCATATCAACCTCAGTGGGTCATTTAATGCCGATAAAGTTTTGAAATAAATCAATTCTTAATGGATAATAGAATTTTTTTATAAATACATTTTTCTATTTAACCCATAGATGGGACCCTAACAGGTACTACCACTCCGGGTCAGAGTGGACCAGGGAGCAATGGTGATGAAGGGGTGCTCCACATTCCCCAAACCTCCAAAACTGGAACCTCACCATCAGATAGAGTTTAACTTCATTCCCAGGACATGTAGACCCGCAGCCACCGCCTTCTAGCACCCTTATGATAAAAAGGGGTTGGGGCTTGCCATAAGGGCAATAGGGTTGGGAATACGGTTAAGCTCAGTTGGTAGAGTGTTCACCTAGGAATCACAAAATTCCTGGTTTGATACCAGCCCTCACCAACTCAGCATGAGTAGCACAGGGATCTGTGTGGTAAATGACCTGATGGTACGTGTGGCACTCCACCTCGGGTGCTAAAATAATCTCCTTTGTTAGTAAAAAGGGGATAGACTCCCTCACTGTATAGCTGATACCGGCATTAGGCCACCCCACTGACTTTACTTTTTTTATGTTGAAGACATTTTGTTTTATTCATTCTTGATAGGCATTGAAATTTCTTTTATTTTTTTAAACTCATTTTGGTTATTTCCTCTAACATAAACAAAGGGGAACCACCCTTGACTGATGAATTATTTATTTTCCCATTAAACTAACCCTAAAACCTAACCCTAACCCGTCTTCTTTTTTCCTTGTAGATCAATAAATAAATAAATAGTTTATCAGTCAAGAATGGTTCCCCTTTGTTTATGTTAGACTTATAGGAAATAACCCTCATTTTTATTAAACAGATTTTTTAAAACACATTTTCTCTATCTAATTCATAGATGGGACCTTAACAGGTGATTGTTTTGCCGAGGTGGAGTGTCAAACATACCATTCAAGCCTCAGCACCAAAATGATTGTCCCAACCCTTTTTATCATACGTGTGCTAGAAGGCGTTGGCAGAGGGTTAAACCGTATCTAGTGGTAAAGTGCTAATTTTTGGGGAATGTGGAGTTAGTTTTTAAATGCCATCCTTGGCCAGTTGAAAAGGGCTTGTAAGTAAGTCCTGAATTATGGAATCCTTTGGTAAGCGTATAAGTCCTATCTAGCGTATTGTTAAAGGTCCAGTGATTTAATCCTATATTCCGTCGTCCACGAAGGTCACAGTAGTTATGGCCAGTACTGTCGGTTTAAGTATTGTATCCGCAGCAGAGTACTGCCAGCGATTGGCCAAGAGTTTGATCATATGGTTCTCGCCAAGTCTATAAGTAAGAGTGGATGTCTAGCACACACCTTATATACAAAAATCTCAACACCGTTCATCGCTATTACTCATAGGTCCACTTTGACCTGGAGTGGTAGTACCTGTTAGGGTCCCATCTATGGGTTAAATAGAAAAAATGAATTTTTTAAAATGTATTAAAAAATTTCTTTTGAATACCCATCAATCATGAATAGGATAAAACATCTTCAGCATAAAATAACCCAACAAGGGTTGACATGCCATGAAATCCAACAAATCAAACCAAACAAAGAAGATATTCAATCATCCAATGGTAATAATTTGTGTTACATAATTGTGGGTGGCCCACGAATTATGTACTGTAGTGTAGTTAAATTTAAATAACGTATTCATAATGGAAAGTTACAATTGAATCATAGAATGACCATTATAAAAGTGATTGACAGCAGTTCACCTTTCACTGATCTAGTTGCTGATTTCTCATTGGCTAAAGGCAAAGCATGTGAAGGGAACTGAGTTAAAGTAGTCAGAATTTGGCGGTTCATCGATGGGAGCAGACGCAATGGTCATCTGCGAAATAGAACAATCTCTCTCTCATCTTTCTTTCCTTCTTTTCAGCTTTCTTCTCTCTATCTATATATATATATATATATATATATATATATATCTTTATGACTCTCTCTCTGTTCTCTCTCTCTCTATTTATATACCCTAATCAGTAAGTGGGTATATAACATTTGGAACATTAGAAATGAAGGAGACATCTCCACTCAATGGTAAACTCCTAAAATCGGTGAAACAATTCACATACCTAGGTAGTAATATCTCGTCAACAGAAAGCTACGTAATTGCACGCATAGGAAAGGCACGAGCTGCTTTAAACAAATTAAGTGATATGAAAATCTGATCTCGCTGACAAATTAAAGCGAAAATTCTTCCAAGCTGTAGTCATATCAGTGTTACTGTATGGCTGCACTACCTGGACTCTAACAAAGTGCCTGTAGAATAAGCTAGATGGGACTTGCACAGAAATGCTGCATGCAATATTAAACAAGACGTGGAAATAACACCCCACGAGAAAACAGCTGTATGGCCACCTGCCCCATATCACACAAACCATCCGTGTGAGGCGAACAAAACACGCTGGGCACTGCTGGAGAAGCAAGGATGAACTCATAAGTGATGTTCTTCTGTGGAAGCCATCACATACCCACGCCAGAGTAGGTCGTCCAGCAACATAAACCAACTCTACGCGGATACTGGATGCTGCGCAGAGGACCTCCCAGGGACAATGAAAGATAGGTCAAAATGGCATAGGAGATTGTTATGGATATCTGTGCTGCCAGCACAACAGGATGATGATGATGATGATGATAATATCCTGAACATTTGTACAAGGCCATGGGGCTAAGATTTATACTTTCATTTTTTTTAAATTGAACATGTCATCAGAACATTTTTTTTTTTCAGAAAAAAGAAAAAAAAAAAAGAAAAATGCTAAGAAAATGTGTAAGAAACAATAGAAGAACATTTAAAGACATCGCCTGAAGAAGGCTGGAGAATGAACCAGCTGAAGCATTACCTACCTCAAATTTTCCAGTTTGTGAAGGAGTCATTTGATTTAAAGGTATAATAATTTCATCTGTACTTTGGTCCACAATCATCGCATGTCTGTGACTGAACGTGCCACGACCAACATCTTGTCCACTGATACGCACATTGAAACCTGAGGGTTAAAATAATGATGATAATAATAATAATAATAATAATGATGATGATATAACACTAGCTGTCCTGGCCAGTATATCCAATATCTTCAAATACAAATATTTTACTAATTTAATTCCATTTAAAACTTTCAAAGTTCAGAAGTAGAAATATCATGAAATGAAAAATACAAAAGGACAAGGGAGATAACTCAAGGGAATTAATTCAAAAAGAAAATCTTCACTGCACACATCAACCTAAATTGGAAAAATATGAAGATCTACAAGAACAATGTGTAAGAAATGGATGGATAACGGATGTATTTCCTATCGAAGTCGGATGCTGAGGATTTATTAACAACCCAACCTTGGCATTTTTGACTAAACTTGGACTTTCTCCACCAGACAAGAGGAAATACATCAAAAAGATGCAGGTTAAAGCTCTAATCGTATCAGTGTAGATATGGCAATCCTACAGTGTGACTTCAAACCAACAAAGTCTGGTGGTATCGTGAGATACTGCTGGGGCGCTCTGGGTAAGTGGAATGATGCTTTTGGCCCCGAAACCATGCCTGAACCCAGAGTCATCATCTGATGAAGGCTTCTTACTATTTACAACTTTCCACCCTATTAACATATTCAACCCAGTCGGCTGTTGGATGGGTGGCAACTTGTGATGCTTAAGGACGAAATCCTGAGGGCTGAACAGTCCATGATATGCAACAGTCCTTTTAAAGCCTTACTTAGGCTAGACGAGCGGTTGGAGAGGCCTCTCTGATCATTTGGCTGGTCACATCAATTTTATTCTGGGCTGATTTCTGCTGGGCTTGTTGTCTGCTCAGTTCATGGTTGTAATTATTAAGCAAAACTTTATTATTTTTCTTTATTCATTATTAAAAACATCAAAGCCCAACAGGGTCTTTAACCGCGCAGTAAGAAGTTGGCTTCTTAGAAGCAAAGTTGAATTTAATGAGTAATTAGACTTTTGAATGCAAATTCATTGCCAATTAAGTGAACTAGCAAAATAAAAAAACACCCTCCAGGCGATGTAAAAATAAATTTTTGAAACATATTGCCTGAGGGGTCGGAGTTAAAAATTCAATGTCAGCAAGTTTGTACATTAAGTAAGTAAAATCATCAAATTCATTAAAGGATTAAAAAATAAAAACAGCCGTTGTTGTATGAAATTATTGTACTTTTCAAAGTAAATTTCATTCAATATACAGTGGTTTAGGAACTTTGACTTCTGAACTGGTTAATAAGGTAAAATAAATTGTGTGGTCTTTAAGGGCTGTCCCCCCCCAGGCAGCACCTGCCCTCTCATCTAAAAGGGGCAGAGCTGGGTTTATTGTCCTGTGCCTGAAGCGCTCCAAAAGAGGAATGCTGAAGGTATCATGCTGCAGCCAGCGCATGGCTCCTCATGTTAAAAAGACTTTGGTGTTAATTTGGCCTGGTGGGAGGTCAGGAAAATAATTACAGCAATGGACCAACTTTTCCAAAATACAAGCTGTCACTGAGTTAATTTTCTGTTTTTGAGTTCAGGGCTAAAATTTGAATTACAAGCGAGCTTCACACACTTGTGTTAATAAGTTCACGAAAAACATTTTAAGTTTCCAAATTTATTACAGCAAGGAAAAGAATTATTTATAAAAAAAATAAACATTAAACCATTTTTATTTTATTTTTTATAAATGATATATTTCTTTGGCACAATGAATTTGGAAACTTAATGTTTTAATGAACTTATTAACATAAGCATTTCTGAAGGAGAACCCCCCCCCAAAAAAAACGACAGATTGACAGCTCGTAATTCAGAAAACTCATAAGTCAAGGTACCTATATATATATATATATATATATATATATATATATATATATATATATATATGAGATGAAAATATTTTAAAAATATAACAAACACAGGATGTTATGATCAGGGGAAACAATTTTGTGTCAATACTTAAGTATTTCGGTATTATACTATCTTCAAGACACTGTTAAGTAATTTTTTTGGGAGGGACAAAATGAATGATGTTAAGTGTAGTGTATAGTGAATATATATATATATACACACACACACACACATCACAACCCTTTTCCTGTCGACATCATTGAGTTGATGTGGTTACACAATGTTTGATACATTCAGAATATTTGAGTTTTGAAATTCTTTTTAAATATAAACCTCCTTGTTTACCTAGCGTTAATAGTTGTAAATACTAATTTTGTTTACCTTGATAAATCAGAGATCCAATGGCAAGAGCCTCACATGTTGCCCATTCAAGTTCAGTTCCTTCAAGCATTTTCTGTTTTCTTCTGTCAATGTGAGTTTTTTTTATAGTTGGATGGACATTCTGAAAAATAAAATGAAACACAATCAACTTTTCTATTAACAAGATTTTATTACTGGATTTGAGAATATTAATTACTAGAAGCGGCTACCCAGCATCCGTGGGTAGAGGTGGTGGGGTGGGGGACCGAAAAAGAAAAAAAAAGAAAAGAAAAAGAACGTGATGTAATGGTTAGCAGGTTAGTCTCACAGATCCATTATTATAATATTTTAATTTTTAGATATCTTTGTAAATATAAATCAAATCTTCATAAATTTGTTCCAAAAGCAAGAACTGATGATATTTAGTATGTGTATATATATATTTACTTAGTTGTTAATTGTTGTATTTTGTTAGTTTTCTCCGGACATACATACACACCAACTGCCCTTTATATATGTATAGATAATCAATAATTATACCATAGTCACCAATGACTACTATGTCAATTATAGCTAATCATCAGATGAGTGGAGAAACACAAAAACAAACATTCATATGTGTTGCTTCCGAGTTCAAATCCTTGACGTGGTAATTGCATTTCACTTAGCGTTAATACCCTTGGGAAAGGTATGAATCCTACTCTCCCTCCAGCTATGGGTAAATAGTAGGGCAGGCTGGGCTGTTTAACCATGGTTAGGTAACCGGTCTAGGAGAAGGAAAACTCTGAATTCAAACATGTTAAACTCTGCTTAAGAAATTGACCTTGTGTCACATCCTGCTTGTTTGGAGGGGTTGGTATATATATATGTGTATTGCTTTATTTTCTTTGTTCACTTTCTGAGTCCGTGGAAGCAAGTGGAAATGGTTTGGTTATTTGTTTTGTTTTAAGACATTGATTGAAGTTAAGTGCGGCTCGCCTAATGATGAGCCATGTTTCTTGAAAAAAAAGTTGCTCATTAAGGTAGGTTGATTTTTCACTTTTTTAAAATATCAAATTGTCCATCTATAACGAAAGTTGGGTGTGAGTATACTGGATACTGATACCAAAATTTAGATTTTTTACTTGTACCATTGTTTGAGGAAATAGCATCAAAGATCGTCTACTAAAATGCACTAAAAATCCTCATTTTCTAAAGGCTAAATTTTGCAAAAACAAAGATTTTTAGTGCATTTCCTTTGATGCTATTTCCTCAAACAATGGTGCAAATAAAAGATCTCATTTTTGGTATCAGTACTCAGTATACTAACGCACAACTTTTGCATAGATGGACAATTTGATATTTTTTTAAAGTGAAAAATTGACCTACCCATAACTGTTCTAGACAAATTTACCGAGAATGAGTAATAGCAGATGATGAGTATCTGAATTATTTCTCCCTTGAAACCACTTTCCTTTTAGAACTTTTTTTTTATCATGTCAAATATTTACAGCCTTAAATAGTTTTAAGAGTAAACAAAGAAAAAACCCACTCCCCCCTTAAAAAAGAAAAAAGAAAAAAAAAAAAGAAAAAAAGAAAAAAAAAAAAAAGAAAAAAAAAGAAAAAAAAAAAAAAGAAAAAAAGAAAAAAAAAAAAAAAAAAAAAAAAAAAAAGAAAATTGGAAAAAAAAAGAAAAAAAGAAGAAAATTGGAAAAAAAAAGAAAAAAAGAAGAAAATTGGAAAAAAAAAGAAAAAAAGAAAAAATTGGAAAAAAAAAAAAAAAAAGAAGAAAATTGGAAGAAAAAAAGGAGTACTTACGATATTGTCAGGAGTTTCAACAGATTTCACCCCAACAAACTTGAGTAAATCTACATTTACTCCTGTATCCCAATGAGTAATGGCATTTGTAGATTGGATAATACCATTCCACTGACTGAGAAGATGGAATTGCTAGAAGAATAAATAAAAATAATGATGTAAAAAATGAAAATATCAAATCTAGCATAAAGATTTAAGGTGATACATGTATTGTTTAAATATATCAACTTATAACAGTAGTTCTCAACCTTTTTTAACACATGGATCCCTTTTTGAAACACTTGTAAAGATAAAATCTGAATGCCCACTAAATGGAAATTGCCTTCAAACAAATATTGGTAAAGATCTAAAGAAAACACAGAAAAATTTTTTATAGGAGTAACAGAAGACTCCTGGAAACAGGAACCACACACACATAAAATATCATTCATCAATAAGAATATAAATACAGCACAACAATTTCTAGGTAAAGATTTATTAACAACCCAACCTTGGCATTTTTTACTAAACTTAGACTTTCTCTACTAACAAGAGGAAATACATCAAAAAGATCCAGGATAAAGCTCTAACCGCATCAGCGTGAATATGGCAATTCCTACAGTGTGACATCAAACCGACAAAGTCTGGTGGTATTCTGAGATACTACTGGGGCGCTCTGGGTTAGTGGAATGATGCTTTGGCCCAAAAACCATGCCTGAACCCAGAGTCATCATCTGATGAAAGCTTTGTTGTTTGCGATGTTACTGTTTAAACAGCAGTTGTTGTATGAAATAATTGCACTTTTCAAAGTAAATTTACCTAGTAGATATGGTACTAAAATCCTGATTCAACAAATAAGATGATAGAAAAGCTATAATGTAGAACTGGGCTTTATCCTAGAATACTGGGTGCTTTTTTAGCAGTATTATTTATTTTCTATATATTAAATGTTTTATTTTAAGATAATACATGAAATATGTCATTATTTTTCTCGATTTGTTTCAATTTTTTTTTTTTTTTTTACCTTCCTTATGAATATCCTTATTTTTATTTATTATGTATATTTTTATATTATTTTTATTCAGTATCATTAAGTATTATTATTATTATAATACTGTTTGATATTTTAAAAATGTTTTAAATTGTTTTATTATCTTATAAAAATGTTTTATAAATGTTTTTTTTAAATGTTTTATTTTTAAAATGATAATGTTTTTTTTTATATGATAATATTTAGTTTAATACTTGTTTATAATAATTATTCAGTATTATCAATTTTTTTATTTATTATCAATTTGTTTCGATTATTATCGATTTGTTTCAAGTTTATTTTATTTTTTTTTTTACCTTCCTTATGAATGTATTTTTTTATTTACATTATGTATATTTTTATATATATTATGTATATTTTTTATTTATTATCAATTTTATATGGTTAGTTTATAGATTATTCAATATGCACATTTTTTCAATTTTTCTCTTTATTTGATAACATTTAAATTTACATTTTATAAATGCAATTTGGATTTGATTACTAGCATTCTTGGTCTTCCTTTCCAAAATGGAAATCGTTTTTGAAATGCCGTCTACAAAATTAAGAAGAACATTTCGAGACAGCTGATGGCAATCTCGAAAAGGAATTCTAGACAGGTTAACTCTGACCCAGAGTTTTTATTATGGTTAGATGAATCTATTTGAACTATATAATTGAGTATAAATCATTAGTATTTCTAGAAAACATATGCACCCACCGCCAGGCACAAGTATTTAAGTTTTAATGTAATAAAATATTATATTAAATTAGAAAGACTAACGAAACTAAATAAGAATGCATGTTTTATTTTTTTGTTTTGTTTTATTTCAATTGATTTCTTTATAGAAATATAGAGAAGAAAGAATAAAATCATAGTTATTTCTTATTGTTAATAGATTTATTTTAAGATTTATAGACAGGATTTTTGTTCGTATTTATCAAAATAAAACAAAACAATTAGAAATAAATAATACCAAGAAAATATCACTTTGTAATTCAATTAGAAATTCAATTTTCAGTTATAACAATTTGTTCTGAAGTGGAATTGCTTTATAGACCATTAAAATATGACTGTGGACTCCAATTTGGTATTTTTTTGTGTGGACACCCAGTAATGTTACATAGACCCTGAGGGTCCTTGCTCTGATCAATCAGCTGTACACGTCAAGCCCTAGCACCTAATAATTGCTTCAACCCTATTGGTTGGTTGGTTGATTTTAACGGAATATCAACCCGTCTAGGGTTATGTTATGCCTAACGGTTAGGAATTAATATATGTTGTGTATTTATATTTATACTTTTTTAGTAATTGGTTTTAACAATGTGTTAGCATCATTGGGGATCATGTTCTATGGTATTGATTAAGTTCATGTCTATATTCTTTGGTATAATTTTATTTCCCTCAAAAAGGACAGAATGTCCTCCATGTTGACATTTTCAAATAGAATGACATTAAACTCTATCTGATGGTGAGGTTCCAGTTCTGGAGGTCTGGGTAATGTGGAGTACTCCTTCATCACCATTGCTCCCTGGTCCACTCTGACCCGGAGTGGTCATATTTGTTAGGGTCCCATTTAAGGGTTAAATAGAAAAATGTGTTTATAAAAAAAATTGAGTATTCATTAAGAATGAATTCATTTCAAAACTTTGTCAGAATTAAATGACCCACTGAGGTTGATATGCCGCAAACCAAACCAAACCCAGGGTTGGTCTATTGATTTGTTTACTTTTAAGATTTAAAAATGCTAGACATTTTTAAGTTGAATTTCAATGCTATTTCTATGTAAATTTTAATTTTTAAATAGCTTTGAATATAAATCAAATCTTTATAATTTTTGCACGAAAAGCAAGAATCAGTGATATATAATGTGTATATATATTTTCTTTGCCATCAATTGTTTTATTTTAGTAGTTTCATCCAGACATACATACACACCAACTGCTCTTTATATATGGGCAATTCTATGTCAAATCATCCAGAAAATTTTTTTGTATATGTATGGACTGTGTTAAAGTTAAAAATTCCCCAAAATTTGAGCTTCCAATTCCAAAAATTGGCAGAGTTATGTCGATTTTTATCTTTCCAAATTTGTTGGAGTTCGCAAAAAATGGCGACCTTTTGTAATCTATTTTTGTTTGTAAAATGAGTTCTAGAGCTTTCCTACTCCTAAAAATAGGTTTATAAAAGCATTTTTACCCAAGAAACCCAAAAATGCCATCGAAAAAGTCTGAAAGACAAAAAATTTTAAGTTATTGAGGATTTCTGATTTCAGTCCACACCTGTCAAAAATTTCAGAAAAATTGAAGGGGGTGGGTGACATGGCCTGGATGATTTGACATGGAATTACCCATATGGGCCTGGTTAGCTCAGTTGGTAGAGCGTTCGGCTAGAAACCACAAGGTTCCTAGTTCGATACCGGTCCTCGCCAACTCAGCGTATGAGTAGCACAGGGATCTGTGCGGTAAAGTCAGGAGCTGATGGTAGGTGTGGCGCTCCACCTCAGATGCTAAAAAAAAACATTGAAAAGGGGATAGACTCCCTCGCTGACTGGCTGATACTGACTTTAGGCTGCCCCATCGACTTTTACTTTTATAGATAGATTACTTCAAAAATCTATTTTTGCAGACATTGAATATTAGCATTGTTTTACTTTTCCTTGGTGCAGGTATGGTAAATGGAATGAATCCCAAGTGCCAATATTGGTAGAGTCTTACCTCAGGTACGTAGCTGTCCATCTGATTAAAGTTCTCATCAAGAACACCTCTCCATTCTTTTACGGAATTGTCCAAATCTTCTTGAGTACAAAGATTGTTTTCCTTTAAAGGTAAGAAAGAAAAAAAAGACATATTTTGATTAATTCAAAGCTAAATAAACAAACATATAAAAATAGTATTAATTTATAAACAACACTTTAGGTCTTTATAATGCATTAGTGCATCCATCAGTACACTAACAGGACTGGGTATTAGGGTAGGTCAATTTTTCACTTTTTAAAAATATCAAATTGTCTATGCAAAAGTTGTGTGTTAGTATACTTAATACTGATACCAAAAATTAGATCTTTTAATTGCCCCATTGTTTGAGGAAATAGCATCAAAGATCATCTGCTAAAATTCACAAAAAATCCTTGTTTTGACAACATTTAGCCTAGAAATTGGTTAGAAAATTTACAATTTTCAATATTTAAATCAGAAATGTTATCTTATTAAAATGAAATGAATTAAATATAAATAGAATTAAATTGAAAATGTGTCCCCCACCATCACCACCGACACCTCTGATATGCTGCTTTTTACCTCATTAATTAAGCTGTAACAGACGATCTTTGATGCTATTTCCTCAAACAATAGTACAAGTAAAAGATCTCATTTTTGGTATCAGTATTCAGTATACTAACACACAACTTTTGCATAGATGGACAATTTGCTATCATAAAAAAAAAATGAAAAATTGACCTACCTTACTGTAGAGTCGGAATACAAAACCTTTGACTCCGACTCATCTATTTTTGGTACCTTCAACTCCAACTCCTCTTAATGTAATCAAGTGATTATGATCTACAAATCTCATAAAGCCTACGTCTATGCTCCTAACTTATGTGGTCCCCAATTAAGTATCGAACAGGCTCATCACTGCTTAACTTCAATGATCTACTGGGAATTGGTGTTTTTAGCACAACTTGACCATAATCATGTTTGGTTTCGTTTCTTTGTTTACTGGTATAGCAAACTTACTGGGTTAGTTTATGCCAAAGTCATCCTTGTAGAAGAACACTAGTGGTACTATTTAATCCATAGCTGGGGAATGAGGGATTTCATACGTTTCCCAAGGATATTAGTCGAAAAGTGAATGTTATAATAATGAAATTTATTGTGTACCATGCTCAGGTGCACCACAACTCATCAAAGTCTCATGTCAAGTACACAGAATAATGTATTAGTGTCAGGAACATGAACAGTTTACAGTAGTAATATGCATGTATGTGTGCGTGTGTGTGCATATGTATGTGGAGAGTGGCATCAGGTATAGTGTCGGCGGACTACAGGAAGCATGGAGGCTTTGAAAGACTCAGTGCTTCGGCAGCCTACAACAGACGCGGGCAGTTTATTCCATGTCTCTGCAATTCTGAGCGTGAAAAAATGTTTCTGAAAGTCACGTGAGCAGTGCTGTTTTCTGACTTTGTAGGCATACCCACATGTGTTGGAAAGATGGAGATCAAAAAGGTGCTCATGGTTGCTGTTGTTAAGATGATTAATGACCTTATGAGCGTTTACCAGGTCAGTTGCCAGACGCCGAAGTTTCAGCGAATCCATTCCCAGGGTAGCGAGACATTCAGAGTATGGCAGATGCCTGATTGAGGGTATTCATTTGGTTGCATGACTGGAGTTTAAATTCGCTTACTATGATGTCACAGTCCAGCACATTAGCCACTATGCCACAGAGAGGGAAGAAAAAAGAAAGACACTGGGATGCATGGATATGATTTTACTGTGTCCTTTTAGATTTTTATGTGTCAGGGACACAGGACAATTACCTATCAGCATCTCTCTCTCTAATATGAATAATCTTCAAACAGATTTATTTGACCCATAGATAAGACCCAAACAGGTACTACTACTCTGGGTCAGAGGGACATGGTTTTTGGATAGTTTTATTATCATTACTTTATCTGTTTCTTTTTCTTTTTCTTCTAAGCCTTCTTATTTCTGCAGGCTGGGTTGAGATTTTCTGGCTTCTCTCTTCATCATCTCAGACTGTATCTCTCTCCAGATTTATCTTTGATCTTAATCATGAAAATTTCTGTTTTTGATATGCATCTTTATTCATTTACCCAAGACCCAATATTTGAACATGCAGAGAAGAATTCAGACACCATTTTTGCGTCCAGCCAGAAGGTCACCGTCAACTCAACTCAACTCACTTTCCCACAGATTGGTCATCATGTGACAATCTCAATCAATCAGGGATGACAGTTTGTCTGTCACTCTGCAGTGATGCTGATAGCTTTTTGATTTAGTGCATCCTAGGACACATATATTTGCTTTGAATGTGTCCCAGGGAAAATTCATGAGTCCCAACTAAAGTTTCTTAATAGATTGTAGGATTTTTATTCATAATCTGGGGAAACAACTAAAGCCGTCTAACTCCTACCTTGTAACCTATCCTATGTAATTCATTTCTAAGAAACTATTGAAATGTATTTACAGTTAGCTTGAAATGGTGAGGGAAGAAAAAAGAAAGACACTGGGATGCATGGATATGATTTTACTGCGTCCTTTTAGATTTTTGTGTCAGGGACACAGGACAAGTATCTATCAGCATCTCTGAAACTGTAAGATTATTACTGTGTTTTTCCATGGGTTCTTATGCTAAGTGTTAAATTCAAATACTTTACACTACATTAAAAAATGAATAGGCTACCCCATTCATTATATCTATGGGTTAAATAAATCTGTTTGCAAGTTAATGCAAATTATTTTAACTAGTTTGATATGCCAATACGCGTTTAGCTCTGAAGAGAGCTTCAACTCAATTCACTAAACTGCTAATCTCTCCTAACAGATTTGGCCATCAGATGACATTCTAGGGACCATATGACCTTTAGGCACCCCTTTTTGAACTAGATTAAGAAAGGATATGTTTTTTATTTACACCGTCAATATCTGGTTGTTTTAACAGACAATTTTTAGATTTAAAAAAAATTATAAAACTAACACCTAACCCTAATAAACAACCGGATATTGACGGTGTAAATGAAAAACATGTCCTTTCTTAATCCAGATCAAAAAGGGGTGCCTAAAGGTAATATGGTCCCATTCTA
Organism: Doryteuthis pealeii; assembly: GCA_023376005.1. NCBI lineage: Eukaryota > Metazoa > Mollusca > Cephalopoda > Myopsida > Loliginidae > Doryteuthis > Doryteuthis pealeii. Next base: position 107,012,749 of record CM042153.1, read on the forward strand.
GACCAATGAGAATATCCTGTCTAGGTAACTTGGGTTAAAACCTGTCTGTCATACTGTATAACTTACTGTGTTTTTCCATTTAGGCTAATTGTTAAATTCACATTAATCTTACAATACATTACAAAATGAATAGGCTACCCCATTTATTATGTAACAATGGGAGTAATTCAAAAAGCAATCAAAATTAAGATGAATGTAAAAGTGTCTTACCACAACATTTTTGGCATAGATATCTGGAATACTGAGTCTGCTTTCGACAGCCTTGTACATGACTGGTTGCGTAAACATGGGGTCGTCAAGTTCATTGTGGCCCCATCGTCGGAAACAGATAAGATCAATGAGGATATCTCTCCGAAATTTTTCCCTGTACTTCACTGCAATGTGGGATGCTTGAATAATGGACTGAAACGAGATGACAAATATTAAGTTATTAGAGAAGAAGAGGAAGAAGAAGAGGAAGAATGGCTTATTTTCATACATTACACAATATAAACAATATCACATAAAACATAATGTTGGTTGTTGTATTAATGTGTGGAGGATGATCACTAATTATAACTGAGCCTATTCTAGTAGTAACCACCTCAGTTGATTTTTTTTATCATAGTTTGAAAGTTGATTATAGTGATAGTGTGTTAGAAGTTTACTTATACGTATTAAAAAATTACTTATACGTATTAAAAAATTTGAGTTGGTGAGCAAACATTTCGGTCAAATCCATATTTGGAAATTTTTTTGTTAGTGTATTCCAATCGTTGATGCAGGATCCTGTGATAGATTTTAAGGTCATAGGTTTTTAGCGTTGACAAATGGTTTGAAGAGTTTACTTGCAGTTGATCCCCTAGTAGAGACAGAGTATAATTATTTTTTAGGAATAAAATAGCTTTTGAACATTAAGGGTGATGTACCAGTCATTTGTCCATAGTTAGAAAGCTAGACTAGGAAACTATTACTAGTGAGTTTGAGTCTCACCGTGTGCTCCATAATCCATTCATGTGATATAAAATACAATATGGTTTTTTATGGAGGCGCATAGCATAATGGTTAGAGTCATGAGAAATGAACTCGTCAACCAGAGTTCAAATCCTAGACAAGGCTGTTTGCATTTCACATAGCACTAATACCCTTGGGAAAAGCATGAATCCATATATTTCCATCCAACTATGGGTAAAATAGTAGGGCAGACTAGGCTCTTTAACCTTGGGTAGGTAACCAGTCTCGGAAAAGGAAAACTCTGAATTTGAAAAACCTGAAGTCAGTCGTTGATTGGGTTTGTGACATTACTTGTGAACCAATACTAATGTTCAGATTACCAAATCCAGATAATACAAATTTGTTTTAAAAAGAAACCTTTAAAAACTTACCTTGAGGTCATCAGCATTCACATGGAGGACTGGGTAACCATTAATTTTGGCTTGATCCGTGCAATAGGGAGAAGACCTAAAACAGAAAGACAATGCTCTCATAATGAAAGAACGCATCATTTACAGATATCTGTGATTGTAACAAAGTACAGGACGTAAATACATGATGCACACTAACAAGTGATACGCAATGCGCACATCCAACGTCGCTAATGGGACGTCTCAAAACGTATACAAGGGGATGGCTTTCGGCACGGTAGTGTTTCGGGGTTGTTTGTTTACTGGTCAGTCAAGAGTATGGCCCACCATTACTATTATTGTTGGAGGTGCGTGGTGTAATGGTTAGAGTAATAGGAAATGGACTCATCAACCAGAGTTCAAATCCTGGACGAAGCCACAGATTTTATTTGGGTGCAGGATGTTTTCAAAACGTGTGTCTGGACGAAGCCACAGTTAACATAGCGCTAATACCCTTGGGAAAGGTATGAATACAACTACTCTTCCTCCAGCTATGGGTAAAATAGTAGGGTAGCCTGGGCTCTTTAACCATGGTTAGGCAATCAGTCTAGAAGGAAAACTCTGAATTCAAAACCTGTTAAATCTGCATGGGGTGGTCACTACTAGAATAGGCTCAGGCCTACTTAGGATCTATTTAACTGATTTTATTTGGTGCAGGATGTTTTCAAAATCGTGTGTCTAACACTTGTACGACTCATGGATAGGGATAGCTTTTATCACTGTAAGGGCTCCACAATTTGCTTACACAAATAAATTATCTTTCTTGGGTGGTCAAGGGTCTGTCTTCTTTTATTTTCGACCACTGGACAGGATTGTTGACATTCCATTCATAAAGCTGGCCGTTTTTGTTTACACCTGATGTTTCTGTTTTCATTCATAAGTTTTTTAGTGACAAAATGAAATGAACACCATAATCCCTTTTACTATGAAATTTAGTATTATTTGGATTACTTGGGAACCTTCTTGTCATCATCAAGGAACCATCAAAGAACTTTGAACCCAACCCTTTATTCAGTCCACAGGGTATCCTGTTCTCATTCCCATTACCATAGCTGAAAAGAAGAGTTTCGAGCCTAACGTCGGTATCAGCCAGTTCACTAGCGCTAGACCAAGAAGATTGTTTTTAGCATCTGAGGTGGAGCACCACAACTACCACCAGCTCCTTACTTTACCGGACAGATCGCTGTGCTACTCATACGCTGAGTTGGCGAGGACCGGTATCGAACTAGGAACCTTGTGGTTTCTAGCTGAACGCTCTACCGAATGAGCTAACCCGGCCCGATTTGACCCATAGAAACGTTGTACAGATAACAATAAAGATGAGGACAATAGTCTGAATAATCCAAATAATACTAATTATTAAATCTCATCTCAAAAATTCAGAGAAATAATACTATGAAATTTATTCGTCTAATTGAAAATGAAAAAGAGAGAGATATCTTTATCGTTTAGCATTTGTTGAATTATCTGTGTTGAGAAAAGCACAGTAGTTCCAGCCTTGTCTACATGTAACCTAACCTCATCTGTCATCTCTCATTGTCTGAATCGATCAGTGCGTTCTTCGTCATACTAACCACATCTCTCATTCTAATTCAATCTGTGTCATGATCCTAACCCTATCTGTCATTCTAACCCGATCTGTCGTCTTAAGTAAAATCTTAATTCCAAGTTTCCAGAAAATTCCAAAACGTGTTTGAATTTGATTGGCTGTGAATCGGCCCATTTGCATTATAATGTCGCTGACTAAAACTTTTTCAATTAAAATTTCTTTAGTGACCCTACGTTTATTTTAGGTCGATTTAATGTTTAGACAGAATAAAGGTCATGCCTTCTTGCCTTTCTATGGCCATGTCTGTATATTGAACAAAATATTTACAAAAAAGATTTGACACTGGTTTTTTTCGTTTTTGTTTATTTCAAGACAAAATGGAAAAAAGATTTAGTGTATCTTTTACTCTCTCATATTAAATTAAAAATTTTTTTCAATTAACATATTTCCTTTTTCTTTATCCAGGTCACTGAATACATTACATAATTCATACAAGCCTGTATTTAAGCCTTTTCTTTGCCATATATATATATATATATATATATATATATATATGATTTTTGGATGTTGTTTTATAGAAGCAATGTTGAATAAATTATTATTTATATTTTGCTTGAAGGCAATTATAAATGCATGTATCACATAAAATTCGATAATTATAAAAATAATCTTGACAAGTAAATCCCGCAAAGGATAGCTCGCTATGCAGAACACCATACAGACTGTTTCGACTTTATTAAGTTCTTCAGCGATGTATACTAACGACTCCCCTCGACAGGAATCGAAAACCGGGACTTCACAGGCATAGTCAGAGACCATATCCGTTCGGCCGCCGGTACATAGCGAACAATCCTGCGAAATTAACCTTGTCAACTCTGACTATGCCTGTGAAGTCCCGGTTTCGATTCCTGTCGGAGGGGAGTCGTTAGTATACATCGCTGAAGAGACTTAATAAAGTCGAAACAGTCTGTACGGTGTTCTGCATAGCGAGCTATCCTTTGCGGGATTTACTTGTCAAGATTATTTTCTATAATTATCGAATTTTTATGCGATACATGCATTATAATTGCCTTCAAGCAAAATATAAATAATAATAATATATATATATATATATAATATATATATATATATATTATATATACATACATATATGGCATAAGAAAAGGCTTAAAATACAGGTTATATTACCAATTTTATTTTCACCAATATTTACCAGGTTCCTCAGACTTGTGTTTCCCAAGAAAATGGTACAGCAGTTCCATTTCTTGGGAAACACAGTCTGATGAAGTCAGTTAATATTAGTCGAAATGAATTTATAACCTGTGAATATGACCAGTGCTTAAACCTTTTCTTTGCCAAATGTACTGCTCTGTATATAATTCCCCAATTATTGTGCATTGAGCTCTCAACTTGAACTATACCAATTTTAATATTTCAATATTAAAAAAAGGCCATGCTTAGAATCATTCCCAACACCAACTAACCTGGTTATTTATATATATATATATATATATATATATATATATATAATAATAATCTTCATACAATGACTGCTATTTACACAGTAACATTGCAACTAACAAAGCCTTCATCAGATGATGACTCTGCGTTCAGGCTTGGTTTCGGGGCCAAAGAATCATTACCACTAACCCAGAGCGCCCCAGCAGTATCTCATGATACCACCAAACTTTGTCGGTCTGATGTCACCTTGTAGGATTGCCATATCCTTGCTGATGTGGTTAGAGCTATCTCCTGAATCATTTTTTAAGTATTTCCTCTTGTCTGGTGGAGAAAGTCCAAATTTAGACAAAAATGCCAAATCCCTGGCATCCGACTTTGATAGGAAATACATCCATTATCCATCCGTTTCTGATGCATTGTTCTCAAATCTTCATATTTTTCGAACTTACGTTGATATGCCGAATCAAGATTTTCCTCAAAAGGAACTGTTAATTCAACAATGAAAACTTTTTTGATTAACAGACTAGATGACAATATCAGGACGCTGGGCCGTTAACGTTATTTCAGTTGGAAAAACGAGTTGATGTTCCAAGTCACATACAATGTGCCAGTCCGTGGAGCCATCAAACAGTGACGAAATGTGCCTATTTTTACGCAAAAATTGTTAAATGTTTCCTTCTTTAACGAAATGTACTGCTTTGTTGATGTTATTAACAGCTTTATTTGCAGTCTCACAACATATATATATATATATATATATATATATATATATATATATATATATATATATATATATATATATATGTGTGTTTGTGTGAGTGTGTGTATTTGTAAAATCCGACTATCTAATGCCATCAAAATGCATTTATTACCAAAAACTAATTTACATTAAAGAGGAGAGAAAACTGACAAATTATGAAGTATGTAGAAATACTTAATTTATATATATATATATATATATATACACACACACACACACACACAGGTCATTCAATAAATATGGGGAATTTTTCTAAAAAATTTTTTTTAAAAAAGCACCAAATTTTTGTTTCAGAATTTTTACCTATAAGTATAAACTCTGCATTGGTTTGAATTTAATCTCACAAAAATATTTATTTAGAGGCTATTCAGAATGGTGGCAAATCAAACAGAGTGCTTCAGGCTTGAACAGAGATCTGTCATCAAACTTTTGATAGCAGAAAAGTGTAAATTTGTGAAATTTACAAGAGAATGTATGTTGGATATGGAGAAGCATATTTTTTTTTTATTTTAACTTTACAATAGGGATAAACATGACTTTGCCATTATGAACCTGAGTTAAAAAGACAGCCCATTGAGCAGAAACACACTGACTAATTGGTAAAGAAAAAGTTCTGAGCGCAGAGCGGTCAGTAAAGAAGGTTATGCTGGGACATGAAAGGGCCCATCACTATTGATTTCCTTGAAAAAAGGTGCAACTGTAAACAGTGCTTCCCATTGTCAACTTCTTAGGCAAAATTCACCATATTTATTGAATGACCCTCTTGTGGGACATGAAAGGACCCATCATTATTGATTTCCTTGAAAAAAAAAAGGCGCAAATATAAACAGTGCTTCCTATTGCAGACTCCTTTGGCAAAATTCACCTCATTTATTAAACAACCCTTATGTTATTTCTCTGAATAATTAACACAGTTTAACACCTGTACCCCAACTATGGTTAGCGGAATGAGAACAGGATACCCCTGTGGACTGAATAACAGGTTAGGTTCAAAGTTCCGTGATAGCTCCCGATTACGACAAGAAGGTTCCAGATTATGACAAGAATGTTCCCAAGTCTGACAAGAAATACCTGAAGAAGGCCGGAGGGCCCATCGGCTGAAAAGTCGTACAGATAACAATGAAGATGAGGACAATAGTCCGAATAATACAAATAATACTAATGACCCTTATGTTAGTTTTAATATTCTCCCCAATTCACAAAGCTGTTTTATTTGGGTTACTTACCTGCCTCGGGCAGACTCAGTTGTGAAGCCAATTTGGTTGTTGACAACTAAATGTATACTTCCTCCAACAGAGAAATGTGGACATTCTGCAAAGCTAAATGTTTCTCCAATAATTCCCTGAAAAGTAAAGAATAAAAGAAATTAGTTAATAAATATATATATATATATTATATATATATATTTGCAAAACAAATGTAAGACAAAATTATTTTAATAACAGGGTAGAACTTTCATGGAATAAACTACCATCATCAGTAGTGAATGTCCCATCTCTGAACACTTTTAAGGTAAAGTTAGATGAATTGTGGAAAGAATATAAATATTCAATGGAAATAAGATAAATGTTTTCAATATAAGAAACAGCTGACAAGTCTCAGACCTAATATACTAGCTGAAACGATATTATTATTATTATTATTATGAATGGTCTTGCGTTGCTTAAATCCCCAACGTAAAATTATAATGAATTAAAAAAAAAAGTTATGTGTTTATTTTATTTGTAATATTAAAATTGTGAATTATGGAAGATATTTTGTTAATTTTGGTAGGATTTATATGTAATGAAATTGAAAATCATCGTTTCTGGCTTAAATCGTTTGTCTTGATTTTTGTTTCGTTTCATGGAAATTCCACGGGTCCCACTAGTTATTAAATATTGTTATACACATCTTTTAATTTTCTGAATGCTGAATCTTTTAATTTTCTATTAATTCTGACCAATGCTATTTTAATTTTCTATTAATTCTGACCAATGCTATTTCACATGTTCATTTTTACTTATTATTTACTTGCTGGGATTGAACGACACAATGTTAAAATCAAACCAGTTTAGCTCAGTCGGAAGAGCGTCCGATTTGGAACCATAAGGTTCCAGGTTCGATATGGGCCCTCACCAACTCACCATATGAGTAGCACAGGGATCTGTGCGGTAAAGTGAGGAGCTGATGGTAGGTGTGACACTCCACCACAGATGCCAAAAACAATCTCTTTGGTCTAGTGCTAGAAAAGGGGATAGACTCCCTTGCTGTCTGGCTGATACCGACTTTAGGCCACCCCAACAACTTTTTTAAAGTAATAAAGACAGAAAAACATTTTTTTTAAATACCAACAAATTCAGATATTCCACTTTATGACTAGAAGTGAATACCCAGCATCACATGGGTAGAGAGAGGGGGCATAAAAAACCCTGGTGTATTGATTTTACTTTTGAGATTTACAAATGCTGGACATTTTCAAGTAGAATTTCAATGCTATTTCTATGTATATTTTAATTTTTGAATATCTCCAAATATAAATCAAATCTTCATAAATTTTGTGCAAAAAGCAAGATCTGATGATATTTAATGTGTATATATATTTACTTAGACATTGTTTTATTTTTGTAGTTTCAACCGGACATACATACATACATACAGACCAACTGCCCTATATATATATATATATATATATATATACACACACACACACACAAGGGTAATCCCAAGAGTAAGGTCTCCAAAGTACTGAGGACATCACTCGCAATGGACTCGCAATGGCCAATAATGTCGTCATCAATGGCCAATGTCGTCATCACTCGCAATGGCCAACAATGTCGTCATCACTCGCAATGGCCAATAATGTCGTCATCACTCGCAATGGCCAATAATGTCGTCATCACTCGCAATGGCCAATAATGTCGTCATCACTCGCAATGTCGTCATCACTCGCAATGGCCAATAATGTCGTCATCACTCGCAAAACAATGTCGTCATCACTCGCAATGGCCAACAATGTCGTCATCACTCGCAATGGCAATGTCGTCATCACTCGCAATAATGTCGTCATCACTCGCAATGGCCAACAATGTCGTCATCACTCGCAATGGCCAACAATGTCGTCATCACTCGCAATCATCACTCGCAATGGCCAACAATGTCATCATCACTCGCAATGGCCAACAATGTCGTCATCACTCGCAATAATGTCGTCATCACTCGCATGGCCAACAATGTCGCAATGTCGTCATCACTCGCAATGGCCAATAATGTCGTCATCACTCGCAATGGCCAACAATGTCGTCATCACTCGCAATGGCCAATAATGTCGTCGTCATCACTCGCAATGGCCAACAATGTCGTCATCACTCGCAATCAAAACAATGTCCTCATTTACAAAAATATTTTTGATTTACATTTTGATATCTTCAGACATATTTTTTAATCCAACTTCCTATCCTGCTAAAAGATTACATTATCTCATATCAAATAAAATGAGATAAAATTATATTTTATCTCAAATCATATTTCATCACAAACCTGGATCCAAAATTAGAATGATGGTTTCTGCTATTGTATAGTCAGAGGCAGTGCATGAGGCCCATAGGCCCAGTATCTATGGGGCTGGAGGGGTGCACAATATACTCGAGGAAAGATAAAAATCTTTAAAAAAAAAAAAGAAAAAAAAAAAAAATTTCAGAATATCTTAAAAGATAATCTTAAAATTATTTTTTTTAAAGTTTGTTTTCTTATTTTAATGGCATATCAACTTTTACGAGTTATCTAATGCCAAATTCATCCTTTCCTTTTAGAAGAACATCAGTGGTACTATTTAACTTATAGCCGAGGGTATAAAGGGTGTTCATTTTTGTTCCCAAGTGTATTAGTGTGAAAGTGAACGTAATAGGGTGAATGGAGTTCGAACTCACTTACTATAATGTTGCAGTCCAGCACGTTAGCAACTACCTCACACGACTCCCCACAAAAGACTTTTAAATAAATTTGTTTATAAATAAATAGATACTGAAAATCTGATTTTTTTGTAGATTTTTAAAATTCACATTTAATTTGCAAATAAATTTCTTTTTATCTAATTTACATGTAAACATTGTTTTTATGGTACTATTTCTCTGAATATTTAAGATGAGGCTTGATAATTTGTATTATTTGGATTGTTCAGACTATTGTCCTCATCTCTATTGTTATATACACAATGTTTTGGCCGATGTGCCCTCCGGCCTTCTTCAGGTATTTCTTGTCAGACTCGGGAACCTTCTCAGGCTTGGGAACTTTCTTGTTGTAATCAGGAGCCATCACGGAACTTCCTGAGGTGTTTCTTGCCAAACTCGGGAGCCTTCACGGAACTTCAAACCAAACCCTTTATTCAATCTACAGGGGTAGATTGTTCTCATTCCGCTAACCATGACTGGGTACAAGTGTTAAAGCTGTGTCAAGTATTCTATGTTATTATCACTCTTGGCCAGGATTGAACCTGCAACCAATAGATGATTGTCACTTAGAACTATATTAACTCAACTCTTATATCCATTGCACCATGTGTCCAACTGGTGTTTTATGGTGTAAACAATTTTTTAAATACAAAATTCTTCATCCATTTTATTCTTATTGTCAGCTTGTCACCAGAAGGGTATTTCAAGTATGAAGGGGGTGGGTACAATAATGATTGAATTTGGGAGGCAGGGGCAACCCTATATTATATTATACATTTATTTTTACATTTTTTTTTTATGTGGTTAAGAGCGTTTTTTTTTTTTTTTTCACATGTTTATACAATATCAAGTATTCCTATTTAATATTAATAACTTATAAAGAATTATACTCTTTCAAATATCTGTTTCTATTTAATAATAATCATTTGTTTACAGTTATATGGCTTCAAGTAATAATAATAATAATAATAATAATAATAATAATAGCTTCAAGTAATTATTTTTAGTATTATTTGGATTATTCGGACTATTGTCCTCATCTTTATTGTTATCTGTACGTTTCAGTGTCCTCATCTCTATTGTTATATACACAATGTTTTGGCCGATGTGCCCTCCGTCCTTCTTCAGGTATTTCTTGTCAGACTCGGGAACCTTCTCAGACTTGGGAACTTTCTTGGTATATAAATAAATAGATACTGAAAATCTGATTTTTTTGTAGATTTTTAAAATTCACGTTTAATTTGCAAATAAATTTGTTTTTATCTAATTTACATGTAAACATTGTTTTTATGGTACTATTTCTCTGAATATTTAAGATGAGGCTTGATAATTTGTATTATTTGGATTGCTCGGACTATTGTCCTCATCTCTATTATTATATACACAATGTTTTGGCCGATGTGCCCTCCGGCCTTCTTCAGGTATTTCTTATCAGATTCGGGAACCTTCTTTTCCAACTCGGGAACCTTCTTGTCGTAATTAGGAGCCATCACAGAACTTTAACCCTAACCCTTTATTTAGTCCACGAGGGTATCCTGTTCTCATTCTGCTAACCATAGCTGGGGTACAGGTGTTAAGCTGTGTTTATTATTCTATGTTACTGCTGCCCCTGACCAGGATTGAACCTGCAGTCTAAAGATAACTGTTACTTAAAACTGTCTTAACCTAATTCCTTTTATCCACTAGGCTATGTGTCCAAGAAATAATTATTTTTAATACAAATAATTTGCACAAATGTACAATCAAGTATTATTATCAAATACAACTAATTTTCAAACAGGATAATTGAATCCTAAGTAACAGATACAACCACTCCGGGTCAGAGTAGATCTGAAAGTAATGACAATGAATGTGTGACTCCACATTACCCAAAGCTCTAGAACTGGAGCATCACAATCAGGTGCAGTTTAATGGTATACCCAGGCCCTGCTTTTTGTGGGTTTTTTTTAACCCCACTGCAAGGGACACAATCAGCACATTCTATTCTATTATTTTCGGTGAGATCCATAGTTATGGGGTCAGTTAAAATAGTCATAAGAATTAGTGTGTAAAAATTAATTCACATTCACAGGCTAAATGTAACAATTGATTTTCCGAAAAAAAAAAAGAAGAAAAAAAAAAAAAAAAAAAAAAGCTCCGACCCCATTGATGACAGTCCATGAATTCAGTGGTTATTATAAGCTGGGCTGAAAACAAGGGCGTCTTATCATTGTGTAATGGTTAGCAAGCTAGTTTTGCAGCTCCATTACTACTGAATAGCAAGTTTGATCCTTGCTAGATGCCCTATACTTGTAACCTTATGTTACATCATACCCATGGTGAACGGGTTGGATAATACAAGGACATCCTATCATTGTGTAATGGTTAACAAGCTAGTTTTGCAGCTCCATTACTACTGAATAGCAAGTTTGATCCTTGCTAGATGCCCTATACTTGTAACCTTATGTTACATCATACCCATGGTGAACGGGTTGGATAATACAAGGACATCCTATCATTGTGTAATGGTTAACAAGCTAGTTTTGCAGCTTCATTACTACTGAATAGCAAGTTTGATCCTTGCTGGATGCCACCATACTTGTGACCTTGTGTCACATCCTACGCATTGTGAACGGGTTGGATAACACTGGGGAACAATTTTGAACAAAATTTCTGTTGAGGTTTCTTTTTTCATTTAATTTAGACTAATATTGGCATGCTGATTTCAAAACTGCAGTCAGTTTTCTTCTATCACGTCAAGTTTTTTTTTCTCTACAGCTTACTCCCAAAATAAGCATAATTGTATTGTTTGTCTGTAAAGTAATAGGACTGATCAACTGATTGTGTTGATTATTTAATTGAAAATGAAGGAGAATTATTCAGATCTGGTGACTAGGTTGATTCCCAGTCAAAGAACAAACATCAGCACATTTGTGAAGCTTGTCTAGTTTGCATATTTTAAATTAAAACTTGTCGATTAAGATAAATCTTGGGTCCCTCACAAGATGTGCAAGCAATGTGTTGAGAGTTTATGGATGTGGATTAAGGGAACACATGATAAGTTGGCATTTGGTATACCTATAATTTGGAGAGAGCCAAAATATCATTGCACGGACAGTTACTTTTGTTTAATGAAAACTTTACCATATAACAAGAAAAACAAATGTAACATTGAATATCCTAGTCTACGATCTGCTATACACCCAGTGCCTCATTCAGCTGAAGTCCAGTGTGGGGCAGTAGAGCTTGAGAGAAGCATTGGGTGGAGAGGAAGAGAGAGGACAGGTTTAAGATCAGGCTGGGTAAATACAAAGACATCCTATCATTGTGTAATGGTTAGCTAGCTAGTCTTGCAGATCCATTTCTACTGAATAGCAAGTTTGAACCTTGCTGGATGCCCCTATACTTGTAACCATGTGTCACATCCTACCTATGGCAAACAGGTTGGATAAATACAAAGACATCCTGTCATTGTGTAATGGTTAGCTAGCTAGTATTGCAGATCCATTACTACTGAATAGTGAGTCTGATCCTCACTGGATGCCCCATACTTGTGACCTTGTGTCACATCCTACCCATGGGAATAAGTTGGATAAATACCTACCTGAGCTGAAAACGAAGCATCTCCATGAACTTGGAAGCAAAGAACCCCATCTCCTTTCTGAGCATCAGCTGCCTCACTGTAATCTCCATTCTTGGTGGACTGCATTTTAGCTCGAGCCTTGCCAACCGCCACTGGATTATTAGCCTGAAAAATCAAGTCCAACATTAAATCAATCCTGCATTATCCATTATTTATATATTAATACACTTGTTCCTTAATCTTCCGACTGTTAACATCCTGCAACATCCTTTGTTTAAAAATGAGATCGTCCAAATCGTCCAAGATGAAATGCAAAAATGTAAATCAAGATCATCTGATGTCGCTTATCCGCTGAATTCTTATTTCTTATGAGTGTTGTCAAGTCTTAATGAATACATTCTCGGTATTATATATATATATATATATATAAATATTATTATAAACATTCCACAGACGCTGCCACTGTCGATAACAACAGAGACAAGGAAGCCGTTAAACAGTAATAACATTCATTTGATAAAGGGTATCTAACAAACCTGAAAATTTATGACAAAAAATAATTAAAAAATAAGTGAATCCAATACTCCATAATATCGAGTTCATTCATTTATATATTTTTAATGCTTCGTAATAACACCCAACTTTAAAAAAAACATTTTTAAAAAAATATATATATATATATATATATATATATATATAGTTTGTTTTATTAATATATATTTAAAGTTCTCTAATGTATAGAGTTTTACGAGAAAATTATTTACAAACAAGAAATAATCATTTTTTTCAATATCAAGAATGAAACTAAAGAATTTACAAATAAATAAATACCTACAATCTTGTGTAAAATTTATGTGTAAAATATTCAAAATAATTATTTAATTAATCATTGATTGATAGATGCACGCAACATTTTATTTGAGGGCGACAGAACTAAGTTTCCATTTCAAATTGTTTTATTTTTTTCACTCCTTAAATGAATTTGATGATTTTATTTACTTACGATACAAACTCTCTGACATTGAGCTTTTAACTCCCACTTTACTCAGACAATATCTTTCAAAAATTAATTTTTACACTGCCTGGAGGGCGTTTTTTGTTTTATTTCTTTTTGCTAGTAGTACTAATGTTTAGTAGAAATAGCATTGACAAACATTAAGAATAAAAAGAACTCACCTCTAAATGGGATGGATTGGGAATAAGAGAAAGATGGACACTTTTGTCAAAATATTTCATATCTTTGGACGTATCTGTTAAAAAGAAAGAAAAACATTTAATGTCTGAAGTTGTTACCTCCTGTCTGTTTGTTTTGTTTTACGGCATATCAAACTCAGTGGGTCATTTAATGCAGACAAAGTTTTGAAAAATTCATTCTTAATGGATACTCAATTTTTTTTGTTATAAACACATTTTCTATTTAACCCATAGATGGGACCCTAACAGGTACTACCACTCCGGGTCAGAGTGGACCTGGAAGTAATGGTGATGAATGGGTGCCCCACATTCCCCAGACCTCCAGAACTAGAACCTCACCATCAGATAGAGTTTAACGTCATTCCCAGGACATGAAGACCCTCAGCCATCGCCTTCTAGCACATATGATAAAAAGGGTTGGGGCTTGTCATAAGGCCAATAGGGTTGGGACAATCATATAGGTCCTAGGGCTTGACATGGCCAGCCAATTGATCGGAGGGGGGCTCTCCGACCGCCCATCTGGCATAAGTGTTATAGGTGATATAACCTATAGACAATAATGGAATGTGCCGACGGCTACTATAAGTAATAGCAACAATTGTGGCTTGACGGAAGCAAATGCGAGTCAGCTCGTAACTATATTGGTCGGATGCAATCTCCACTTTCTTTGCTGTAAATTTCTACTCTTTTGTTCAATACATTGTCTACAATTGTTACCCGTTGTTTGTCTTATTTTGACCCCTTAAAACCCCACAACAATAAGGGCCAAAGTGGGGTGTTGCATGTCATGGACTGTTCAGCCACCAGGATTCTGTCCTTAAGCATTACAGGTCATCACCCACAGCTAATAGGTGGCCCCATTGGGGGAGGTCTTACCCCTCTGTAGAGATGCAGTCGGTGTATTCTAAAGCCCCAGCCGACAGAGCTGGTCACCCATGTGAAGAGAATCTTTGTTTAGTCACAACCTGCACAGTTTTTCCTGCTAAACAATTAAATCTCAATTGGACACATGGCACAACAGATATAGGCGTTAAGTTAATACAGTTCTAAATGACAGTTATCTCTCAGCTGCAGGTTCAATCCTGGCCAAGGGTAACAGTAACATAGAATAATTAACACAGCTTAACATAATATCAACTAAAGGTGAGCACCTGCCTATCATTTACTGCTGGTTATTTTCCATGACTCTTCTAAAATAATTACCAGTTACTTTTTGAATTCTACACTATCGTAGGTAATCAATAGGCCACCTATTAATTATGTAACACAAGCCACAAATGATACAAGAAGAAATATACATACACTTTTATCATTTGGTTAGCAAAAACTAACATCAACAGTTGATATTTGTTTTGTCCTGAAGAAGATTGGACATGCATGTCCGATATATATCTATTTTAAATATATGGTCAATATTGTAAATTTTCAATTGTTACGTATAATCAATTGTCAGGGATTAGAAACCTGTAGAATGTTCTTAGGACTCTCTGATGCCAGAGTGGAGGGGGGGTGTCCCAGAAAATTACCCCAACTTCAGCGCATCGAAGAAACGTATTTTGCCGGAAGGAATACAAATAATTCTGCTTGGTCATATCACGTAGCCGACCTTGTGGAGAAGAGGAAGGCAAAGGGATGAACGGGAATACACCCCACATCCTTTTTTGGGGGGAAGGAAAGAGATCCCTGTGATCAGTTCAGTTTGCACTGGGGACCCGGTCAGAAAAGGTAGTAGGATTCCTTCACCTCGTGGGGGATGGGAGAAAATCATCCCCATGAAGAAAAATTGACCACCACGGTAGGAACGAAGATGAACCAATCCATAAAAGTTAAGTAAACATTTCTTCCGTCTTGAAAAATTGCTATTAATTGATATGAAGTAAATTCCGCATAATGACTTTATTAATCCTAGCCTCTCGGCGTCCGTTTCATCCTCCTCCCAGCTTATAAATTCTAAATAAAATATGTTATAAAAAATATATATTATAAAATAAATTTCTATTTCAATATGCCCTGAGCGGGGAATTGTTTGTTTTATAGTATTAAAAAGGAAAAAAAATAATAATAAATTCCTTTATAAAAAAAAAAAAAAAAAAAATTAGAGAAAATAAATTTAAAAGAAAAAAAATGATTTCAAACGTCCCGCAATTTAACAACTCACAGATTCCAACGGACCTACATGACCTCTACCGAATTTGAAATCTTAACGGAAGATTACGATCACTTCTAAATTTCATATCTCCATCAACTCAACGTCATTAGAACCAAGTTGACTTTAAAAAACACAGATGGAACATTTTCAACTCTATAATAAATTCTCTGAAGATGGATATCGTCCGAAAATTAAGAATACTTCAATAAATATGTTTTTCAACATGAATCTGCATTATTTTGCCTTCAAAAAAAGAAAAAAAAAATATATCGTATTATGAATAATGCTTCTATTTTAACTATAAAAGCGAGCAAAAAAAAATTTCTATATATTATGTCTTATTGTTCTTTGCCAATTTTTGCATGTGCACCTTTCATTTTCTTTGGGTCTCTGATGGAAAAGCGTTTGTAAAACGTGGAAAGCGATAGGCCAACGTAACACAATCAAAACACTAAGTGTTGATAATATATTTTTTCAAATATCAATAAATTACCCACATTTTTCCTATTTTCACTCTTATTTTTATTCTCCAACATACAGTTGGATTCCTTTCAATTTTTCTCTTCTACAAAATATATAAAACAAAAATATGAGTAATAGCTAAACCATAACGCACTTATATAAAACCCATATAGTTTATATTATAAAAATATTCATATATACTTTATATAAAAACCTTATAGAGAAACTGGATATAATAATTACATAACCACAAAATAGCAATAGACATTATATGTTACATTAAAAATATTATGGATCCCCATAAGTGCAATTAAAATTATATAAATAAAAAAAATTCTTACATAAATGAGAGAGAACATCTCCACTTCCTTTGGCATTGGGTGGCAATTCTGTTAAACCTTTCATCTACAAAAAAAAAAGGGTTTTAATAAAAAGGCCTTTCAGTTTTTTGTTTTATAGAATTGATAAAGTTTAGATATTTACCAATTCCAGAAATAATTTAGATTATAAAAGACAAGATCATCATCAATGTCAAAAAATTAATAGACACTCAAAAGCACAATTTAAAAAAAAAAATTCTTTAAAATAAATCAAATTAATTGGTTCTTAAAATATTTAAGTATTTTAACAAAATTAAATCAGATGGGATTTTGAATGTGACAGTTGTTGTACAGCTTATTAACCCTATTCCGAGTCATTTAATACCGAGTTGTCATTTTGATAAACAAAGGATGTTATATAATTAAGGGGCTCAGAGGTTATTAGGAGTCACAAAACAATCAGTTTTAGTAAAAGTAAATTATGGATGAAGAGAGAGAAAGAAATATTTTCGAAAAATATTTTATAAGGAAAAATCTGGTTGGAATGCATTTTGATTGTTTATGAATTCCAACCAGAAAACATTTCTGATGTTGAAAAATGTGGGGAGATGAACAATACACAGAATAAGTCTGTGACTTACATCACAAAAAGAATCAGGTGATTAATGATAATCATAAAATAGGGGAATCTGGGATTCGAGAGGGGGAAAGGTGGGAGAAAGAGATTTGAGGAAGAACAGAAGAAAAACACAACATCCAACAAGCTTAGCCGAAAATCAGTTGATCTTTCTTTCTTTCTTCCTTTTCTCATTTTGACAATCTGCTTCACTGGCCCAATGTGATATTGTTATGCGCTCTAGTATGACAATACTGGTATTATAAACAGTTGCTTATCTCTCTCTCTCTCTGTCATTTACTACTACTTGGGCAATCTAACGACGAAATAAAATTGGTGACAAAGAAACAAACTGACTTGCACCTGAGTTTGTTTTTAAAATCCAAAATAGGGTTACCTGGGATCCTAATTTGAGAGATATTTTCACACACAAAGAAAAAAGCTTATTTATAAGAAACTAATTTTGGTTTGGTTTGGTTTTACGGCATATCAACCTCAGTGGGTCATTTAATGCCAATAAAATTTTGAAATAAATCAATTCTTAATGACTAATACAATTTTGTTTATAAATACATTTTTCTATTTAACCTATAGATGGGACCCTAACAGGTACTACCACTCCGGGTCAGAATGGACCAGGGAGCAATGGTGATGAAGGGGTGCTCCACATTCCCCAAACCTCTAAAACTGGAACCTCACCATCAGATAGAGTTTAACGTCATTCCCAGAACCCTCAGCCACCGCCTTCTAGCACCCATATGATAAATAGGGGCTGGGGCTTGCCATAAGGGCAATAGGGTTAGGAAAATCATATAGGTGCTAGGGCTTGACGTGACCAGCCGATTGATCAGAGGGTGCCTCTCCGACCGACTGTCTAGCACAATATGGGGCCAAAGTGGAGTATTGCAAGTCAGGAACTGCTCATTCACCTGGGCTCTATCCTTAAGCATCATGGGTCGCCACCCACGGCCAACAGGTGGCCCCATTGGCAGAGTCTTACCCCTCTGCAGAGGTGCAGTCGGTGCATTCTAACGCCCCAGCCTACAGGGCGGAAGAAACTAAGACCAAGTATGTTACAAGGACTCAGGTTGCTTACAGTGTCTGCAGTTGCTTAAGTGGTCACTGGACCATATGACCTTTAGGCACTCCTTTTTTATCTCGATTAAGAAAGGACATGTATTTCATTTACACCGTCAATATCCAGTTGTTTTAACAGACGATTTTTAGATTTATTTTTTTTAATTATGAAACTAACCCCTAACCCTAACCCCTAACAAACAACCAGATATTGACGGTGTAAATGAAAAACATGTCCTTTCTTAATCAAGATAAAAAGGGGTGCCTAAAGGTAATATGGTCCTAGTCACTTATTGAATGAGATAGTTGAAATAAAATGTGATTTTGGAAACTCTTTAAACAAAAATAAATACAGGGTGCAATGGATAAAATTAATTATTTTTGTGCAGGCACTTTGTTTTGAGTTTTGTCAGTTGGGCACTGTGAGGAAAGCAGCACCATGACACAATTCACTCCTCCAGAAATTTGGAAACGGCACACTGTACTGCTTATCATTCATGCCGGAAGCTCCAATACAAAAATTTCAGAATGTTTAGATGTTAATCTGAGGAGATTGCAGAGGATTCGAAAATGAGTCCAAATGGTGATTACGAAGGTATGGCAGCTTAAAATCCTCACTCAGAGTTTGTAAGGGTTAAACGTTTTCATGATTGTGGCAATGAAAAGTTTTGCTTGGAGAGCACATAGTGAAATGGTTGACAAATGTAAGTTATAACTTGATTGAACTTTTCAAGAGCACCTCATAATTTAAAGGAAAAAAGAAAAACAAAACAAAAAAAAATTGCTGACCTTCCGAAACATCCGCACAGCTGGGAAGTCAAGCATTGTAGTTAGAAAATTGAGTCGACCTCTGTGGGGCATACACATCACAATATCAGAAATTCCACCTGGTAAAAAAATAAATAAATAAATAAATAAAATCTAACAAAATCAATATTATTTACTTAAACATTTTAATAGGGTTTGGTTTGGTTTGGTTTTACGGCATGTCAACCCCTTAGGTTATTTTATGCCAAATACTTCTATTGGTAATTTGGTGTTCAAAAATGATTAATGCTGACAAAGTTTTGAAATAATTTCATTTTTAATAGATAATACAATTTTGTTTATAAACTCAGTTTTCTATTTAACCCATAGATGGGACCCTAACAGGTACTACCACTCCGGGTAAGTGTGGACTAGAGAGCAATGGTGATGAAGGGGTGCTCCACATTCCCCAAACCTCCAAAACTGGAACCTCACCATCAGATAGAGTTTAACGTCATTCCCAGGGCATGTAGACCCGCAGCCACCGCCTTCTAGCACCCATATGATAAAAGGGTTGGGGATTGCCATGAGGGCAATAGGTCGGGGCAATCATATAGGTGCTAGGGCTTGACGTGACCAGCTGATTGATCGGAGGGTGCCTCTCCAACCGCCCGTCTAGCCCAAGATAGGGCCAAAGTGGAGTATTGCAAGTCATGCTCATCCACCTGGGTTCTATCCTTAAACATCATGGGTTGCCACCCACGGCCAACAGGTGGCCCCATTGGGAAGTCTTACCCCTCTGCAGAGGTGCAGTCGGTGCATTCTAACACCCCAGCCGACAGGGCAGAATAGTGTTTTGGTGTTTTAATTATGCTACTAACAATAATAAATAAGAAAGTTTAAAAAAATTTTTTATTTTTTATTTCAGGACAAGTCTGAGACATTGGTGAAAAGTTTTGTTTTTTCTGTTTAATGGCATATTAACCCTAGTGGGTTATTCAATGCCAAAGCCATCCTGGTAGGAAAACAGTAGTGGTACTATTTAACCCATAGCTGGGGGGAGAAAGAGGTTTATATCTTTCCCAAGGTCATTAGTCCCAAAGTGACTGGAGTTCAAACTTGCTCACTATGATTAGCCACTATGCCCCCCCCCCGACTACCCCACCGACTCCCCACAAAGTTAGTGTGGAGTTCAGGTTTCTTGAAGAGGTCATAATAGCTGAGATACAATAATCATAATCTCACAAGCAAATTTTTCCACAGACTTAATATAAATGTTGATGCGTTAAGTGAACCCTAACCCTAACAGGTACTACCACTCCGGGTCAGAGTGAACCCGAAATTGATGACAATGAAGGGGTACTCCACACTACCAAGAGTGCTAGAACTAGAAATTCACCACCAGATTCAGTTTTATGTCATACCCAGGACACCGTTTGGGGGCGCTTTACTCTTCTGGTTTTTATTAGAAAGAAAATATATTTATTTGAATTTTGACAGGAAAACTATTTTTTATGTCTATTATTGAAAACTATAAGATTTCAAAGATCTGTTTACATTTTTTTTACGAAAGAGCATGGCAAGAAAATCCTTTATACATATTTTTGGACGTCGATAAAAATCGAGATTAGGCAATAACTTTCAAAAATTAATTTTTACCCTGCCCAGAGGGGTTTTTTTTTTTTTTGCTAGTCAATTATAATGAACTAACCATTAGTTCTTGTACTTTGATTGGGTGTGGTAGGAGAGCTGCTGTGAGTGGTTTAAAGTAGGCAAAGAGCTAATATGAAGACTTGTGAACAGCTGAATAAACTTATATAATAAACTTATGAATAGGTGCTAATTCAGTTTTTGGCAAAACACGGTTGTACGAGTGCAACACCCTCCCATACTCACCAGATCTGAAGGGTAAGATTTTAAGGATGTGGATGACATTAAATAAGATTGTATAGCGCCAAGCAATGCCAAAAGAGTAATTTTAGAGAAAAAAATTGTTGGATGAAATGTACTGAATGCCAGGGTGGGACTTTTTGAAGAAAATTAAAGTTTCATTCATTGTTCATGTCTATCTTGGCAAATACAGATTAGTCTCAATACTTTTTGAACAACACCTATAAACAAAATTATATAAAATATCTGAAGTTAAATAAAAAATAATAATTTTCACTTTCATTAAAAAAAGAGAAAATTATTCTTTATATAATTTCACAATCAGAAACAGCTGATAATTTAATCTTTTACTTTTTTTTTTTTACTTTTTTATTCTCAGTGCAGAGGTGCAGTCGCTGTATTCTAAAGCCCCATACTTCATGTGTATCAATAAACTGGTGGTTATGCTAGAGTCTTCATTAACTTCATGTGTATCAATAAACTGGTGGTTATGCTAGAATTTCATTAACTTCATGTGTATCAATAAACTGGTGGTTATGCTAGAATTTTCATTAACTTCATGTGTATCAATAAACTGGTGGTTATGCTAGAATTTCCATTAACTTCATGTGTATCAATAAACTGCTAGAATTTTCATTAACTTCATGTGTATCAATAAACTGGTGGTTATGCTAGTTCATGTGTATCAATAACTGTGGTTATGCTAGAATTCCATTAACTTCATGTGTATCAATAAACTGGTGGTTATGCTAGAATTTCATTAATGTATCAATAAACTGGTGGTTATGCTAGAATTTTCATTAACTTCATGTGTATCAATAAACTGGTGGTTATGCTAGAATTTTCATTAACTTCATGTGTATCAATAAACTGGTGGTTATGCTAGAATTTTCATTAACTTCATGTGTATCAATAAACTGGTGGTTATGCTAGAATTTTCATTAACTTCATGTGTATCAATAAACTGGTGGTTATGCTGGTGGTTATGCTAGAATTTTCATTAACTTCATGTGTATCAATAAAACTGGTGGTTATGCTAGAATTTTCATTAACTTCATGTGTATCAATAAACTGGTGGTTATGCTAGAATTTTCATTAACTTCATGTGTATCATGCTAGAATTTTCATTAATCATGTGTATCAATAAACTGGTGGTTATGCTAGAATTTTAATTAACTTCATGTGTATCAATAAACTGGTAAATATAATTTTCATTAACTTGCAAACGGGTCTATTTGATCTATAGATGGGACCCTAACAGGTACTACCACTCCAGGTCAGAGTAAACCTGGGCAAAATGGCAATGAAGGGGTACTCCACACTGCCAATAGCTCCAAAATTGGAACCTCATCACTAGATGTAGTTTAGACATGTGGGGAGCCTTGTCCTGTGTTATTTTGTGCCTGGGCAGCAACTCTCTATTACACCATAGAAAGAGAATTTGAGACGCCAGTTGCAGAGATTGGACAATTTGTCTTTGCCTATAGGTATACATGTGGACCCCAATATTAAATTGAGTTGTTATATTTTATGGCAGAGGTTCCCAACCTTTTTAGCCTGAAAGCTACAAATCTTAACAGGACAGGGGGAAAACAGCTAAATTCACAAGGTAAATAATTTATAATATAATGAGACATGTGATGTTAGCAAGCACAAAAAGATGTAATATCAGGGGAATTCCAGGTTAAATCATCCAGAAAAAAGTAAAATTGTCACCCACACCCTTGATGATTTCTGATTTTTTCATAGCAAGATCAACATCCCGATGTGGCACTGCATCTATGGCCAAAAATTTTTTTCTATTATTATTTCATATATATTGAACATTATTTGTACCAAAAAGATAGTTTGATATTTGCTCAGAACCGAAGATATAACATCAGTTAAAATTTTGAAAATCAGAAATCATTAATAACTTAAAATTGGTTAACTTTAAGAATTTTTTTTTTATAGCATTTTTGGATTCCTTGGACCAAAATGCTTTTATAAACCAATTTTTAGGAGTAGGGAAGCTCTAGAACTCAATTTACAAACAAAAATAGGTTACAAATAGTCGCCATTTTTAACGAACTCCATCAAATTTGGAGAGCTAAAAATCAACATAACTCCGCAAATTTTTGAAATTGGAAGCTCAAATTTTGGGGATTGTCTAACTTTATCATACTCAGCACTTGGACAAAATTTCAGAAAAATTGAAGGGGGTGGGTGATATTGCCTGGATGATTTGACATGGTATTACCCATTAGGGTTAAAGTGAACTTAGTATGATTCATTTTAGAAAACAACTCTCCACGGCAATATGTAGTGCAGAGACATGCATCCTGCGTCACTGATGTATAAAAATCTAAAAGGACGCAGTGAAATTGTATCCATGCACCCCAGTGTTTTTTTTCTTCCACCCCACCGTTTCTACCTAACTGTAAATACATTTCAATATTTTCTTGGAAACGAATTACATACATGTGATTACAAGGTAGGGGTTATACGGCTTTAGTTGTTCATAGATAAAAACTCTACAATTTATTAAGAACCTTTTGTTGGGACCCATCTAATTTCCCAGGGACTCATTAAAATTAGATATAAGTGTCCCAGGACTCCCTAAATTAAAAAGCTCTCAGCATCACTGGTAGAGTCAAACATGTTTATGTGTTGGCATCCTTCTGTCTACTAAAGACGATGACGTAGTGTCCATTTTTTTTTTTTCACTATTTGAATAATTTCAATTTTTCAAACTATTGTCCTCATCTTTATTGTGGTAGTTATTAGCACAACGTTTCGGTCACTGTATCCTCCAGCCTTCCTCAGGTGTTTCCAGTGTATCTAAGTATAATGATGATACAACCTTATAGAAAAAAAAAAAAAAAAAAAAAAAAAAGATACATATTTTTTCTTATTTACGAGATTTAAGTTTCAATGTTTAAGATGCCCTATTTCCAAAACCGATTTATTAATGAATTATCTTCTTTTAAATATTGGCAGTCATTAAATTGTCTTTCGAAAAATGTAAAATTTATTTATGTACAAAAAAAAAAAAAAAAAAAAGATCTTCGTACGGGGGATCAATGCACGAAACAAAAACTAATGAAAAAAATTATTAGCCTTTTCTAAATTGAAAAGGTTAATAACTTTTTTTTATTTACAATAAAAGTTTGTCGAATTTAAGAGCCTTTACGGAACTTTGAACTGCTTATTCCAATATTTCTCGGAATTTTTGAGATGAGACTTGATAATTAGTATTATTCAGACTATTGTCTTCATCTTCATTGGTCAGGGGCAGCAGTAACATAGAATAATAATTAACACAGCTTAACACCTGTACCCCAGCTATGGTTAGCAAAATGAGAACAGGATACCCCTGTGGATTGAATAAAGGGTTAGGTTCAAAGTTCCGTGATGGCTCCAGATTACGACAAGAAGGTTCCTGAGTCTGACAAGAAATACCTGAAGAAGGCCGGGGGCACATCGGATGAAACAGATAACAATGAAGATAAGGACAATAGTCCGAATAATCCAATTAATACTGATTATTCCAAATTGGTTAGGTCTACAGCAATAGCCACTTTCTGTTATTTACCAAGGTAAAGCAAAAAATTAAAAAATCACCCCCACCAAATAGGGAGGGGGGGGTAAATTATTTTTAAAAAAAGCTACATGCAAAAATGGGACAGGAAAAAAGGACAATTTAGCAGGACACAAGGAGAAAAGTGACAACAAAAAAAATAAGACCCCGCCCCCCCAAAAAAAACATGCACATGGGGGAAAAATACCCCCCCACCCAAAAAAAAAAACAGAGACAAGCATGCACATACACACACCCAGAGAAAATTTATTTACAGTGAGCAGATTGAGAGAAAATCTCATCAAATGCAGCCATCATGCTTTCACAGCCTTCCCCACCGTAACGTTTGACTGTAGTGAACTTTGATGCCAGGAAATGGTCAAAAGCCTTCAAGTGGAAAAGAAAGAAGAAAAAAAGAAGAAAAAGAAATAGTACCATTCATTAGAAAATACTGATAACAGTCAATTTGAAATTTTTATAAATTAAGAGGAAATACCAAATGTGTACTGACAAAGTTTTGAAAATCTAGTAGACTAATAAATTGAAATATCTTACAAATACTCAGGATAAAATTACTAATTTTTTTTTTTTTAACCTGAGTATTTGAGGTTAAAAAAAATAAAAATTAGTAATTTTAACCTGAGGTTAAAATTACTGCCAAGTTTATCCTCAATTTGATATAAATGTGAAAATAATAAAGTAGAGATAGAATTTACAGAAATCAAACTGTGGTTAAGAAATATGGTGGAAAAATGAAATTAACAGATTTGTATGATGACATGTTTCAAGTATCAAGAAATACACCCAAAAGGTGCAGTTGATGTATATTATTACTGTTCATATTCCTGACACTAATACATTATTCTGTGTACTAGACATCAGACTTTGATGAGTTGTGGTGCAGACTGTTCATGTTCCTGCTGTGTGACTGCACCTGAGCACTGTACACATACATGTATATTATTACTGTACACTGTTCATGTTCCTGACACTAATATATTATTCTGTGTACTAGACATGAGACTTTGATGAGTTGTGGTGCACCTGAGCACTGTACACAATAAATTTCATTATTATTATTATTATCATTATTATAAGTAATGTTATCCAAGGATCATTAGGTGTTTTGTATCTTTAAACATCATACACCTTCAACTAGGTGACCCAGCTGGTGTCGATTAAACACCAGTTTATGATCAGGTAGCAAGATCTTAACAGCAAACAAACTATGATAGCAGACCTTGAGCCACTTCGCACTGTGTAGAATGAGCAAGACCTCCAATTAAATGCTTCTCCAAGCTCACCCCTTCTCGTAAGAATCTATTTTTGTCTGTAAAATGAGTTCTAGAGCTTCCCTACTCCTAAAAATTGGTTTATAATAGCATTTTGGTCCAAGGAATCTAAAAATGCTATCAAAAAAAGGCTGAAATTTAACCAGTTTTAAATTATCAATGATTTCTGATTTGCAAATTTTAACTGATGTTGTAGCTTCGACTCTGGGCAAACACCAAACTATCTTTTTGGTACAAATAATGTTCAATATATGTGAAATAATAATAGAAAAAAATGTTGTCTTAGATTCAGTACCACATTGGGATATTGATCTTGCTATGAAAAAATCAGAAAGGATCAATAACTTAAAATTGGTTGACTTTAAGATTTTTTTGATTGCATCTTTGGATTTCTTGGGTAAAAATGCTATTATAAACCAATTTTTAGGAGTAGGGAAGCTCTAGAACTTATTTTACAGACAAAAATAGATTACAAAAAGTCACCATTTTTAGCAACCCCACTTCAAATTTGGAGTGCTAAAATCAACATAACTCCGCCAATTCTTGAAATTGCAAGCTCAAATTTTTAGGGAATGTCTAAATTTAACACAATCCACACCTGGACAAAATTTCAGAAAAATTGAAAGGGGTGAGTCACAATTTTAAATTTTTGTGGATGATAATTGCCCATTATTATTTACTATTATTATTATTATTACTCTAAGATTGAAGATCATTATTAAAAAAATAATAAAACAATGAAATGACATTGTAAACAAAGAATTGCTTGCAGTTGTTTAAAAAAACAAAAAACATTCAAGAATATGATATTAAATATTGCATCCCAAACAATAAAACACATATTCTAAATAGAGCCATTTAACGAAAAGGTGAGAAAAAACAATCATCAGATATTAGAAATTGTTTTTGATGACAGAAAAAGACAGATGCTGAATGTTGGTTGCTCAGGAGCTTTTAGATTTTAAAATCACTTGAAAATCTGTTGTTTGAGCATTATCATTATCATTATTATTTTTATAAGATTGAAGATTATTATTGAAAAGATAATAAAACAATGAAATGATATTGTAAAACAAAGAAAAACTTTCACTTGTTACATATAAGTAAAGGTAAAGTTGTCGGGGCGGCCTAATGTTGGTATCAGCCAATCAGTGAGGGAGTCTATCCCCTTTTCACTAGCCCTAGACCAAGGAGATTATCTTAGCGTCTGAGGTGGAGCGCCACACCTACCATCAGCTCCTTACTTTACCGCACAGATCCCTGTGCTACTCATATGCTGAGTCGGCGAGGACCGGTATCGAACTAAGAACCTTGTGGTTTCTAGCCGAACGCTCTACCGACTGAGCTAACCCGGACCTTGACACAACATGCTGCATTTCAATAAAATAAATATATTATGTACAGTTTCATAATTTATATTGTATTTTTTTAAAAATTTTATAGAAAAATTTTGTATAAATGTTGTATAAATTTTTAATAATTAAAAAAAAAAAAATTTATTTAAAAAAAAAAACTTTTTTTTGTATAAATTTTGTAAAATTTTTGTACAAAAGATTTTGTATAAATTTTTATACAAAAAATTGTATTTTTATTTATGTTGTATTTTTACATAGAATTTAAAATTTATTCACTAAAACAAATATATTATGTATAGTACACTGATGATATCATGGGGAGGGTATCCAGCAGATCCCCACCCCTTGTCTTTTTTTTTGGGGGGGGGGTCAGGGAGAAGCAGACAAACTGTGGAGTGATTGTCTTATGGAGGAATTGAATCAATAAGAACCAAATCATAAAATATGTCCATTGTTTATTTCCACAAATTCTTTTATGTGGGAGTGGTTGGCTGGTTGGTTGGTTGGTTTTTAAGGCACATTAATCCTTGGGTTATTTTATGCCAAAAACTTTCTTTTTATTCATTGTTGAGTGTTCAAATTTTTTAAACTCATTTTTTAAATTTTATTTACCCATAGATGAGACCCTAACAGGTACTACCATTCCGGGTCAGAGTGGACCTGGGAGTAATGGCGATGAAGGGGTACTCCACACTCCCCAGAGCTCCAATGGAACCTCGCCACTAGATGCAGTTTAACATCATACCCAGAACATTAAGACCCTCAGCCACCACCTTCTAGCACATATATGATAAAAAGGGTTGGGGGTTTGCCATAAAAGCAATAAGGTCGGGACAATCATATTGGTGCTAGGGCTTGATCTGACTATTGAAGTCAGTAAGTCTACTGTTGGTTTGAATAACAGCAGCTAACTAAGTACAACTTAAGCAGTGTCCAAGACAGTTGGTATATATAGAAATCAAGAATGACCCATTCATGAATTTGGGTGATTCCATTCCTTGAGTTCTGATTGGCTGCTTGACTGCTTGATTTGAATGACATTTTGGAGTCTTATAAATATCCTGTCATTCTGCAGTCGACTTTGTGACTATTCGGGTTTGTATTTAAGTTACAACCGTTTGTTGCCTTGTCTTCCCAGTTCGACGGTAATTGGAACTTTAATTATTCTTCATTTCAGCTGATTGATCGAAGAGGGCCTCCCCAACTGCTCATCTAGCCCAAGTAAGGGCCAAAGTGGAGTGTTGTTAATCATGCACTGCTCAGCGACCAGGATTCCATCCTTAAGCATCAAGGGTCACCACACACAGCCAAGAGGTGTCCCGTTGAAGATGGGGGGGGGGTCTTACCCCTCTGCAGAGGTGCAGTTGGCGAATTCTACAGTCCCAGCTGACATGGCTAGGTGTGGGTGGAGAGATGAAATCTGAATCATTTAAAGTTAAGGTATAGTTATGTTGTAGCAAGCTGGGTGTTGTATATATTTTATATATATATTTACCAACTCCTCCGCCCGAGCAGGATACGACACAAGGTCAATTTCTTAAGCGGAGCTCAATAGGTTTGAATTCAGAGTTTTCCTTCTCCTAGACCGGTTACCTAGCCAGGGTTAAAGAGCCCAGTCTACCCTGCTATTTACCCATAGCTGGAGGGAGAATTGGATTCATACCTTTCCCAAGGGTATTAGCGCTATGTGAAATTCAAACAGCTTCATCCAGGAATTGAAGTTGGGTCGACGAGTCCATTTCTTATGACTCTAACCATTTGACCACGCACCTCCAAAATATATTTTATATAGGTTTACACAACTTACTAACTTTTAAACAAAACTCAACACAATGAAAGAAATCAACGGAGTCGTATTAAAATAACAATCTGTATTAAAATAGAATTACAGACATGTATAATAGCATACCGGGCATAGTCCTTTGTTTTATATTGTGGTATTAATAGTTCATATTTTATTTTGTTTTTCTTTGCTGATACTGGAGCTGATTTGTTGCGTGACCACTCGTCTTGTCATTCTCTGAACTACTGAAAAATTCCTGCTTTTCCTTTTTTTGGCGCTTGATTTTGAATTCAGCGTTTTTTGTTTTCCGTTACTGCATTTTTGGGATTCTTACTCCCCCTTTTTAATATAATTGGCAACTGCCATTTTATTAACCATTACAATGTCTTGCATCTGGGATTTTGTCATCTTTGGTCTTCTTTAAACTGTCATCCTAAAAAATCCACCACCACATCGGCTCCTTTAGGGCTTTCGTTCAGCCTGTCTCTGGAGTCTTCAACTTCTTCAGCCGACTACTATTCTATAACATAACCAGCACGTGGTGTAATGGTTAAAGTCATGGGAAATGGACTCGTCGCCCCGAGTTCAAATCCTGGACGTGGTAATTGCATTTCATTTAGCACTAACATCCTTGGGAAAGGTATGAATCCTACTCTCCCTCCAGCTATGGGTAAATAGTAGGGCAGACTGTGTTCTTTAACCTTGGTTAGGCAACGGGTCTAGGAGAAGGAAAACTCTGAATTCAAACCTGCTGAACTCCGCTTAAGAAATTGACCTTGTGTCACATCCTGCTCGTGCGGAGGGGTTGGTAAATATATATAACATAATCCAGCACCATTTTTCTTTTCTTTTTTTTTTTGAGAGTTGTTCTGACACACCATATAGGTTGATATGTTGATCAACATGGCCTGAGGGCATATTTCATTTAAAATTCATAGACATTGAGTCTTAAAATTCCTTTCAAATATAAACATTCCTGTTTATAGTGTCAACTGTCAATCAGGTTAACTTGGCACAGATTCTGTGATGAACCTATCTTTAGTTTGGTTTGTTTTGTTTTACGGCATATCAACCACAGTGGGTCATTTAATGTCAACAAAGTTTTGAAA
This sequence comes from Doryteuthis pealeii, assembly GCA_023376005.1. Lineage (NCBI taxonomy): Eukaryota > Metazoa > Mollusca > Cephalopoda > Myopsida > Loliginidae > Doryteuthis > Doryteuthis pealeii. The sequence goes on from CM042153.1 coordinate 107,042,945, forward strand.
TAAATTCATTCTTAATGGAGACTCAAATTTTTTTATAAACATTTTTCTATTTAACCCATAGATAGTACTACCACTCCGGGGCAGAGTGGACTAGAGAGCAATGGTGATAAAGGGTAGCTCCACATTCCCCAGACCTCCAGAACTGGAACCTCACCATCAGATAGAATTTAATGTCATTTCTGGGACATGAAGATCCTCAGCCACTGCCTTCTAGCACATATATGATAAAAAGGGTTGGGGCTTGCCATAAGAGCAATAGGATCGGAGCAATCATATAGGTGCTAGGGCTTGACATGACCAGCCGATTGATCGGAGGGGGCCTCTTTGATCGCCTGTCTAGCCTAAGTAAGGTTCTAAGTGGAGTGTTGCATATCATGAACTGCTCATCCACCAGGGTTCCCTCCTTAAGCATCACGGGTTGCTACTCACTGCCAAGAGGTGGGCCCATTAGAGGAGTCTTACCCCTCTGCAAAGGTGCAGTCGGTGTATTCTAACACCCCAGCCGACAGAGTGGGAACCCATCTTTATAAACCTGGTTGATGAAGCCATTATATAAAACGTACCTTCAGCTTAAAATACAACTGAAAGTAAAACTTAAAGGGACAATCCTAAATGCTAAAGATATTTTTTCTAGGAGGAAGTGGGGGGAAATGCCCTTAAAATCTTTGCTGGAAGGAAACTGTTGTAACGCGCTTAGTGAAATAATAACACGGGTAGTTCAGCTGACGTTAACCACGAGAAGTGATCACTTCCGCCTTTTATTTACAACTCAAAAAGATGGTTGAAATGGTGCTTCCATTTCTTAGTATACCACAGAAACCTAAAGTTTTGGGACCTAATCCATATATTATACATGGAAAACAAAAAGGTGGGGGATGGGGATTGTCAATGGTCAGGAATTAAAGCACCCAGTACTGATAAAATAAATTGTAATTATTTTAAAATAATTATATATATATATATATATAATATATATATATATAAATAAATTGTAATTATTTGTAATTAATTGTAATTAATTAGTACTGATAAAAATGGACAATTGTAATCAGTTTATTTTTCGGACTGTTGCTCTCATCTTTATAGTTATATACACGTTTCGACTGATCTACCCTCTGGGATTGTTCAAGTGTTCCTTGTCGACTCAGGAACCTACACTTCGTAATCAGGAGCCTTCACAGAACTTCAAACCAAACTCTTTATTTAATCCATTCAAGTAGATTGTTCTTATTCCATGTCTGGGTACAGGTATTAAGCCATGCTAAGTATTTTCTGTTATTTTTCACCTGTAGTCAGGATTGAAACTGTAACCTCAGATTGTCACTTAGAACTGTATTAACTCAAGCTTTATATCCGTTGCACCATGTGTCCAACAATAAAGATGAGAACAACAGTCTGAAAAATCTAAATATACAAATTATCAAGTGTCATCTTAAAAATTCAGATAAATAAGCTTAGTTTGTTTTAGCACAAAGCCATGAAGGTGGGGTTCCCAATGAGGAGTGACCACATGACAGCAGCCATCAAGGTGGGGTCCCCAGTGAGGAGTGACCACATGACAGCAGCAATGAAGGTGGGGTCCCCAGTGAGGAGTGACCACATGACAGCAGCCATGATGGTAGGGTCCCCAATGAGGAGTGACCACATGACAGCAGCAATGAAGGTGGGGTCCCAGTGAAGAGCACATGACAGCAGAAGGTGGGTCCCCAGTGAGGAGTGACCACATGACAGCAGCAATGAAGGTTGGGTCCCCAGTGAGGAGTGACCACATGACAGCAGCAATGAAGGTGGGTCCCCAATGAGGAGTGACCACATGACAGCAGCAATGAAGGGGGTCCCCAGTGAGGAGTGACCACATGACAGCAGCAATGAAGGTGGGGTCCCCAGTGAGGAGTGACCACATCAGCAATGATGGTGGGGTCCCCAATGAGGAGTGACCACATGACAGCAGCAATGAAGGTGGGGTCCCAGTGAGGAGTGAAGGTGGGGTCCCCAGTGAGGAGTCACATGACAGCAGCAATGAAGGTGGGGTCCCCAGTGAGGAGTCACCACATGACAGCAGCAATGAAGGTGGGGTCCCCAGTGAGGAGTGACCACATGAGCAGCAATGAAGGTGGGGTCCCCAGTGAGAGTGACCACATGACAGCAGCAATGAAGGTGGGGTCCCAGTGAGGAGTGACCACATGACAGCAGCAATGAAGGTGGGGTCCCAGTGAGGAGTGACCACATGACAGCAGCAATGAAGGTGGGGTCCCCAGTGAGGAGTGACCACATGACAGCAGCAATGAAGGTGGGGTCCCCAGTGAGGAGTGACCACATGACAGCAGCAATGAAGGTGGGGGTCCAGTGAGGAGTGACCACATGACAGCAGCAATGAAGGTGGGGTCCCAGTGAGGAGTCACCACATGACAGCAGCAATGAAGGTGGGGTCCCAGTGAGGAGTGACCACATGACAGCAGCCATGAAGGTGGGGTCCCAGTGAGGAGACCACATGACAGCAGCAATGAAGGTGGGGTCCCCAGTGAGGAGTGACCACATGACAGCAGCAATGAAGGTGGGGTCCCCAGTGAGGACACATGACAGCAGCAATGAAGGTGGGGTCCCAGTGAGGAGTGACCACATGACAGCAGCAATGAAGGTGGGGTCCCAGTGAGGAGTGACCACATGACAGCAGCAATGAAGGTGGGGTCCCCAGTGAGGAGTCACCACATGACAGCAGCAATGAAGGTGGGGTCCCCAGTGAGGAGTGACCACATGACAGCAGCAATGAAGGTGGGGTCCCCAGTGAGGAGTGACCACATGACAGCAGCAATGAAGGTGGGGTCCCCAGTGAGGAGTGACCATGACAGCAGCAATGAAGGTGGGTCCCCAGTGAGGAGTGACCACATGACAGCAGCAATGAAGGTGGGGTCCCCAGTGAGGAGTGACCACATGACAGCAGCAATGAAGGTGGGGTCCCAGTGAGGAGTGACCACATGACAGCAGCAATGAAGGTGGGGTCCCCAGTGAGGAGTGACCACATGACAGCAGCAATGAAGGTGGGGTCCCCAGTGAGGAGTGACCACATGACAGCAGCAATGAAGGTGGGGTCCCCAGTGAGTGACCACATGACACAGCAATGAAGGTGGGGTCCCAGTGAGGAGTGACCACATGACAGCAGCAATGAAGGTGGGGTCCCCAGTGAGGAGTGACCACATGACAGCAGCAATGAAGGTGGGGTCCCCAGTGAGGAGTGACCACATGACAGCGCACATGACAGCAGCAATGAAAGTGAGGAGTGACAGCAGCAATGAAGTTGAGTGGCAGTGAACAGAGTCACCACATGACAGCAGCAATGAAGGTGGGTCCCCAGTGAGAAGTGACCACATGACAGCAGCAATGAAGGTGAGGACCCCAGTGAGGAGTGACCACATGACAGCAGCAATGAAGGTGGGTCCCCAGTGAGGAGTGACCACATGACAGCAATGTGGGTCCCAGTGAGGAGTGACCACATGACAGCAGCATGAAGGGGGGTCCCCAGTGAGGAGTGACCACATGACAGCAGCAATGAAGGTTGTGTCCCCAGTGAGGAGTGACCACATGACAGCAGCCATGAATGTGGGGTCCCCAGTGAGGAGTGACCACATGACAGCCATGAAGGTTGTGTCCCCAGTGAGGAGTGACCACATGACAGTAGCAATGACCTAAAAGAATAGCTTTGTCTTTGACAATACATTGTGCAAAATCTTACCAATTCTCAAAATTCCTGTAAAACAATGAAGATTATACTAATTCAAATGAAAAAGAGAAAAATTGATACTGATTTGCATGTTACTGAATTCTAGTTGTTTTGCTATAATCTTAACTTTTGAGCAGATAAAACAAAAATCGAAGTAAAAAACGACTTGAGTGAGAGACTCACTTGACACTTGAGCATCAACTTGGCCAGGGCAACTTGCCGTTCTGGCGGAAATTCAATGGAATCTCTTGTCTCAAAGGCTTCAGCAAACCATTCTCGTTCTTCTTCTGTCTACAAAAGATGAAAAATAAATAAATGAATAAATAAATAAACAAAAAACAAATTTCAAAAAATAAACAAACAAAAAAAAAAAAAAAAAAAAAAAATTTTTTTAAAGTGTTCTACATTTTTAGTTTTGAATTGAATTGTCAGTGTCGGGGTGGCCTAAAGTCGGTATCAGCCAGACAGCAAGAGAGTCTATCCCCTTTTCACAAGTGCTAAACCTAAAGATTGTTTTTGGCGTCTGAGTTGGAATGCTACACCTACCATCAGCCCCTCACTTCACCACACAGATCCCTGTGCTATTCATATGCAGAGTTGTGGTTCCCAGGCAAACGCTCTACCGACTAAGCTAAACCGGCCCTTTGAATTGAATAGATCTCTATTTATAGGTATAGTTGTTAATCAGTCAATTATTGGATTAACAATTAGAATCAATGGCAAAATAAAAATAAAAAAAAATTTCTTCTTCTAAAGAACCACCATTAACTATGCACCAGCAATTTTACTTGAATTTCAGTAGAAAGTGAGCTGGTGATAACCATATTCTATTACAATCTATGGGTAATCCTTAACTTGTTCCTCGTAAATTCCTACTATAAAATAAACTGAACCCTCATTTTATGGCAGTGTTTTTGCAATAAATGTTTTAAATATGTTTGCAATAAATGTTTTCAAATAAAGAAATATATATGTTTGCAATAAATGTTTTTAAATAAAGAAATATATTATATATGTTTGCAATAAATGTTTTCAAATAAAGAAAATATATTCAGTATTGTAAAATAACGGGTGCAAGAAAAATAAAACATTTATTGCAAAAACACGGACATAAAATGAAGGTTCAGTTTATTTTATGGTAGGAATTTACGAGGAACAAGTTAAGGATTACCCAATCTATGTGTGTGTGTATGGAAGAAATGGAAACAAATCCGACATTCAGATATTCAGAAGAGTTGTTCACTAATTTTATTTTAATATTTTGGATAAGTTTATTTATTTAAATATTTAAATACAATACAATTTTCTCAATTACACATATTTCGTTCACAATTTTTTAAAATTTCTTTACTATTATTCTTCCTTCTTTTAACTTATAGTTTTCTTTTGTTTTTATTGATTACAGATTTTTTTTAACCTCCCCGTGGGGGGCTAAAAGTTTTCTCAATAATTGTGGGTTAGAAGTAATTCAATCCATCACATAAATGCCATCAGTTAAAGGGGGTCAACAAACCTGTCAGTCCTAATTAACTGTTTGTTTTTTCAGATGTTTAAAGAGTCTCCAAATACTTTATCTTGTACCATATACAGATGATACAGTCTCTAATTCATCCCCCAAATAAATCTTTGAACTTGCTTGGGGTCCCAACAGCCAACCCAGATCCAATTTCGCAAAATACATCTTTTCCATGGGAGTCGCCAGCCAGCGATGTCATTTTCCTGGGTTCCTTGAAAATTTCAGGTCTTTCAACATAGTATTTTCTCTCCCAGGCGACCCAATCAGGGCTGGTCAGACCCTGATTCACCCCCCCCCCCCAGCTACAGGCTTTTACAAATCTCACCTTGCCTCCATTTTGATATTTTAACCATTTAGACCCCTAAAAAAATTTGATTGACCTATCATGAACCCCTTCCTTATATACCCCAGTCCACTTTGCAGTTATTTTGTTGCAACTAATTATGTAATTAATGAATTCTGCACAAACGTTTATGTAAAATTATTAATTGTAAAATAACCGTAAAATAAACAGTAAAATAAGCATAACATGTATAAAAAAAAGGGTTGGTAAATACATGTATGGTTTTTAGTATTCTTATCTAATACAAATAATTTGCACACAGTCGTATGGTTTCAAGTATTCTTATCTAATACAAATAATTTGCACGCAGTTGTATGGCTTTAAGTGTTTCTTTTTGACCCATAGATGGGACCCTAACATGTACTACCACTCCAACTCTGATTAATAGCAATAAAGAGGTTACTCCACACTGAGCTACAGAGATGGAGCCTCATGCAGTTTGGTATCATACCCAGGACATCCCCTTTTAGGGGAGTCTAACCCTTCAAGCAGAGGATATAGTGAGTTTTTTTCCAAGCCCCACTGATAGGGTGATATGTGAGTGCGTATGTATGAGTATAGACAGACACACATGACCTCTGCCAAGGTTGACACTGGATGTAAAACTACTTTTATCATATCTCGTATCATATAACACACACACACATACACACACACACAGGAAGGATAGTTTTTTTTTTAAACTTGGCTTTGAAGTTAACATGTACATTTGTAGCTTATCAAATTAAAGTATTTCTGATATTTTTTGTACAGGCAAAACATCAATTACATACAAATATCTAAATGATTTTCTTTAAGTCCAATATATATATATTTGTGTCTAGCCACACTGAGGAGGCATGATATGCCGAAACACGTGTCTGTGGATGACTTATTAATTATTATTAATTATTAATATATATGCTCCCATAAATTTGGTAATGAGCTCTCTAATTGGTAATTTAAATTAACTCTCACTACTAAGCAAATAAGCAATGATCATTTCTCCGGAAATTTGATCTCTCAGTGACCGAATGATACATACACTTTCTATGTATTTAATAGTTTAAAAACACCAGTCCCGCATCAGCTGTCAGTGGGCGAGGGGATAAGATATCGGACTACCATACGGTCAGTCTGAGTTCGAACCCTACCCAAGGATAGTTGTGTCTAGCCACACTGAGGAGGCATGATATGCCGAAACACGTGTCTGTGGATGACTTATTAATTATTATTAATTATTAATATATATATATATATATATATATATATATATGGTTGGCAACCTTCCGTCTACAAGAGACGATGGAGTAGTGTCAAAGTTTTTATTATTATTATTATTATTTTTATTTTTTTATTTTTTGTATATATATATATATATATATATATATATATATATATATTTAATTATATTTTTTTCTCTCTTTGAACTACATAGCCTGGGTGGGTTCACCTGGAGGATAAGCTGTTGCCCATGCACCAAATCCCCCCTCTCCACACTGCTGCTGTGATCCAAAGGAAAGGTAAGATATCAATGCGATTTGGCAACGGTAGTGTCGCAGGAGTTGATGGGTAGCACCGGATTTCAGCATCACACCACCTTAGGGACTCCGACTCCTGATTTGTTTTCGGGGTTTTCTCCCCTAACCTTTCCTTGAAAGGCAGCAGAGGTTTTGTGTCAGACTTTCCGTTGACTGATTGGTTGCTGACCAAGGCTAAAGAGCCCCTTTTCAACCCATTTGAGGATCCATACGTGTAGCAAGTGCTGTAATCCGATTGTTGGTGTTCCTGAGAATTAAGTGAGATTAGGGATATGGTGTATTTTGCATTTGTGCATATATATGTGTGAGTGTGTGGGTGTAAGTTGAAAAATGGAAATGAATCCGACAATATGTTGAAAGGATAAATAAATAAAGTAAAGAAAATGTTGAATGGATAAAATTAGTTTAATGAATCACCAACACATGTTTCGGCCAGAAATTTGTTCATGTACACATTGTATTCTATTTATTATTATTTTAAATATGAAATAAAATAATAATGATAGAAAATTATAAAATATTTAAGTATACAAAGAAAAATGGCCTTCTTCTGGGTAACCATTCAACATTTTCTTTCCTTTATTTATTCATCCTTTCAACATTATATATATATATATATATATATATATATATATATATATATATATATATACACACACACACAGAGATGCTGATAGGAACATGTCCTGCATCATTCACTGACCCATCAAAATCTAAAAGGATGCAGTAAAATTGTATCCATGTGTCCCAGTGTTTTTTTTCTTCACCCCTCCCACCAGCCATTTCCAGCTTACTGTAAATACATTTCAATATTTCCTTGGAAATAAATTACATGCTATGGGGTAAATGGTAGGGGGTTAGCCGGCTTCAGTTGTTTATAGGTAAAAACTCTACAATTTATTAAGAAGCTTTAGTTGTGACCCATCAATTACCCCTCCCCGGACTCATTTAAATCAAATATATGCATCCCAGGACGCACTATATTAAAAAGCTATCAGCATATATATATATATATATATATATATATATATATATATATATATATATAACAATTTATGCGAGAGACGTTTTGTTTTATACATTCTTGATGAGTATTAAAAAATTTTTCATTGTTATCTGTACAATGTTTCGGCTGATGGGACTAGTCCAATTGGACACATAGCCTAGTGGATAAAGGAGTTAGGTTAAGACAGTTCTTAGTGATAGTTATCTCTCTGATTAGTTAGAAAATCAGTTTCAACTTGACATTGGAGCAGAGAGCGTCAGTCTCTCTCTGCTGAGGTTGAATCTCACTACACAGCGAATAAGAATGGGCTAGAAATAAAATCTTGATCAAGGAAATAAAAGCCTTGTGAGTTAATTAATTGCATGTCTAAAATTAGCCAAGAAGAAGCCCTTAGAAGAAGCAATTAGAAGAACATAGCAACAAGATGAAACATGGCAACTAAAAGTAGTAAAGAAGAAATGAAGCAACAAGTCTCTACTCTGTAATGTCTCTCTCTGTCTGTCTGTCTCTATCACCTGAGTTTCCTTTCTTATTTATATACCTGATGTATGATATACGATGTCAATGTGGGTATATAATATATGCAGCAAATTTGAACCTTCTTATCTCTCTCTCTTTCAGATGTATGGAAGGCATAAACATGGCAGCCTCGATTTCAGACAGAAGAAATGACAAAAGTCATACAGCATACCAGACAAGAGTCACTAACCCAGAAAATAAAACCAGTTTCTAGAAACTCCTTTGTTTTCAAAAGTGAACAAAGGAGCCCATTGGCAGAGGTGTGGCACCCATAACTCAAAAGATACAAACATTCTAATCAGATGGGTTCAGCTAGGTGTAGGGGCTTGTCAACAAAGACCCTTAAGTCAGTGAGGGTCAAGCACTGGGGTGGGGGTCTATTATCCAGACTTAAAAGGGAAGGAGAGTCTCCCATTTAAGAACTAAAACAGAAAAAACTCTGTATCCTGCCTATACAAGGAGATGATAAATACTTACTTATAGATAGGGTAATACCAAGATGGAGACTACAAGACTGAGGATGTTGGTTTTGTTGAAGGACCTACTGTTTGTCTAAGTTAAAATCAAGCTGCATCACAAAAATTCAGAGAAATAGAAAAATATCTCTGGGTAGGTATTTACCAAAGCTGTTTGCCATTAATAGACACCATGTGATAACCATTACACCACAATTGGATGTCCTTATTTATCCAATTTGTTTGCCACGAGAAGGATGGGACACAGTCGATGGGGTCATCCAGCATGAACCAAACACTCTTTTCAATGGTAGTGGTCTGCAAGGTAGGATATTTTTTCTATATCTCTGAATTTTTGAGATGCAGCTTGATACAAGACTGAGGATGAGGTTGGTTTTGTTGAAGGACCTACTGTTTGCCTAAGTTAAAATCAAGCCACATCTCAAAAATTCAGAGAAATAGAAAAATATTTTTTATAATTCATTAGCATAGCTCTGGGCCTACCGGTAGTAGATGATTTATTTTTGATAAAAAGAATCAATAGACACGATTCAACTGAACCTTTTAATATAATCTTTGTTATTCCACCAATGTTTGTATTGAACAGTAGTATATTTGGTTATTAATCTAATGAATACGTGTATTTATATTGCTAATTTATATATCTATTAGCTATATAAATACACGTATTCATTAAATTAATAAACAAATTTAATTATATATTAACAACATAAACACTCATAAGAGATGAGAATTCAGCGGATAAGCAACACCAAATAATCAGGATTTACATTTTTGGATCTCATCTTGGAAGATTTGGACAGTTCCATTTTTTACCAGAGGGTGTTGCAAGATAATAACAGTAATACAATTAAGGAATATGAGCAGGTATTTACCAAACCTGTTTGCTATGAGTAGACACCATGTGATAACCATTACACCACAATTGGATGCCTTATTTATCCAATTTGTTTGCCACAGGTAGGATGGGACACAGTCGTAAGTATGGGGTCATCCAGCATGAATCAAACTCTCTTTTCAATGGTAGTCATCTGCAAGGCAGGATATTTTTTCTATATCTCTGAATTTTTGAGATGCAGCTAGATAATTTGTATTTGAATTATTCAGACTATTATCCTTATCTTTATTGTTATATATACAATGTTTCGGACAATGTGCCCTCTGGCCTTCTTCAGGTGTTTCTTGTTGAACTCGGGAACAGAAGGTTCCCAAGTTCGACAAGAAACATCTGAAGAAGCTCTATACATAAAACAATACAAACCATCCTTAAACAAAATTAATTTCCAATGCAGTACACACATTTTAAAATGCCTATAACACCTTTCTCATCAATTCTTATCCTTCCAGCCTCCACATATATATATATATATATATATATATATATATATTAAATACAACACAATGAAATTCAGCCATTGCCACCATACCTCCACAAACAAACAAATAGCCATAAAGGAAGAATATAACAGCAAATTGTGAAATAAATATAACAGTAGATTAATACTCCCTCACCGAAATTCCACACAAAGAAAACCAACCTTGACTCTTCCCATGATGCATCACAACATTATATAAGAATAAACACAGATTCACTTGGTTTGAAAATCACATAGGTGAGAAACTGTCGGTCACCCAGCACCACTGACTTCAGGTCTCCGCAAACCCTAACATTATATATATATATATATATATATATATATATATTATATATACACACACATGCACTATCAATGATATTGAGCACTCATATCAGGGAGAGAAAGCTTAATATATAAGATATATATAATGACATTTTGTAATTTCCAGTTAAAGAATTAAAAAATGTCATTTTTTTTCCCTCACAAAAAAGAACACAGCTACAATTTAACAAAAGCTGATTTTAACATTTTTTTTAGCCGCCAAAGCAATGCCTATATTTCTCCAGTTTCCGTTTCTAAGAGTTCCTTTTTTGGTTAAATAAAAAAAAAAGGAGAAAAGAAAAAGAAAAGAACCTGGCAAGAAACTTCCCAATAACACTTACTCAAATACTCCCTCCCCCCCACGTCCTTTCTTTACTTCCTCTTTCTTATTCTTCCGCATGTCCTGGCCCTATCCAGAATCTAATGTGGCGGTTGCCTTGAGGAGGGGGTGGGGAGGAATGGAGCCAAATGATATTCAAGTCTACAATTGAAAGTGGATCACCTTCAGGGAAAATACTGGATAGTTGCTATGCTAGTCATACACATTTGTTTATAGCAGCCAGAGTTGGGAACGAGCGCGCGGGGGGGGGGGGGGGGGTTACTAAAGCTTAACTTTTAGATAGCCAACTTCTTCTCAATCATCAGAATCAGGTCTGTCTCATCATTACCACTACTCCTAATGCTTTTTTAATTTAGTACATCCTGGGACACACGAATTTGATTTGATTGAGCCCCCGGAAAATTTGATTGGTCCCAACTAAAGTTTCTTAATAAATTGTAGAGTTTTTATCTATGAGCAACTAAAGCCGTTTAACCCATACCTTGTAACCCATACAGTGCAATTCGTTTCCAAGAAAATATTGAAATGTATTTACAGTTAGCTTGAAATAGTAGCGAAAGAAAAAAAAAAAAAAGATTGGGATGCATGGATACGATTTTTCTGCGTCCTTCTAGATTTTTCTGGCTATTTTTTCTTTGGCAGTGCAGCTTGATAAAAATAAATTTCTGCTGGATACCATTTATTGATTTGTGCTACCAAAGAAAGAGCAAAGAAATAATGGTCTCTTTCCTTATGATTGTGCACACATAGTACACCTGAAGATGATTGGAGAATGTACTGGTCAAAACATTGTATGAACAACAAAAAGGAGTTTAATTGTTTCATTGACTTCATTAATTGTCTTATTAAAATTAGGGTGGCAGGGGTTGTCCCCCCCAAAAAAATACAGATATGGGTTGGGATTTTGGGAAAATTATATAAGGGTTCCTGGACCAAGTCACCTTTAAGCACCCAAGGGGCGACCTGGATTCAGAAGGACGTTTCACTTTGTACTGTCAACATCCGGTTGTTTGTTAACAGACGATTTTTAGATGCGTCACCTGGGTAGAGGTGAGGAAGTTAATCTCTTTGATTCATTATTACTGAATCACAAGTTGGATCCTCGCAGGATGCCCCATTAAAATCCCTGTGTAAAAAAGACCTTGTTTTGATTTGGCCTTCAGAAAAAAAAATTGCACAGACATTCTGAAAAGAAAAATTAATGTCTTCTATTTAAAATATTAAATGCAAAAAAATATATAAAAAATTCCATGCTGTTACTATTTGAATTTTATATTTTTAATTATCTTCACAAATATAAATCAAATCCTCATTATTATTTCTCAAAAAGCATGATCTGGTGATAGTAAATGTGTATATATATTTACTTTGTTGTTAATTGTTTTATTTCCATATTTTCCTCTGGAATTACATACACACCAACTGCTCTTTTTATATATATATTATAAAATGGGTACAAGAGATAACCTACTCAAGTTTCACCATAAGGATGTTCAGAGTTAAATCCACAATGAATATTTTAATGCAATGACCACACACGTGAAATCGACTGCTATTAATTGGTGTCTCGATTAATTCAGTGGATTTAACCCTGAAAATCCTTATGGTGAAACTCAAGTAGGTTATCTCTTGTACCCATTTTATAATAAATTTGCTCTACTTAGTATTGAGCACTTTGCATTTCTTATATCACTGACTTACCCCTCTGAATTCTACACTTACTAACCATCGTGACCAAATTCACCAGTAAGTCAATTTTTCCTATATATATATATATATATATAATATATATATATATATATAATATATATATATATATAGAGAGAGAGAGAGAGAGAGAGAGAGAGAGAGAGAGAGAGATAGATAGATAGAGAGAGATAAGCATAAAAAATAATAAAAAAAATTTTTTTGAAAATATAAAAACCTTACATAAAAAAAAATTCTTGAAGTTTCACATTAAAAAAGTTGGTTGGTCGTTTTATGGCATATCAACCCTTTTTGGGTTATTTAATGCAGAATCAAGTCATTTTGATAAACGATAGACTCAAGTTGCTTACAGTAACTGCTGCTGCTTAAGTGGTTACCCAATTAAGTATTGAACAGGCTCATCGCTGCTTAACTTTGGTGTTCTAGTAGGAACCGATGCTCTCAGCATTAAAAAGGAATTTGGTGGATATATTTACGCACATAGTTTATCACTCTTTACCCATATATCAACATCCTTATCGTCTGCTAAATGTTTTTCACACTGATATTCTTAACATTGCCGGTTTGTTATCAGAACGTTTCGGTTGACTTATTTGTAGGCCATCTTCAGCTGTATAATTCACCTGATAATGTTTTTTTTTCTAGTTTTTTTTCTACTTATATGTATGTATCTACCACCCCCTCCGCTTGAGCTGGAGGCAACACAAGGTCAATTTCTTAAGCGGAATTTAACAGGTTTGAATTCAGAGTTTTCTTTCTCACAGACTAGTTTGTTACGATTTTTTGTGGCACTGGGTTAGAGCACTGTCCAATGGAGATCCTTTGTGTTAAGCAGAGCGCGATCCTTAGTGAAGAATCCTTGCATTCCTCCTTAGTGTCCCTTAATATTGGTATGATCCTTTGGTTGTTCCTTGGTGCTCCTCAGTCTTGCAGGTGCTTCGTCAATGAATTTTTGTGGCCATCCTTAGGCTTCAAGCAAGAGCACTGTCCAGTGGAGATCCTTTGAGTTAAGCAGAGCAAAATCTTTAGTGAAGAATCCTTGCGTTCCTCCTTAGTGTCCCTTAATATTGGGTATGATCCTTTGGTTGTTCCTTGGTGCTCCTCAATTTTTCAGGTCCTTTGTCAATCTAATAAGAATGTTCTCTGGGGGGACACAGTTAAGTCTGACGCTTTTACTCTCCCAACTGACCAAGTGTTCAGTCTGAAACAATCTCTCCCAGCAATGCTGCACTCTTCTCACCAACACTATCAAAATATCTTTCTCTCTTGTCCACTCGTCGCAACAGCCAAAATGCTACTGCAAGCTTTTCTCCCAGGTTTGTGAGGGCTGGTCATTATATACACAATTACAGTGTTCATCTGGGCTCCTTACTTTGACTTGCCCGTGCAGCACGTGCGACATTAATCATCAGGCGTCAATCCTTCACATCTGGGCCACTCTGGACAGTTTAGTAATTCACATGCGTCAGGCCACGACTCACAATCAGGAGGCTGTGAGTTCAATCTCCCCACTCGCCTCTGATCTCATTCTGCATGCCAAACACAGTCGTGCACGCTTCGAACCACTACGTTCGTGGTTTCTCTCGCCACAGTCAATAAATGCAAATGGACATCTGTCAATATCAACCGATTAAGTAGTTAACCAACCACGTATTCAGGTTGTTGATTGGCTGAGGTTTAAACCACATGACCTCACTTAGTCTATAAATTTAAATGGTGGTTTGCAGCACGGCTTATATACCACCAAATATTCCAACATAATTGCTTAACCAAGGTTGAAGAGCCCAGTCTGCCCTATTATTTACCCGTAGCTGGAGGGAGATTTTTCTACTTATAGTTTTGGATCAGGAGAGTTGAAATGCGAGAGACAAAAACAACTGAATAGATAATTTGAATAATCACTGTTCAATATCATGTGTCTACCATGGCACAATGGTTAGCACACTTGCCTCTCTGACCAATTTTCTGGCATTGTTGTGAGTTCTGTCCTCATGGATACCTCACATATTGTAGCCTTGTGCCAGATTAAGTTATATTGGGCTAATGACAATGCAATAAATAAATAAATAAAATAAAAGAATGTTATTTTCCCTGGTTTCTACAACAGCATTGTATAGTTATCAAGTTTGTTTATGAGTGTAATAAATTTGATTTTCATTGGGCACCTCATCATTATATATATATATATATATATATTGCCGGGATTCACTTGTCAAGATTATTTTCTATAATTATCAAATTTTATGCGATACATGCATTATAATTGCCTTCAAGCAAAATATAAATAATATATATATATATATATATATATATAAAAGAGAGAGAGAGAGAGAGAGAGAAAGAGAGAGAGCGCATGGGCTAGTGGTTAGAGTCGTGGAAAATGGACTCGTCGATTCGAGTCCAATTCCTAGACGAAGCTGTTGGCATTTCACATAGTGCTAATACCCTTGGGAAAGGTATGAATCCATATGTTCTCCCTCCAGCTATGGGTTAAATAGTAGGGCAGACTGGGCCCTTCAGCCTTGGGTAGGTAACCAGTCTAGGAGAGGGATAACTCAAAATTCCTGAGGTCGGTCGTTGATTGGGTTTGTGGCAACCCTTGATGCACCAATTCTTTCCTATCGACTGTACCAAAAAGTGTGGATGGTCTAACACAGGCCTTCACCACTATAAACAAATCACTGTGTGGGAGTTCATCATATGAACACTCATATGTTGAAATCGACAGGAGAATCCATCATATATATATATATACAGTGATGCTGATAGCTTTTTGATTTAGTGCATCCTGGGACACACATATTTGCTTTGAATGAGTCCCCAGGAAAATTTATGGGTCCCAACTCCTACCTTGTAACCTATCCTGTGTAATTGATTTCTAAGAGACTATTGAAATGTATTTACAGTTAGCTTGAAATGGTGAGGGAAGAAAAAAGAAAAACACTGGGATGCATGGATATGATTTTACCGTGTCCTTTTAGATTTAATGGTGGTGGTTTTGTTTTACAGCATATCAACCCTTTTCCATTCATTTAATGCCAAATCAAGTCATTTGGATATACACGGTGTGTCAAAAAGTATCAAGATTTTTTATAGATTTTAACACACCTTGTATTCTGAAAAAAATTAACGTTCCATTCATTGTTCATTTCTATCTTGGTAAATACAGCTTCAAACTTGGCACTTTTGATATGATACACCTTACATTTTGAAAAAAATACAAATTTTAGATTTTATTGCATCAGAGACGCAGGACACATACCTATCAGCATCTTTGATATATATATATATATATATATATCTCAACCCATCCATATGAGCAAGATGTGACATAAAATTGTGCGGAAAAATAAAAATAAATAAAATCGTGTCGTCTTTCCGAGTTTCTACAAAAGCATTGTATAGTTATCAAGTTTGTTTATGAATGATAAATTTTATTTTTATTGGGCACACCATGTTTTTTATATATATATATATATATATATATATATATATACATACACACACACACATAAGGGACCGGTTTAGCTCAGTTGGTGGAGCACTCGCCTCAGAATCGAAAGGTTTCACGTTCGATACTGGTCCCCACAAACCCAGTGCATGAATAGCACAGATTGGGTAATGTGATCTGTGCCGTAAAGTGAAGAGCTGAAAAAGACAATCTCCCTGGTCTAGCGCTAGTGAAAAGGGGATAAACTCCCTTGCTGTCCGGCTGATACCGATAAAAGCCACTCTGCTAACTTGGTATGAGTATATATAAAGATATGAAAACACCACAAAATGCTGTTAAAGTGAAAACAATTTATAACTTAGCTGATATTGAACAATATTTCGATTTTATGAAAATCGTCATCAGAGCTTGTTTATACTCCGTGTTGTTAAGGGCAGAGAACAAAAGTCATATGAGTTCAAAACAAAAACCTTGACGTTGCAAAAAAGAAAAAAGTTATACAATAGTTTCGAATGTGAGCCCTTCCGCTGCATTTTTCTCGGTCATCAGATTATGTGTATCTTATTGTAACAGTTTTTAAAAAAAGAAGATAATTTTCATAAAATCGAAATATTGTTCAATATCAGCTAAGTTATAAAATGTTTTCACTTTAACAGCATTTTGTGGTCGGATTCATTTCCTTTCTTTTAACTTATATATATATATATATATATATATATATATATATATATATATACCAACCTATCCATACGAGCAGTATGTGACACAATGTCATCTTTTAAGTGTCATCTAACAGGTTTTGAATTCAGAGTTTTCCTTCTCTTAAACTGGTTGTCATACAAACGTTAAAGAGGTCAGTCTGCCCTACTATTTACCCATAGCTTGAGGGAGAATAGTTGTATGCATTACCTTTCTTACGGGTATTAGTGCTATGTGAACAGCTTCATCCAGGATTTGAACAGTTCGACATTTCCATTACCTACAATAGTAACCCATTACACCACGAACACAACTGATGGTAGGTGTGGCGCTCCACCTCAGACGCCAAAACAATCTCCTTGGTCTAGCGCTATTGAAAAGGGGATAGATTCCCTCGCTGACTAGCTGATGCTGACTTTAGGCCGCCCCAACGACTTTACTTTTACACCATGAACACAACCCAAGAGAATAAAGCAATTTCCAGTTGAATTTGCAACTAAATGATAATTTTGTGGAATCATTATTTAATTCAATCAATTTCTTTCAAGTAAATTAGGGGCCGGGTTAGCTCAGTCAGTAGAACGTTCGGCTAGAAACCACAAGGTTCCTAGTTTGATACCGGCCCTCACCAACTCAGCGTTATGAGTAGCACAGGGATCTGTGCAGTAAAGTAAGGAGCTGATGGTAGGTGTGGTGCTCCACCTCAGATGCAAAAACAATCTCCTTGGTCTAGCGCTAGTGAAAAGGGGATAGACTCCCTCGCAGACGGGCTGATACCGATATTAGGCCGCCCCGACGACTTTACTTTACTTATCTTATTATAATGGAGATTGTGTGTTTTTCTGTCTGTAACCGAAACTATATTACTACTCAAGTCACAATTCCCTTAATTATTTACATCAAATTCTCCATGATTTCATTCTTTTAAACCTTCAGTTATTAATAAAAATTGTTTTACATTATTAATACTGTTGACCATATCTACGTACTAATAACATGCAATTGTATTTGTATATACAACAAAATACCGGTTTACAGTTTGAACGAGAAGGCTAATTTGCATATTGATATTTAAAATGTTATTTTAATAAATATGTGCTTGGTATTATTGATTTCTAATTGTTTGGTTTTATCTTAAGAAATATAAACAAAAATCTCGTGGATAAATCTTAAAATAAATTTATTTACAAGAAGAAATAACTGTAATATTATCCTTTGCTTCCTATTTTAACTAAATAGTTAAATTAGGAAAATTTACCAATGAAAGAGGGGAGTAATGGAAAATGATGGAATAGTTAGTTTTAAAGTTGTTCTATTTTTTTGATTATACCCCCTCTGTTGCAGATCTTTTTATCTGCATTCTTAGTCAGTTTCATTAGTCTTTCTAATTTAATATGATATTTTATTATATTAACACTTAAATACTTGCACCCGGAGGGTGCATATATTTGCTAGCTGATATAATGGAGATAACTATGAAAATTTAATTAAAAACCTTTCATCATCCTCATCATCATCATCATGTCGTGCTGTCAGCGCAGATATCCATGACAATCTCTCTCCATCCGTCCCTATCGCTCATCATTCTCGGGAGGTCCTCTATGCAGCATCCTGTATCCGCACAGAGCTGATCAATGTACGTCTCTGCTGGTTGGCCCACACTGGCATGCCCATGTTTTGGTTTCCACAGGAGGACGTCGCTTATGAGTTCATCCTTGCTTCTCCAGCCGTGTCCGTCTTACTCGGATGGTTTGGGTGATATGTGGCACGTGACCGTACAGCTGTTTTCTCGTGGGGTATTGTTTCCACGTCCCTATCGCTTATCATTCTCTGGAGGTCCTCTATGCAGCATCCTGTATCCGCACAGAGCTGATCAATGTACGTTTTTGCTGGTCAGCCCACACTGGCGTGTCCATGTGCTGGCTTCCACAGGAGGACGTCGCTTATGAGTTCATCCTTGCTTCTCCAGCCATGTCCGTCTTACTCGGATAGTTTGGGTGATATGTGGCACTTGACTGTACAGCTGTTTTCTCGTGGGGTATTGTTTCCACGTCTTGTTCAGGATCACACGCAGAATTTTTGTGCAGCTCCCGTCTAGTTTATTCTCTAGTCGCTTAGTTAGGGTCCAGGTGGTGCAGCCATACAGCAGTACTGTCCTCCCTAAATAGAACCATCAATATAATCATGGATTACTATCACAACAACACGAACCCAAGTTGTCTAGTTATGATTTTGAGAATTGTTTTTTTTAAAAGCATTTCTCACAAGACAGTAAAACATGGTAAAAGTTTATAAAAAAACACCGACAATAAAATAATTCTCTATATATAATGGAGATTCAATGGCTGTCTATAACCGTCACTGCTTACGTCACAACCCGCAGGAATTCCGTAAGTCTATCAATGAGTATATTATAGTCAAAACCATTAATACATACAATAAATCTTATTTATTTATTTATTTATTAACGATGTCTCTATGAAAATCTGAGTTAGATTTGCCTCAAAACAGCTCATGTTATTAGTGCATTTAAAATCCTGCAATGTACTTTATGTATCACTAAAAAAAAAAAAGGTTTACATAATATATGGTGTGGTTAATTTGCATACTGGTTTTAACAAAACCGGGTTTAATAGATAATTACATGGTGTTATTGATCTCTAATATCATTGTTTTATTCTCTAATGTATTAAAATCAATCCTATGAATGATTTTATATAGAAACCAACTAAAATATAATGAAAATATGTGTAATATTTTTGTATGAGTCCTTATTTAATTTCGTTAGTTATTCTAATTTGATATATTTCATTACATTAAAACTCAAATACTTACGCCCGGGGGGCGCATATTCTTACTAGTTTGAAATAAATAAATAAAAGTAAATAAATGAATAAAACGTCATCATTTGATGTTGTAGGAAAAAGAAACCATTCATAAAATTCCCATTTTGTTGTAAAGAACCGGGATGGGGTCGGGTAGGCAAAAAAGAACCTATCTGTTGTTTTATGGAATTTGAATTCCATGCTATGGGCTGGGCCAACCCAATCTAACAGACCACACTACTCTCTCTCCCTCTCACTGCCTTCCTGTATCTCAGTCTTTCTGTCGACTACTCTCTCTCTCTCTCTCTCTCTCTCTCTCTCTCTCTAAATTCCTCTTCTCAATGAAGAATCTAATTCCTTTCCTCCAGTTCCAAAGAATGTCTGCTATTTTCTTTCTTTCTTTTTTTTTACCACTCCCTAACATAATTCTTCACCTCAAAGTACCCTTCAACTATTTAACGACCAATAAGCAACCGACAGAACAGACACACACCTACTCTGTCCTCACACCGCCACCATTACCAGCAGCAGAGATGGTTCCCCTCAAGCAACAACAAAAAAAACAAAAAAAAAAAAAAAACACAGACTTTAGCTTATCATGTGGCCTAATACATAACTGGTGGTGGTAGAAAGATTTGCTTGGTGTTCCACCTCCACCCTCACTCCTGATATCAAAGTTGTAGAACAAGTGCAGACCAAACTTTTATACTTACAAGATACAATCTTTGGAATTGGTAGAGCCAAATTTATTTTCTTTTTTATTTATTTTGGAAAGATTCACTAAGGATAAAAATAAAAACAAAAAAAAAGACAAATCTTATGAGCAAAGATGAGAATTTTGCCTTAAAATTTAGTTGCATCTCGAGACAGTGAAACCGTTATATGTACATCTAGGAAATCTGCAGTTTATCAAAGTAAATCTATGTCCAATGCATTCTTATAGTAAAATCATTTACGATGTTTTGTTTTTCCTAAATAGTAAAATCTTGTATTCTTTTGTTTTTTTTGTTTTTTTTTTTTGTAATTTTCTTATATTAAAATCATTTATATTGAATTGTTTTTAATGTTTTAAATAGTAAAATCGTTTCAATTGCAATTTTTTTAAAAAGTAAAATTATTTCTATTGCATTTTTAAAAAGTTTCCTTCTTTTTTTTCAATGAAAATCATTTCTATTGCATTTTTTAAATCTTGTTTATAGTAAAATTATTTCCATTGAATTTTTTAAAAATCTTTTATTGTAAAATTATCCTTTCTATTGCATTTTTTAAAATTTTCTTATAGTAAAATAATTTGTCTTTTTTAAAAGTTTTTCTTTTATAGTAAAATCATTTCTATTACCTTTTTTTACTTTTCTTTTATAGTAAAACAATTTCTATTGCATTTTTTTTTTTTAATTTATACTAAAATTATTTTCATGGCATTTTTTAATAATTCTTTTTTATAGTAAAATCATTTCTATTGCATTTTTTTTTAAAATTTTCATAGTAAAATAATTGTTGCATTTTTAAAATATTTTTATTGTAAAATTATTTTTATTGCATTTTCTTTTTTAAATTATAGTAAAATCCTTTCTACTGCATCTTTTAAAATCTTTTTTATAGTAAAATCATTCCTCTTGCATTTTTAAAAAAAATTTTATAGTAAAATCATTTCTATTGCATTTTTTTTAATAAATTATAGTAAAATCATTTCTATTGCATTTTTTTAAATAATAAAACTATTTCAATGAAGTTTTTAGTATATTTATTGCCTTTTGTTAATATTCTTTTTTTATGTTTAATGCATGTATATGAATTATTGGAAAGATTTCTATTAGTCTTCCATAGATGGATAAATGGTTTGATATAGATCTACTAAATTTGGTATCCATATTTATTGGAGATGGTTTTAAGGTTAAAAGATTTTTGTTCTCTCATGAGGAAAGGACTTTGAATCAAGACAAACTCAGGATATATATATATATATATATATATATATATATATATATATATATACACACACACACACAAGTGTGTCAAAAAAGTATTGAGATTTTTTTGTACTTTTTGACACTTTGTATTCTTAAAAAAAAAATTTTTTTAAATTAAAAAAAATTCCATTCATTAATTTTTTCAGAATACAGGGTGTGTCAAAAAAGTACCAAGTTTAAAGCTGTATTTACCAAAATAGAAATGAAGAATGAATGTAACGTTATTTTTTTTTTCAGAATACAAAGTGTGTCAAAAAGTACAAAAAATCAAGTACAAGACTTGAACTTTCAGTTATAGAAGTGATTGACAGCAGTTCACCTTTCACTGACCTAGCCGCTGATTTCTCATTGGCTAAAGGCAAAGCATGTGAAGGGAACTGAGTTAGAGTAGTAAGAATTTGGCCGTTCATCGATGGGAGCAGACGCAATGGTCTTCTGTTCCCAAGTAAGCCATCTTGTCACCGTACAATTGAACCCTTTTGGGCTTTCGGGTAATAAAGACGTCAGAGAAAAATAAACTAAGTTTTACGTTTATTAAAAACAAAAGAAATGAGCACAGACAACCAGAGCCCAGAACAAAAGAAGGTAATTTATGAGGAAGTGCGTCCCGGTCTCCTGCCTCAAAAATTGCTACCCGGTGACTATTAAAATAACGACCCAGCTCAGTCTATTCAAAACTATCCATCTTCATATCTATCTATCTCAATTTGTTCATATTTATCTATATTACTTTAAATACTAAGATTTTCATTTATTCATGTTTGTTTAATGTTTTGTTTTTAGTTTAAATAAACAAGAATTACGACAAAAAAAGAAGCCCCCCCCCCCAAATACATTTACTTGTCGAAAATATCTATCTATCTCCATTTGTTCGTATCTATCTATCTATATTATTTTGTTTGTTTATCTATCTATCTCAGTCTATTCAAAACTATATATCCATCTTCATATCTAAACAAAAATTACGACAAATTACGATAAATAAACAAAAATTACGAACTGGGGTTGTTATTTTGATAGTCACCGGGTAGCAATTTTTGAGGCAGGAGACGGAGACGCACTTCCTCATAAATTACCCAAAAGAATCCTGTAGAGGAAGAGACGAGGGAAATCAACCCAAAAGAAGATGGCCAGTCAGCGAAATAGAACTCTCATCCCCATTATACACCCAAGCAGATGAAGTGGGTACAGTGATGCTGATAGCTTTTTGATTTAGTGCATCCTGATAAGCACAAATTTGCTTTGAATCAGTCTCCTCTGTCTGAACTAAAGCCGTCTAACCCCTACCTTGTAACCTATCCTGTGTAATTCGTTTCCAAGAAACTATTGAAATGTATTTACAGTTAGTTTGAAATGGTAAGGAAAGAAAAATGAAAAACACTGGGATGCATGGATATGATTTTAATGTGTCCTTTTAGATTTTTTGTGCAGCAAGGATGCAGGATGCATACCTATCAGCATCTCTGTGGGTATATAACAAAATACTTATTGTGTCCCTTCCTACTTTCTATGTTAACTCGGATATACGAGTTACAACTTTCTTTTTCTCTATTTCAGACAAATGTTTATCAGTCCTAATTTGAATGACAGAGACGTTTGCTTAAGGATGGATTACTTCTGGCAGTCGACAGAACTAACATCTGGCACAAATTAGGAAATATTCCAGAAATAATTTTTTCAGTTCAGATTTAATGCTAGAATGCCAGAAATGATAGAGCTCATGAATAAAGTGTAAGATTATTTGGTTTTTCTTTTTGTTTTTTTTTGTTTTTTTCTCCCTTATTTTTCTGCTAAAAACATTTGACATTTTGGAGATGAATTTTTCTTCCTTCAAATTTCAAAACCTCCATGCTTCCTGTAATTCGACAAAACTATACCTGATAGCCCCCTCTACACACATACATGTATATTATTACTGTATGCATTTCCTGTTTCTGACATTAGTACATTATTCCGTGTACTATACATGAGACTTTGATGAGTTGTGGTGCACCTGAGCACTGTATGCAATAATTTCATTATCATTATTTTTTCACGCTCAGAATTGCCGAGGCATGGAATAAGTTGCCTGCATCTATTGTAGGCTGCCGAAACACTGAATCTTTCAAAGCATCCATGCTTCCTGTAGTCCACCAACACTATACCTGATACCCCTCTGTACACATACGTGTATATTATTACTGTAAAATTTTCATGTTCCTGATATTAGTACATTATTCCGTGTACTATAGATGAGACTTTGATGAGTTGTGGTGCACCTGAGCACTGTATGCAATAAATTTCATTATTATCTAAAGATGTTTGCACATCAAATGCCACAAAAACAACAACGGAAGTACAGGCCGTGGATATTTTTATCCATATATACTGAACACTTGACTGTTCTGGCAGTTCATACAGAATGTAATCTGTTACGCTCTATCTTTTTTTGTCTGGTGACTGGACGCTAGTCACAGTCTTCCTGTGAAGGTATGATGTTCATTCTACATATTGGCACACAGGATAGCATGCTGTGGTAGTGGTGGTAAGCAAGTGAGGAAGACACAATCCCACTATAGTCGGTACATCTGCTTATACATTATGAGATAGAGGAAGATATTTACCGAGCTCTCCTTACAAATGCAAATTTAATTTTTTTTGGTGGTGCCAAAACTAGCTCAGCTCTATTGGCATTCTCCTTTTCTATTTCTGTACAGTTCTAAGTGACAGTTATCTCTAGACTGCAGGTTCAATCCTGGTCAGGGGCAGTCGTAACATAGAATAATAATCAACACAGCTTAACACCTGTACCCCATTTATGGTTAGCAGAATGAGAACAGGATATCCCTGTGGACTGAATAAAGGGTTAGGTTCAAAGTTCCGTGATGGCTCCCGATTATGACAAGAAGGTTCCAGAGTTCGAATAGAAGATTCCCGAGTCCAACAAGAAATACCTGAAAAAGGCGGAGGGCACATCAACCAAAACAATGAAGAAGAGGACAATAGTCCGGATAATCCAAATAATATTATATTTTAACTATTTTGATTTCTTTGTAGCCCTTGACAACAAAACAGGGAGTCGTCAAAAAGGTACCTGCAAAGTTGTAAAGTAAGCAATGTCCCTGCACCCTGAAGGTGGAAATGATTGGTGGGTGACAGGTCACATGATAGGAAAAGGGAGAATCAGAGAGAAAACAAACAGAGCCTTCTATCTGAGACAAGTGTGTCAGGAACTGATCGAAGATTTGAGAAGTTTTTTTGCATACCCTTCTTTACTTCTATTCTTCTTCTAACATCTTGGTTGGTCGCACTTAACTCATTTCTTCTTCTAGATCAGTCTTGTTACCAAGACATTCACCAACCACAAAACTGTGTTACTTTCATAAGCTTTTTATTTACTTAACTATACATTTCATGTAACTAAATATCTGACTAACATAGCGCACATATGCAGTGAGTTACAGTTAAGGCAGGACATCTTCACTGCCTGACGTCCAACTGAAAACTGAGGACTCAACCAGGTCCCACGTGACTTCACGTATTTTGCGGGCTTTCTGTACTATTCCATGGAAAGTCCCGCCCGTGATATGAAAAGGGCCATCCCTTTAGAAATACAGGGATTGACAATAATCTTATGAAACCACATAGATTATGTAACATTTTTATAAACTGATTGTAGCCAATTGCATGAAAAACACACACACACATAATGTGATATAATGAGGTGGAAAAACCCCAAAATCTAAGTTACATGTAGATAATAGTGGAAAGTAACAAGGATTTATGGATGACGAATGAAAGGCAACCTGTTGATTTCTGATTGGTCAATATAAAGCAAGGAAGAGAGAAGAGAAAGTGATGAGCTGTCAGTCTGGACTGAGCTGTTCAAGGAAATAGATGCAAGATGAGTGTAAGGAGAGAAAGAGAAAGTGATGAGCTGTCAGTCTGGACTGAGCTGTTCAAGGAAATAGATGCAAGATGAGTGTAAGGACATTTTTACTGAGCTGGAAAGGAAATAGATGCAAGATGAGTGTCTGTTTGAGCTGTCAGTCTGGACTGAGCTGTTGAAGGAAATAGATGCAAGATGAGTGTGTTTCCCAAGGCATTTTTACTTGGAAAGAGAAAGTGATGAGCTGTCAGTCTGGACTGAGCTGTTGAAGGAAATAGATGCAAGATGAGTGTCTGTTTCCAAAGACATTTTTACTTGGGAAAATAAATGAGCTCAGAAAAAAACAAAAAAAAACAAAAAACAAGAATGTCTTGTGTTTATTATTAAAAACTATCAACAGCACAAGACCAGATATCCTGAAAGTTTCCGAAGTCATTTCAAGACTTGAAGAACAGTAGAAAATGCTAGCCCAACAACTGATCAAGAAATACCAGTAACTCTGATCCAGACCCTTGAGAAGTAGAACAGGATAATGAGAAGATAAATATAGAATCATTACTATTACGTCACCCCCCTCCCTTTAGATTGAACCCCACAACACTAATTTACCCAAGTGTTCACTTACTGTTGATGACCTCAGTGCTCCAGGGTGCAGAATGAAAGGACATGCAAATGTCACCTAGAGTTGTAAACCAGGAGGCCGGGCATGATTGGTAGGTGATAGATCACATGTTAAATAGAGGGTCATGTGAGGGGGGGAGAGGAAAGAACTCTTCTAAGATTAAAGACAATAAAGGAATACAGGATATAAATTATCAAGACATTTGGGTTCGTCCTTGCTTTTTATATATATATATATATATATATATATATATATATATATATATATAGGAGAATATGTGCTTAATTGAAGTCGTACCTAATTTTGAAAATTAATTAATTAATAATTAATGAATTAGGCGGGCATACCTGTTCAAATGTAAGGCTAAACAAATCAAGAAAAATCAATCTCTGTATGTACATTTCGGCCTATTAGGCCTCATCAGCAGAGCTATAGACAGGAAGACCACTTTGTGTGTGATTCGAACCCTGTCAAGCTGACAGGTGGGGACTAACCATTACACCAGCTGTTTTCCCAGATTTTTCGTTTTTTTAGAAGTGGGTTATATTCCACTTATGGTGACTTTACTACACGACAGTATGAAAAGTAAACAAACAAACAATGTGTTTGATGTGGCTTTTTTAGCCGACAATTTTTGGGAGAATATGTGCTCAATTGAAGTTGTACCTAATTTTGAAAATTAATAATTAATGAATTAGGCGGCCAATTCAATTGTCAGCTAAAAAAGCCATATCAAAACACATTGTTTGTTTGTTTCTTCTCATATATATATATATATATATATATATATATATATATATTTGTTAGAATGGAGATTATATATATGTATGCGAAAAACTGAAACTAAATAGGACGAAAAAAGAAAAACAGCAACAACACTCACATGATTTGCACTTTATAGCCACCAAACAATTATCGACAGAACTCTGTTCAAGTCTGGTTTGGTTTATTTGTTTTTAATGGCAAAGCCTATATGGTAGAGGAACCGTAGTGATACTATTTAATCCATAGCTAGGAGGTGGACGAGGACATTCATACCTTTCCTGGGGATATTAATCAAAAAGTGAACATGTGTGCCTCAAATTTCAAATCCACTTACTTTGATGCCACAGTCTTGCACATTAGCCACTGTTCAAGCATGGAGCACTGTTTAATTGGTTGCTATTTTGAATAGGTTCACAGAAAATGTGCAGGGTTTACATTTATGGAAAAAAATTCAAAAAATTTTCACCATTTTTATTGAATTAAAAATTTTATCAAAAAAAAAAAAAAAAAAATTCTATGAAAAAATTTTTTCACAATATTTATTGAATTAAAATTATATATATATATATATGCTGTATATATTTATAAAATATATTTGTACAAGAATTGAGGAGAATACAAGATTTGTATGAAATCTGAATTCCGACACGGAAAACTTGATAAACGGGATGTAAAAGGTTGGCCATCCCAGGCTTAAAAGATAATCTTGTTTATCACACACACACATAGATAGATAGATAGATAGATAGATAGAGACTTCATCTTTATTTTAACCATTTATTGTGTAGCATTCTTTCCCTAACTCCAACCTTTTTCCGACTCCTTCCTCTCACCTTTCTCCTGCTTAGTTGTCCTGACCTTAAAAGTTGAATGGAATTTCATTTTGGCCCCGACACTCTTATAGAGGAATTTGAATTGGTTCACATACAAAACAGAGAAAGCCTTTTATTTTCTGTCTTTTTTTTCTTTTTTTTTTCATTAACTCTCCTAATAGTCTGTATTCTCATATAATTTCAGATCTGTACTAATTTGACATATACTGTTTTAAAATCTGTCATCATCTAGTGACTTAATCAGGATACTAGTTAAAATAGTTATGATTAGCTAAAGTGAATATATCAGTACAATAGTTAACTAATAACTAACCTTTTACTTCTTAATAGTTATAGTTGTTGCCTTAAACTTTTCAAGGAATCAAAACAGCAGTCTGAGAGAGTTTTGATAGTCTGTGAAAAAATAAAAAGTTCATTTATTGGATGGGAAGCATTTCCAGGCTTAAGAATTTATCTATTTATAACTTAGTAGAATAATTCCCATCACGTCATGAAAATCAGTTTATCTCCCTTGGATCTGGTATTTTTAGAGCAATTCAGATGACCTCTAAGGAATGTAGACTTTTTTTTTTTTCTTCTTTTTTTTTTTTACTTTAATGAAAAATGGTTGTGAAGTCAAAGTAAAAGGACCGGGTTTTGAAGGTTAACTTGAAAACATTTTAGTGACGAATATAACCAAACTTTTTCCACCACCCACCCACCCTAAAAAAAAAAAAAAAAAAAAAAAAGGAAAGAAAAAAGGTTTAAACAAATAAACATTTAATATCCTGCATTTGCTCATCCATAAATTCTTTCAAAAAAGTTTTTTTGGGGCTCTTCGTAGAAATACGTCCCGGTCTCCTGCCTTAAAAAACGCTAAGCAGTGCCTGCTCAAAAAAAGTCCTTAGCTGAAGCGGTGCCTACTGAAACGCCTTAAGCGCTGGTTTTTTTTTTTTTGTTTTTTCCGCTGGTTTGGCCCACACCAATTCAGCGCATGAGTAGAACACCTTAGATCTGTCCGGTAAAGTGGGGAGCCTATGGTAGGTGTGGTGCTCCACCCCAGATGCAAAAACAATCTCCTTTGTTCTAGCACTAGACCTCCTGTCTGGCTGATACCGACAATAGAACAAATTTCAAAATTATGGCATTATGGAAAATAACTGTTTACTAGGTACCACCAATTTTCCCTGCGAAATTTACCCCCCCTCCCCTCCCTATATTTAACACAATGAAACTTGCATAAAGGTTAATATTACTTTGGAAATTTTTTGTCCATTTGGAAGATTTAAAAAAACTCCTGATGATTTTTTAAAAATTTTTTCAGCTTACGGAAATAATTAGAATTATGAATGAAAAACAATGTTTACATTTTTCACACCGTTAAATCAATTGAAATTTAACGTAGCCAAAAACAAGTTATGACTAGAGGCTTTTTTTTTTTTTTTTTTTTAAAAATTCTATGAAAAATCAATTAATAGTCCGATTTTCACGAAAATTTCCATAATTACTTACCTTTTGATGTAAATATGTTGAAATAGTTTTTTCCTAAAATATATTAGGGAGAATATTTTTTTTATGAGTTCTACCCACCTATTTTATTTTATGAAATATAAATAATACAATTTTTACTTTTTTTTCTATAAAGATAAGAGTCTGAATAATTATATCAGAACATTTTTTAAAGTTTTGATGTGAGAGCTTTTTAGTAAAAGAACCATGCATACAGAATTCTGCTAAAAAAATATCAATAAAGAAATTGAACCCGTTGAAAAAAACGGACTGTTTTACTTATTTTTTAAGATAACGGTGAGTAATTTTTCCCTAATCGGATAATTTGATCTTTGAATTAACTGTTTTTCTTTGAAACAACTCTGTTTGTTATTTCTTTTTTGTGAGTTTTTTTTTTTAAGTTAAAAAATATTTACGTTTCTTACTTCAATATGGCCTAAACTGATCATGTGACATATTTTGGTGGTACCTAAAGTAGAGTCACTTACTAAAGTTTATTAACAGTATTAACCCATATTACATATGGGTTGTAAGATGGTCACATTATAGAATACTTTAATTAAAGAACGTTTTATTTTTATCCCATATTTACTACTGGTTAGTGTTTGATTTAAACTGAGCATGATGAACATAAGATGGCTTCAGGTACATTTGCAGATCTTAAATACTCTTGAAAACCACTAGAAATCTATGTATTAATACTTTGTTCCTTAATTGTACAACCGTTATCATCTTGCAACACCCTCTGGATAAAAATGAAACCGTCCAAATCTTCCAAAAAGAAATGCAAAAATGTAAATCCTGATTGTCTGGTGTTGCTTATCCGCCGAATTCCTATTTTTTATGAGTGTCAACACCTCAGCTAAATAATAGACCATTCCATTTTTATTATAAAATAAGGGAAGAAAAAAAAATGCTACACAAAAATAATAAAAAAGAAAGAAAGAGAGAGAGAGTAGCAGAAAGATTAATAGATGGGGTGAGTGCAGAGAAGCGATAGCGCTAATCTGTTTCGATGAAAAGAAGAAAGAAGAAAAGAAGAATGAGAGAGAGTTAAATCAAGATTATCATACTTTTTACATATTGAACTATTTAGCAATAGCTCTTAAATAAACATATCAAACGTTGAAATAATTAAATTATAATATTGTGGTATATACACATATGGAAAAAGCGAAAATTTAAAAAAAAATGATAATTTCAAGTGGAAAAAAGAAACGAAAATTAAAAAAAGAATGATGAAAGAAAATAGAAAAAAATAGAATTCAAAAGAGAAAAAAAAAAAAAAAAGAAAAAAAAAAAAGAAAATTTTTAAAAAAAAAAAAAAGAAAACAAAAAGAAATAAAAGAAAAAATTAAAATCGTACAATCATTATTTTAAAGAAATACAATGAACTAAATTCAACACAATATGAATATTATCTAAGTTTCCCCTTTTTCAAGTTAGATGACATTTTTCTATGGTGTAAGCAACATTTCATAGCAGACCATTAAATGTAAGATGTACAAGGAAGCAGAAGTAATTAAGGCAGCCAATAAAAGTTACCATTTACTGCCCTATTACTTCTGCCCCCTCCACACATATCGTGATATCGACAAAATAGTATATTATTGCCTATAAATGGATACAACCCAGCAAATTTTTATAAAACATTTATTTTAACCAATAATACCGAGAGTTTAGTGTAATATTATACAATTCAGTCGGTAGAGCGTTCGGCTAGAAACCACAAGGTTCCTAGTTCGATACCGGTCCTCACCAACTCAGCATATGAGTAGCACAGGGATCTGTGCAGTAAAGGAAGGAGCTGATGGTAGGTGTGGCGCTCCACCTCAGACGCTAAAATAATCTCCTTGGTCTAGTGCTAGTGAAAAGGGGATAGACTCCCTCGCTGATTGGCTGATACTGACTTTAAGCCGCCCCGACGACTTTACTTACTTTACTTACAATATCATTAGGTATTATCTATTACCAAACTCTACAATACTGAAAAACTATATGAACATGTAGGTTGGTTTGTTGGATTTTAAGGCATGTCAAACCTTGTTGGGTTATTTTATGCCAAAGACATTTTGTTCTATTCATGCTTGAGTTTTTTCTTTAAACTGAATTTTTTAAATCCATTTTTTCGATACAACCCATAGATGGAACCTTAACAGGTACTACAATTCCAGGTCTGAGTGGGCCTGGAAATAATGGCGATGAAGAGGTACTCCACACTTCTCAGAGCTCCAGAATTGGAATTTCACCATTAGATGCAGTTTAACGTCATACCCAGGACACTAAGACCCTCAACCACCACCTTTTAGCACATATATGATAAAAAGGATTAGGGATTTGCCATAAGGGCAATAGGGTTGGGACAATCATATAGGTGCTAGGGCTTGGCATGACCAGCCGATTCGCTGGAGGAGGCCTCTCCGGCCACCCATCTAGCCTAAGTAAAGGCCAAAATGGATTGGTGCATGTCAGACTGCTCAGCAACCAGGATTCAGTCCTTAAGCATCATGAGTTGCCACATACAGCTAACAAGTGGCCCTACTGGGAGGGGGGTCTCACCCCTCTGCAGGGGTACAGTCGGGTATTCTTCTGCCCCACCGACAGGACGGATGAACACGTAGCACCCCAAAAGTAAGAGCATCTCATATTTATGCAATTAAATTTTTGTTTTCAAATGCTGTAGTATTTGTGGTGTAATGGTTATCATCAGAGGAAATAGACACGGCGAACAGAGTTCAAATCCTGGACAAGGCTGTTTACATTTCTGGCCAACTTTTTTACATTTGGATTAAAAAAAAAAATTAAAAAAAACTTCAGTGGACTAATCCACGGATTCCATCCAAATATAAAAATGTTGGCCAGAAAGCTTGAAAAGATTGTTAATACAATTGTTAAACAGAAGACATGTCTTTTGTTTAATTGTACACACACATTATATATATATATATATATATATATATGCATACTGTGTTGAACAAGATGGATATTTCATGTCTGATGAGTTTCTTTTCGATCTTTTCTAGTTTTCTGGTCAGCTTTTTAATATCGGGATGGAATCTGTTGATTAGTCCAAAGTTTTTGTCCATAGTATATATATATATATATATATATGCACACACACACACACACACACATATGTATCTATATATGAGATTTTAAAATTGGAAAAAAGAAAAGCTGATAGTTATAGTAAACTTACAGGTAAATGTTCAAATTCCGCTCCAATTGAGCCACAATAATATTTTTGTAGAGTCTCAACGAGGTCTTTTGGAGTTTGTACATTGTCATTACAATAAAGTATTCCTTGTACATCGACTGTAGATGTGGCATCATCGGCTGCAATTCCATATCTACCAGGATCAACTTCTGGAACAATACTAAAAGGAAATAAAAAAGAAATTTGATAGATAATCAGAAACTGTTTTTCAATATAATGTTAGTTCTTAATGAAAAAATACATTTATATATATATATATTGGTTTGGATACGTGGATACGGTTATTCATATGCACTCCCCACGTGTGGATACAGTCATAACGTCACAGCCTACACGTATGACAACAACATGCACACGTACAAAAAAAAAAAAAACACATTCACGTAAACATGCAACACGAGAATACAGTTATAAAAAATACAATCTTTTAAAAAAATAAATAAAATCATTTAACTAGAAATGCTATAACAAGACGACTTCAGTTCCAGTGATCTTCTGAAAAAGAGATTTTGTCTCAAAAATTAAGAATAAAATACAGGTTAACACACAACACCATTGTTACCTTATTATTTTTTTTCTTTACACCTGCATTGTGATAGCCTTCAAAATCAACCTCTAAACCAATATATACACAATGCTTCAAGCAAATTATAAAACTCTCATATATATATATATATATATATATATATATATATATATACATGTTGTAACTTGTGTATTCGAGTGAAGAAAGAAACTAGAAATAAAAACAATGAGCATTAAAGATAAGAGTAAAAGGTTTACTAAGCAAGATACAAGTGAAACGAGTATTCAGCAATTGCTAGGCTGAATTCACAAGTCCATGAGGTATTGTCTTTTTCGTCCAAAGATTCACCGGACTTTATTTATAGGAAACAGACAATTCCATTCTCCTCATTTAAGTACTATATATATATATATAGATAGTGATGCTGATAACTTTTTGATTTAGTGCATCCTGGGACACACATATTTGCTTTGAATGAGTCCCCGGGAAAATTTATGGGTCCCAACTAAAGCCATCAACTCCTACTTTGTAACCTTATCCTGTGTAATTCGTTTCTAAGAAACTATTGAAATGTATTTACTGTTAGCTTGGAATGGTGAAGGAAGAAAAACGAAAAACACTGGGATGCATGAATACGATTTCACTGCGTCCTTTTAGATTTTTGTGCATCAGGGACTCAGAATGTGTACTTATCAGCATCTGTGAGTATGTATCATGTCTCATCAGTATGACTAGACTAAGCAGGCTACCTCCAACTGGGATCAAAATCCGACCAATTTATTATCAGAGTTCTTAACTCCTGGGCCATCAGTTACCTACAAGCAGAGGGTAGAATTTAACTGATAAATACATACATAGGTATATATGTGATGGCCTCCAGAGAACTCACATCCATTATATAGGAAAGCCTTGCCATTTACGTATTGTTGAGTATTAAATTTTTTTTTTTTTTCAAACTTAATTTTTTTTAAACACATTTTTTAATACTCATTTTTTTTAATCTATTTAACCCACAGATGGAACTCTGAGTGAGGGTGAACCTGGGAGCAACGGCAATAAAGGGGTACTCCACATTCCCCAGAGCTCCAGAATTGAAACTTCACCACTAGATGCAGTTTAATACCATACTCAGGACACTAAGACCCTTAATGACAGCACATATATGATAAAAAGGGTTGGGTTTGGTTTAGTTTTGTTTTGTCTTGTGGCATATCAACCTCAGTGGGTCATTTAATGCCGATAAATTTTGAAATAAATCAATTCTTAATGGATAATACAATTTTTTTATAAATACATTTTTCTATTTAACCCATAGATGGGACCCTAACAGGTACTACCACTCCGGGTCAGAGTGGATCAGGGAGCAATGGTGATGAAGGGGTGCTCCAC
The DNA here is from genome assembly GCA_023376005.1 of Doryteuthis pealeii. Taxonomy (NCBI): domain Eukaryota; kingdom Metazoa; phylum Mollusca; class Cephalopoda; order Myopsida; family Loliginidae; genus Doryteuthis; species Doryteuthis pealeii. Next base: position 107,077,422 of record CM042153.1, read on the forward strand.
ATTCCCCAAACCTCCAAAACTGGAACCTCACCAGATAGAGTTTAACATCATTCCCAGAACATGTAGACCTCAGCCACTGCCTTCTAGCACCGATATGATAAAAAGGGGTTGGGGCTTGCCATAAGGGCAATAGGGTTGGGAAAATCATATAGGTGAAAGGGCTTGACGTGTCCAACCGTTTGATTGGTCGCCCGCCACCCACGGCCAACAGGTGGTCCCATTGGGGGAGTCTTACCTCTCTGCAGAGGTGCAGTCGGTGCATTCTAACGCCCCAGCCGACAGGGTGGAAAGGGTTGGGGGTTTGACATAAGGGCAAAGGATTTGGGACAATCATGTAGGACCTACAGGGGGTATGAGATGCGTCCATTCAAATTTAGATTAGATTTTTTTTCTTTTGTAATTAATATTATTTATATTTTCATTTCTTTATTCTAATTTTTATTTACATATTTTTGTTTAGATATTATATTAGATTTAGAGAGTGAAATATATATAATCTTTTAATAAAACTGTAGTATGGATTCACATTCTATATTTTTCAACAAAAGTATAAATTGTAGGGGTGTGAGGTCAGAGCAAAACTCCTTTAAGGGGTGCGAGGTCAGAGGAAAACTCTTTTAGGAGTGTGGGAATAGAAAAAGGTTGGGAACCACTGATGTAGGTGCTAGGGCTTGACGTGACCAACAGAGGAAACATCTCCAACTGTGGCGCAATCGAGGTGCAGTTGGTGTATACTTCAGCCTCAGCCGACACGGCAGACAATTATATGGTTTCAAGTATTCCTATCTAACACCAATAATTTCCTATTATAATATATAACTATATTTTCAGTGTTCTATTTCAATCACTTTTAACATTTTATTTGTTTATATTTGTTTGCATGCAGGTATATGATAACAAGTAAGTAAAGTCGTCGGGGTGGCCTAAAGTTGGTATCAGCCAATTAGCGAGGGAGTCTATCCCCTTTTCACTAGCACTAGACAAAGGAGATATTTTTTGCGTCTGAGGTGGAGCGCTACACCTACCATTAGCTCCTTACTTTACCACACAGATTCCTGTGCTACTCATATGCTGAGTTGCCGAGGACCGGTATTGAACTAGGAACCTTGTGGTTTCTAGCCGAATGCTCTACTGACTGAGCTAACCCGGCCCTTTGATATCAAGTAATACTATCTAATACTAATAATTTATATAATTACATGGCTTTTAACTCTTTGCCTACTTTTAACCGCTCGCAGCGACTCATCCACCATTGCGATTCTACATTAAATCGCCATGTAATTATATAAATTATTGTATTAGATAGTATTACTTGATATCAAATTTTTTAATGTAAACAAGTGATATGTGTGAGAGCCACTACCAGTGGTTTAATGTAGAATCGCAGTGGTGGATCAGTCGCTGCGAGCAGTTAAAAGTAGGCAAAGAGTTAAAAGCCATGTAATTATATAAATTATTAGTATTAGGTAGTATTACTCGATATCGCCCTTTGATATCAAGTAATACTATTGTAGGGGTTAATTTCGCATTTGTCTGAGGAGTTGTCTGCCCGCTTGATGTCGCTGGTTCCCGCTAGGGGCCTCTTGTATTTAAGCGGCTGATTTGAATTTCTCTCTCTCTTTCCTCGCTACGAGACCACATGGGTTAGACAATTGTCATTCCCTTCTCGTTGGGGCTTCGGCCCTCAACGCCGGCTACTTGTCACTGTAAGTGATTTCTACAGCATGGACTATTCTTAGTCTTATGTCTGTACCTTTATATTATGTGTACTTTTATATTATCTTGTCAGTGACTTTTATGTATGTATGCTTATGTACACTATTCTATCTTCTATTGTTTATGTATCTTGTTTATTCATGTGCTGTATTATATAAAATGTTTTGTCTCAGAAATGTGTCGGAGTTGTATCTTCAAATATTCACTTTGAATCTTACACTATCTAATACTAATAATTTATATAATTATATGGCTTTTAACTCTTTGCCTACTTTTAACTGCTCGCAGTGACTCATCCACCACTGCGATTATACCTTAAACAACTGGTAGTGGCTCTCACACATATCACTTGTTTACACTGAAAAAAAATCACTACATGAACACCCCTGCCATATTTTTCTTTTTTGTCCGTGAGCCGAGCCAACCCTGAGACTGATACGTTTTATTTATTGGATCCTTTCTGTCCACTAAGGACGACGGTGTAGTGTCCAAAATAAAAAATAAAAAGTTTTATCTGCATCTGCGCAAGTGACTCTGCAGGCCAATTCTTGAGTGACAGTCTTTGCTGCACTGAATGCACACAAACTGTGATGCTTTCTGGGGCTGCTGGCTTTTCTCTCTCTTTCTGGCTCTCTTTTCTGTCAAGGCTACTCTCTCCTCTGCCTCACCACTCTCCGTGCCTTGCTTTACTTATTTGATATGTGATCCTTTTACAATAGGTAAAAAAAATACTGGGGAAATCTGGTATGCAAAGAGTTAAGTAACTATTCTTGATAATCAAATAATGTGCAGACAGTTACATGGTTTCAAGCATTCCTATCCAATACCAATAATTTTCAAACAGAACTATTTGCCCCATATATGGAAATAGAAGCGCGTGGTATAATGGTTAAAGTCATGGGAAATGGACTCGTCGCCCCGAGTTCAAATCCTGGACATGATAATTGCATTTCACTTAGCCCTAATACCCTTGGGAAAGGTATGAATCCTACTCTCCCTCCAGCTATGGATAAATAGTAGGGCAGACTGGGCTCTTTAACCTTGGTTAGGCAACCGGTCTAGGAGAAGAAAAACTCTGAATTCAAACCTTCTGAACTCCGCTTAAGAAAGAGTGGACCTGGGAGTAATGTCAATGAAAGAATACTCCACACTTCCCTGTCCTCCTGAACCGAAGCATCACCACCAGATGTAGTTTAGTGTTATACCAAGGATACCCCCCCCTTGGTAGTGGGGGGGGGATCTTATTCCTCTGCTGAAAATGCAGTTGACATATTATAAGCCCCCCCCCCTACAGGGCAATAGCTACAAAAGTAAATTCCACTTTGACCTTAAGGTGGGCGGGATTATGGCAATAATTCAAGATTATGTTCTATTTATAGTGAGAAATTCCAACACTAAACTATAAATTCCACTCTGACCTTGAAGGGTGGGGGTGGGGATTATGTGCAATAATCCAATATTATTTTCTATTTATAGAAATAAGAATTAAGAGAATGTACTTTACCTAATTTTCAATCATAGAAGAAGAAAAAAAAAAAACAACTTTTCTCTCCGGAGAAAATTATGAAAATAAAACAATGATAAAGTAAATATATATATATATATACATATGCACACACACATACATATAAGTTAAGAGTAAGGAAATGAATCCGACGGTATATTTATAGATAAAAGGATATGAAAACACAATGCTGTTAAAATCCGGATTAAAAACAAGCTCTGATGATTGTCATTTAGAACAATAAGTAATTTTTTTTTTAATTGAAATAGATCACTAAGTAGGCCTGAGCCTATTTTAGTAGTGACCACCCAAAATGAGATTTAAGAGGTATGGTTTTAAAAATTGTTTTATTCAGAGTCTTTCTTCTCCTAGACTGGTTGCCTAACCAAGGTTAAAGATCCCAGTCTGCCCTACTATTTACCCATAGTTGGAGGGAGAATAGTTGGGTTCATACCTTTCCCAAGGGTATTGGCACTATGTGAACTGTGGCTTCGTCCATGATTTGAACTCTGGTCGACAAGTCCATTTCCTACGACTCTAACCAGTACACCAATGCGCTCTCCTATGGCGTAATGGATATAAGAGTTGAACCAATACAGTTCTACTGAGTATGGCATTGTTCTGATGATTTACAAGTGTAAGTTAATTCATTCTTTATTATTATATCTTCTCATTATAATGGAGATTGTGTGCTTTTCTATCTGTAACCGAAACTATATCACTACTCAAATTACAAGTCCCTTAGTTATTGACATCACATTCTCAAGGATTTTATTTTTATTTTAACCTCAATTATTAATAAAATTGTCTTACATTATTAATACTGTTAACCATATCTACATGATATTTTCCACGTACCCCACTTGTACGGGTCAGGCACAAAGGCCTATTTATGTGGGACCACCCACAAGCCGATGCTCATGGGATGGCGGGTGAAAAATTGCGTCAATCCCGTCGGCATTCCCCCTCAAGGGGGGCGCCTAAGGGCAATAAACCCAGCCCTGCCCCTTTAAATCGAGGGGGCAGGTGTTGCCTGGGGGGATGGCCCCCTGGGATCGACGCCATTAATTATATCAATGGTCCAGAGGCCGAAGCCACTGTTGACCATATCAACATACTAACAACATACAATTTATATTTATATATACAACAAAGTAGTGGTTTACTGTGTGAACGGGAAGGCTAATTTGCATATTGATACTAAAGATGTGATTTTAATAAATATGTACTAAGTATTATTGATTTTTAATTGTTTGGTTTTATTTTAATGAATATAAGCAAAAATCTCTTCAATGAATCTTAAATGAAATCCATTAACAAGAAAAAATAACTGTCATTTTATTTTTTACTTCCTCTTTTAACAAAATACTTAAATGAGAAAAAATAACAATGAAAGACGAGAGTGATTGAAGAGTAAGTTTCACTTGTTCTATTTATTCGATTATACCCCCCTCTGTTTCAAATCTTTTTATCTGCATTCTTATTTAGTTTCATTAGCCTTTCTAATTTAATACGATATTTTATTCCATTAAAACTTGAATACTTGCACCTGGAGGGTGCATATATTTGCTAGTACAACTAATATATATATAATTCTTTTGTAACCGGAACATTTTCCTTAACTTTTTGATATTTATATACACCTTTACTGCAAACTCTTTTGAGTTTTTTAATAATAAAAATGCTTATAATTTTTAAAAATAAAATTTATTCTATTTTTAACATAAAATCCGCATTTTTAAAAATTATTTGAAAATTCTGGTACTGATCGAGAGCGTTCTGTGCCTCGTGATTAATGATATATTTATTTCGTTTTTCCGTTTACAATGTGCTTTGATAAAGACCGCATACGGTCGAAACAGATTTCTGTCAACAAAACTTTGAACATCTTTTTTCTACAAAACTTTCTACACAACTAAGTAAAGCCGTCGGAGTAGCCTAAAGTCGGTATCAGCCAATCAGCGAGTCTATCCCCTTTTCATTAGCGCTAGACCAAGGAGATTGTTTTTGCGTCCGAGGTGGGGCGCCATAACCTACCATCAGTTCCTTACTTTACCGCACAGATCCCTGTGCTACTCATACGTTGAGTTGGCGAGGGCTGGTATCGAACTAGAAACCTTATGCTTTCTAGCCGAATGCTCTACCAACTGAGCTAAACCGACCTTATTATATACAACTAAGTAAAAGTCGACGGGGCGGCCTAAAGTCGGTATCAGCGAGGGAGTCTATCCCCTTTTCAATAGCGCTAGACCAAGGAGATTGTTTTTGCGTCCGAGGTGGAGCGCCACACCTACCATCAGCTCCTTACTTTACCGCACAGATCCCTGTACTACTCATACGCTGAGTTGGCGAGGACCGGTATCGAACTAGAAACCTTGTGGTTTCTAGCCGAACGCTCTACCGACTGAGCTAAGCCGGTCCCTTTACAACTAGTATTACTAATCACCTTGTAACCACTATTAACATCAAACATCTAATGTATACACATTTTTAATTCATTTATGTTGAGAAAGCAGAAAACTAATGGCATTCCATGTTTTATCACTTCCTTTGAAAAAAAAAAGAGTTAGAGTCTTACACAAACAACACTTTCTTTTAATGTTTGTCAAAATAATTATAAAGCTGGATCGGCAATGTTTGAGATTCTTTACAGGAAGTTAAGGGTTAATCATAATCATCACAAAAGCTTAATTGTCTCAACAAACGACACGTTTGATAAACAGCTCCACTAACAAATACTAACCTCGCTATAAATACTGGTTGGTCAACAAACACTAGTTTTCTCTTTCTTACAAGGATGACTGGACTAGCTTTACAAGCCATTGAAAGTAAGTCCAGTTCTTGCAAAGACATTTAAAAGAAGGAAAAAAAAAGTTGGAGCTATGACAAGGTTGGATCAAACCAAATAATAAATCCCAGAAAAAAAAAAGAAAAAAAAGGAAAAAAAAAAAAAGAAAAAAAAAGAAAAAAAAAAGGAAAGAAAAAAAAGGAAGAAAAAAAGGAAAGAAAAAAGGAAAGAAAAAGGGAAAAAAAGAGGGAAAGAAAAAAGGGAAAAAAAGAGGAAAAAAAGGAGGAAAAAAAGGAAAAAAGGAGGAAAAAGAGGAAAAAGAGAAAAAGAAAGAAAGAAAAAGGAGAAAAAAAAGAAAAAAAGGAGAAAAAAAGAAAAAAAGAGAAAAAAAAGAAAAAAAAAAAAAAAGAAAAAAAAGAAAAAAAAGAAGAAAAAAATTGAAAAAAAAAAGTTAAAGTGATACAGGTTATCTTTAAAAAGAATGTATAGTTGGCATACTTCCATCTGCTAAATACGATGGGATGGTGTAGTATCACCCAATTTCTTTTTTGAAACTACGTAGCTTGGGTGGGTTGATATGAAGAATGAGCTGTTGCCAAGCAGCAGACCACCCCCTCTCCACACTGCTGAAATTCAGCATTTCACCACCTGAGAAGAGTCATTGGCATTCCATAAGGTACCACCAATTTTCCCTGTGAAATTTACCCCCTCCCTATATTTAACACAATGAAACTTACATAAATGTTAATATTATCTTGAATTTTTTTGTCCATTCAAAAGAAACATTAAACAAACTCCTGATGATTTAAAAAAAAAAAATTTCAGCTTACGGAAATAATGAAAATTATGAACGAAAACAATGTTTACATTTTCACACCGTTAAATCAATTCAAATTTAACGTAGCCAAAAACAAGTTATGACTAGAGGCTTTTTTTAAAATTCTATGAAAAATCAATCAATAGTCCGATTTTCACCAAAATCACTTACCTTTTGATGAAAATATGTTTGAAATAGGTTTTTCCTCAAATATATTTGGGAAAATATTTTTTTACGATGTCTATCCTTATTTTATTTTATGAAATATGAAAAAATGAACCGACAAAAAACAATTTTTACTTTTCTATAAAGATAAGAGTTTGAATAATTATATTAGAAGATTTTTATAAGTATCTATACTTATTTTTTCAGTGAAAGACTTAGTATGAATACAAAATTCTGCTAAATAATATCAATAAAGAAACTGACCCTGTTGTAAAAAAAAAAAAAAGTACTGTTTTACGTAACAACTCTTTATGTTTGTTATTGGGGGGGGGGGTAAAAAAGTTAAAAAATATTTACGTTTCTCCCTTCAATATGGCCTAAACTGATCACGTCACGTATTTTGTTGGTACCTATTGTTCAGACATATTTTTATTATTATTATTATTATTATTATTATTATTATTATTATTATATTATTTACTCCTTTTGAGTTTTCACATCAGCATTAGCTGATGGTCTTTCACTGGAGTCTGAGTGACAGCAAGTCTCCTCAGGTTTCTTCTGAGTATTCTGGCAGATTGTAGCAGTGCAGTGTTCTAAATGGTTTCAATCCTTCCTCTGATTTCCAAACCCTTTTCTAATACTTTTGGGACCGTTCCAAGTGCACCAATTACAATTGGTATCATTATTATTATTATTGTTATTTTTATTATTATTATTCTGACATCATTTCAACTGATCTAATCTATGACCTTCAGATTTATAGAAAGAGTATTGGTATCTTTTATTAAGAGTAATGAAAACTAGATTGCAAATTTAGAATGAATTGACCTAATTGCGGTATTATATCAAACACACAAAACAGGAGATCAATAGTGAAAACAATTCTCAGAATTGAGGAAAAGTTTATTTTATTACTAATATCATTATCATCCCCCCCCCAGGGTTAAAAAGCCACAAGATGACCCCCCAAGATTAATCTCACTTTCTACTCTAAGTTTCCAAACATTTTTAGGTTGGTTAGTTGGATTTTACAGCATGTCAACCCATAGGGGGGTCTGTTTAGCTCAGTCGGTAGAGCACTCGCCTAGGAATACCAAGGTTCTTGGTTCGATACCGGACCCAGTCAATTGGGTAATCTGATCTGTGTGGTAAAGTGGGGAGCTGACGGTAGGTGTGGCACTCCACCTCAGCTAAAACAATCTCCCTGGTCTAGCGCCAGCGAAAAGAGGATAGACTCCCTCGCTGTTCGGCTGATACTGACAATGGGTCACTTCGCCAACTTTACTTACTTATACTCAATTTACGGACTTTCATAAGTGCGTGAATTGTTAAAAAAAAAATTTTAAACGTTAATAAATTTAAAAAAAAAATGGAAATTTATCTTTTTTATTGTTTTCTTTTATATTCAATATAAAGAACAATTTCAAGTTTATGTGTTTATATTTACATTTTTTTTAAATTTAGTTTTTTTTTATAGCTGAGAAAATACAATTAATATTTAAACAGTCCTATTTGACCCATAGATGGAACCTTAACAGGTACTACCACTCCAGGTCAGAGTGGACCTGGGATTAATGCCAATGAAGCGTATTTCATAGAACTAGAACCTCAATACCAGATGCAGTTTAGTTTCATTCCCGGGACACCCTTTACTGACAGGGAGGTAAAAATAAGATCAGGCCCACCTACGCACAAGTGGATAGGATCGGGGGGGGGGCTCAGCTTTAAGTATTAAAGTAACTGACTAATAACATTAAACCAAAAAGGGAGTGGTTGAATCAATAAAAAATAAAAATAAAAACAAAGCAAAAGACCATCCCCACCTACACAATTGATAATACTGAGGACTAATCCATATCAGGACACAGCTGACATTTATAGATCCATTTCAACTCCAGGTGCCGGAAATTTTCTAGAGTGATAGAAAAAGGTAATCATTCTAGTTTCATCTATTTCATGTCAGGGGGTGAATTTAAAACCTATTGAGAAAAGAGAAAAAAAACACTATCCAGACAAAAGAAAGTGGATTTTAAAACAATCCACTATCTATCTATACATACATATATAAAGGGCAGTTGGTGCGTATGTATATCCAGAAGTAACTATGAAAATAAAACAATTAATGACAAATCAAATACCTCCGATTTTTTGAGACGAGGCTTGATGATTAGTATTATTTGGATTATTCGGAGAAGATTCCCGAATCCATCAAGAAATACCTGAAGAAGACCGGAGGGCACATCGGCCGAAACGTTGTACAGAAAACAATAAAGATGAGGACAATAGTCTGAATAATCCAAATAAAATATATATACACACATTCACTATCACCAGATTTTGCTTTTTGAGCAAAAATAATGAAGATTTAATTTATAAAAATCTAAATGATAACAGCGTGGAATTTTTTGTGCATTTAATATTTTAAATAGGAGACATTAATTTTTCTTTTCAGAGTGGCTGGATCAACACAGGATTTTTTTATGTAGGAATTTTAATAGGACACGCAGTGAGGATCCAAATTGCAATTAGTTATAATGGATCTGCGAGACTGTTTTTTTTTTTTATCCCCCTCTACCCATGCGATGTCGGGTAGCCGTTTCTAATACATATATAAAAGACAGTTGGTGTGTATGTATGCCCAGATGAAACTACAAAAATACAACAAAGTAAATATATATACACATTAAATATCACCATTTCTTGCTTTTTGTACAAAAATTATGAAGATTTGATTTATATTCGAAGATAGTTAAAAATTTAAATATACATAGAAATAGCATTGAAATTCTACTTAAAAATATTCAGCATTTGTAAATCTCAAAAGTAAACAAATCAATACACCATGTTTTTGGGGGGTTTTTGTGTGTGTGTGTGTGTGTGTGTGTGTGTGTGTGTGTGTGTGTTTATCTTTTTATTAACTCTCTACGCGGGTGATGCTGGGTAGCTGTTTCTATTCTTCTAGAACTAATAGTGCTTTTTTGTGTATCTGAGATAGATTTGAAAATTAAAATATACATAGAAATAGCATTGAAATTCTACTTGAAAATGTTCAGCATTTGTAAATCTCAAAAGTAAACAAATCAATACAGCAGGGTTTTCTGTCCCCTTCAGCTTCTACCCAGTTGACGCTGGGTATCCACTTCTATTACTCTATAATGAGAAATACTTTGAGAGTAGACTCTCAGCCTCGTTGCACCATAAGAGGTCATAAGAAGCTTGCTGAAAACCCAAATAATCACACAATTGATATAACATAGAGAGTGCGAGTTGAACAAGGAAAAAGTTCTAGCATCAGAGTAGGCAGGCATAAACAGATCCTAAAAATATAAAGGCACCTTAAAGTTTGAAAAAGTATAACGAATTTACGGAACACAAAACCTTCGACTCCGATTCCTATTTTAGTACCTCTGACTCCGACTCCTCTTTATATAATCAAGTTATTATGGCCTACAAATAAATATAAAAGTATGGGGTTTTTTTTGTAATCAATTTATTATGAGTATGCACTTTATAACTTTACAGACTAAACTAGGGCCATATAAAGTCTAAATTCAACTGAAGTCAGAGTATGTATAGTTTTACCGACTCCGACCCCACAGTCCTGAATTTAAGGACTTGGTTGCACAGTAGGCTAAATTGGCCGTTTCGTGGACATTGATAGTATATTTGTCAAAAATATGATAAACCATACTATCAGCACATGTTGAGAGAGAGAGAGAGAGAGAATCATTGGAATCCGTGTTATCATCACGGGGTGATAATGATATATGTAACAAGTGTCCTAAGCTCTATCAGCCAAGTCTCCTTGGCCAATATTCACACATGCCTTAGTGTCTCGTCCAACTTTAGCTTTAAAGTCAAAGATAAAAACTTTGCCAGATATTCTACAGACTTTTTTTTAAAGGAAGGGCATATACATGCCAAAGAGCATGGCATATTGCTTATCTAAGAGACGGGGGGGGGTGATTCAGCCAGAGTAGTCAGTTGTTAGGTTTGAGAATTCGGTAGCAACAGAATTTCTCACTATGAATCCAATGCCAAAAAGGCATCCGTTCTCTTCAAGTTAGCCATACCAGTACAAGATTTAGCCAGCTCCGCTTTCTTTAGACAACAAGAACACAGAAGACAATGGTTTATTTTCACACATTACACAATATAAACAATGTCACATAAGACAAAAAAAAACAAAAAACGTAATGTTGGTTGTTGAAGTAATGAGTGGAGGATGATCACTAATTAGGACTGAGCCTGGCTGATCTTGCACAAAGGTGTCAAAATTAGGGTGACCCAGAAAAAAACAGAACCCAAATTATTTTTCCCATTAAACTAACCTTAAACCCCAACCCCTAAGCCTAAGCCCTAACCCTAAACCCCCCTAGTTAAAATTAACAGTTTTATAACAAAATTTGTGGGTTCTGTTTTTTCTGGGTTATCGGTATACAGAGTGACCCAGAAAAAACAGAACCCAAATTATTTATTCATTTTCCCATTAAACTAACCCTAACCCCCCCCTAGTTAAAATTAACAGTTTTATTACAAAATTTGTGAGTTCTGTTTTTTCTGGGTCACCCTAATTTTGACACGTTTGTGCAAGTTCAGCCCTGAGCCTATTCTAGTAGTGACCACCTCAGTTTTTTTTTGTGTGTTTTTGTTTTTACATAGTTCGAAAGTTGATTATAAGTTTACTTAGGCGCATTATCTTAATAATGGAGATTCGCTTCCGGTTTTTGTCTGTAACAAAAATTACGTCATTGCTTACGTCACATTACCCAAAATCGTCATAACAGAATAAATACACTAAAAATTTGAACATGCAACATTAGACAGTCCTCATTGTTTTTTTAAACAAATTTTAATAAATACATGACTGGTATTATATATCTATATATAGTTTGTTTTATTTGAATACATATTTAAAGTTTACATTTCAAATTGTTTTATTTTTTAATCCTTTAATGAATTTGATGATTTTACTTACTTAGGGTACAAACTCGCTGACATTGAATTTTTTACTACCACCCCTCAGACAATATGTTTCAAAAATCTATTTTACATCGCCCGGAGGGTGTTTTTATTTTGTACTAGTATATATTTTGATATATAAATTGGGTTGGTGAGCAAACATTTTGGTGAAATCAATGTTAGGAATTTTTTTTGTTAGTGTATTCCAATCGTTGATGCAGGATCCCGTGATACTTTATATACTAGCAAAGATAGGCGGCCAGTAGGCACAAGTATTTAAGTTTTAATATAATTGAATATTACTAACAGGACCTGTGAATATAACACAGTATGATAATTTAATTATTACAACGTTTGATATTACTTAAGAGCTATTGTAAATAGTTCAATATGTAAAAAGTATAATAATCTTTATTTAACCCTCTCACTCGTTTTTTCTTTCTTTCCTTCTTTTCATCCTTGATTGAAACCGATTAGTGTTATTGTTTTCGCCCCCACCCCTCTCTTTAGCTTTCTACTATTCTTTCTTCATTTGTTTCTTATATTTTTTGTGTAGCATGTCCTTTCTTTATAATAAAAACTGGTCCATTATTTAGCTGAGGTGACGACACACATAAGAATTCGGCGGATAAGCGACACCAGATAATCTTGATTTTCATTTTGCTTTGCATCTTGGATGATTTAGACGGTCTCATAACCAAAGGGTGCTGCAGGATGATAACGGACGGAAGATCTTGGAACACGCGTATTATATTAAATATTATATTGAATTAGAAAGACTAAAGAAATTAAATACGAACACAAAAAAGATTACTTATTTTTACTTTATTCTAATTGATTTCAATATAAAATTATACATAGGGTTGCTTTTAATATGTTTGAGAATAAAACAAGAATATTAGAAATCAATAACACCAAGTAGTTATTTATTAAACACGGTTTTGTTAAAACCGGTATGCAAATTATTCACACTATATACTATGTAAACATTTATTTCTTAATAATATATAACATACACTGAAGGATTTTAAACACATTAATAACATGGGCTCTTCGGGGCCTGTGTTTGTTAATATAAATTAACAGCATTGATCCCAGGGAGCTATCCCCCCAGGCAATACCTGCCCCCTTGATTTAAAGGGGCAGGGCTGTGTTTATCGCCCAGTGCATGAAGCCCCCCCCCCCTAGATGGAATGCCCATGGAATCAACGCATTTTTTGCACCTACCACCCATGAGTCTCGGCTCGTGGGCAGGCCCACATAAAAATGTATTTGTGTCACACCTTCATAAGTGGGATGAGAGGCAAATGCCTTAATAATATGGGCTGTTCTGAGGCAAATTTATTTCAGCTAAACCTTAACAGAGAGATTGTTAATAAATAAGATGATAATTAAGATTAAATAATGATTATTTTATAACCATTGAGAATATAACAAATAACTAAGTTTCGGACGATATGCCCTTCGGCCTTCTTGTCCAATTGGACAAGTGGCGTAGTGGATATAGGCATTGAGTTCAGACAGTTCTAAGTGACAGTTATCTCTAGGCTGGTCAAGGGCGACAGTAACATAGAATAATAATTAACACAGATTAACACTTGTACCCAGTCATGGTTAGCGGAATGAGAATAGTATACCCCCATGGATTGAATAAAGGGTTAGGTTCGAAGTTCCGTGAAGGTTCCAGAGTTCGACAAGAAACACCTGAAGAAGACCGGAGGGAACATTGGCTGAAACGTTGTACAGATAACAATAAAGATGACAATAGTCCGAATAATCCAAATAATCAAGCCTCATCTCAAAAATTCAGAGAAATACGTTTATATAAATTTGGTTATTTTCAATTTATTTCTGAAGATATAGTTAAATAAATAAATAAATGAATATAATTAAATAAAATAAAATAAAAGATAAAAGTAATTGGTAATTTGCTTGAAGCATTGTTAAGTATGTTATAATATATTAAAATTTGAAGGCAATACAATGCGTATAAAAATACAAACAAAAAGATGTTTTTTTGTCTTATCGATTTCAAAGAAATCGATAAGACAAAAAACATTTTTTTATACGCATTGTATTGCCTTCAAATTTTGATATTTTAAAATAAAAGAGTACCAATAATGGTGACCAGGACTGTATGAAATACCTATTCGACTTGTACTCTGTTTAAAAATACTTTGTGTTGCATTCTGCTCATGAAGGAGGGGTTGGGTAAATATTTGATGGTATGCTTAGCATAACTGTTATCATCATAGGAAATGGAATCAGTCTACCAAGTTAAAATCATGGACAGAGTTATTTGTATTTCAGTTCATGCTAATGCCCTTTGGGAAAGCTATGAATCTATCTGTTCTCCACACTATATAGAGATAAATAATAGGGCAGACCGGGTTGCTAAGGCAACTAGTCTAGAAAAAAACTGAATTCAAACCAACTCAGCTTCTTGATTTAGTGCATCCTGGGAGTCTCCGGGGAAAATTTATGAGTCCCAATTAAAGCCGGCTAACTCCAACCTTGTAACCTATCCTGTGTAATTTGTTTTTAAGAAACTATTGAAATGTATTTACAGTTAGCTTGAAATGGTACAGGAAGAAAAAAAGAAAACACTGGGACCATGGATATGATTTCACTGCGTCCTTTTAGATTTGTGTGCGTCAGGGACGCAGGACTCGTATCGATCAGCATCTCTGCTTGTCTTTTCTGTTTGAATATTCTGTGTTGGATCACCTTCGTTTGGATAACCTAATGCATTGTAGGAATTCGGGTGTTAGCTTCAACCAACACTCTGCTAATTCTTATATCATTAATCCATTCCATATATACATCCAAAATATCCATTTGATATTTGCTAAAATATTCCAACACTAAGTGTTTCGATTAATGGATCCACAGTATTAAAATATATTTGAAATAAATGTATTCAGTACTGGTCTCTAATCATCTTCAGGGTAATAAATATCATGTGCTGGTTTTACTTTCGGATCAAATGAGTGATATACAATTAGATGTAATTTACTCTTAGTATCACTGGTTTATCAGAAAGTAAAACCAACACATATTTATTACCCTGAAGATGATTAGAGACCAATAATGAATACATTTATTGCAAATATGTTTTAATACTGTGAGTCCATTAAGAAAAACAGTGTCGGAATATTTTACCAAATCTATCTAAATATATAAAGGGCAGTTGGTGTGTACGTATGTCCGGATGAAAGTATGAAAATAAAACGATTAACAACAAAGTATATATATATATATATATATATACACACACACACACACACTCCATTCGTCCCTATCGCTCATCATTCTCGGGAGGTCCTCTATGCAGCATCCTGTATCCGCACAGAGCTGATCAATGTACGTCTTTGCTGGTCGGCCCACACTGGCGTGTCCATGTGCTGGCTTCCACAGGAGGATGTCGCTTATGAGTTCGTCCTTGCTTCTCCAGCAGTGTTCCGTGTGTCTTGTCCGTCTTACTCGTGTCATGGATATCCGCGCTGACAGCGCGACATGATGATGATTATATATATATATATATATATATATATAATATATATACACACACACACACACACACACATTAAATATCACTGATTCTTGCTTTTTGTGCAAAATTAAGATTTGATTTATATTCGAAAATATTTAAAAAAATTAAAGTATATATAGAAATAGCATTGAATTTCTACTTAAAAATATCCAACATTTGTAAATCTCAAAAGTTAAAAAAAAAAAAATTTTTTTTAAATCAATAAACCAGTTTTTTCTCCCACTCCCTCTACCGAGGCGATGCTGGGTAGCCGCTTCTAGTATCAAATAAATTATCCTTATTTTTTCTCTCTTACTTATATTTCAACATCCTGTCAGATTCATTTCCATGTTTTTTTTTTCTTGCCTATATATTATTTATATATTAGGGGGTTAATAATTTAATTCTTCTGGGCCAATAAAACAAATGTTGGGGGGGGGGGGAGAATCTCTTTCAGTTAGGGTCATTGATGGTAAAGTGACAGAAATAAAAACAATTTTTTTTTTTAAACTGAATAACAATGGACCAATGAATTGGCCTGTAAAATGAGAAGTTTGTGGAGTTGGGAGACATTTGGTTCAACCTTGACTACATGACACAAAAAATGATTTTATGTCAAACAAATAAATAAATAAAAAATAAAATTAAATAAATAAATTTTTTTTTTTTTTTTTTTAAATTGTATATATCAGTAGTCCTGAAGTTTGATGTACATTATTGACAAGTAGGGTCAGAAAACTGAAAGAACAAACAAATTTCTGCTTAGAATAAATTTTCCTCACTTAACCAACTTTCAGATCTACTTCCTGACCTTGGGGGGTAGAATACCTTCTGCATACAAAGTTGAGATTAACAAATTTTATCACAATATTTATCAAGTAGATTTTTTTTACTTACGAGAGACCTATTTAATGCCACACTACAAAATCCAAATTTTGAAGTGAATCTTATCACCAATAAGCCAATATCAATAGGAAAAATACATGCATTTTTGCTCCATTATGGAGGGGTGTGTGGCATAACGGTTAGGTTAGGTTTGGTTTGTTTTACGGCATATCAACCTCAGTGGGTCATTTAATGCCGATAAAGTTTTGAAATAAATCAATTCTTAATGGATAATACAATTTTTTTATAAATACATTTTTCTATTTAACCCATAGATGGGACCCTAACAGGTACTACCACTCCGGGTCAGAGTGGACCAGGGAGCAATGGTGATGAAGGGGTGCTCCACATTCCCCAAACCTCCAAACTGGAACCTCACCATCAGATAGAGTTTAACGTCATTCCCAGGACATGTAGACCCGCAGCCACCACCTTCTAGCACCCATATGATAAAAAGGGTTGGGGCTTGCCATAAGGGCAATAGGGTTGGGAAAATCATATAGGTGCTAGGGCTTGACGTGACCAGCCGATTGATCGGAGGGGGCCTCTCCGACCGCCGTCTAGCCCAAGATAGGGCCAAAGTGGAGTATTGCATGTCATGAATTGCTCATCCACCTGGGCTCTATCCTTAAGCATCACGGGTCGCCACTCACGGCCAACAGGTGGCCCCATTGGGGAGTCTTACCCCTTTGCAGAGGTGCAGTCGGTACATTCTAACGCCCCACCGACAGGGCGGGTTATAATGGTTAGAGTCGGAGGAAATGGA
Source organism: Doryteuthis pealeii (assembly GCA_023376005.1). Classification (NCBI taxonomy): domain Eukaryota; kingdom Metazoa; phylum Mollusca; class Cephalopoda; order Myopsida; family Loliginidae; genus Doryteuthis; species Doryteuthis pealeii. The sequence goes on from CM042153.1 coordinate 107,094,560, forward strand.
CTCGTTGACCAGAGTTCAAACCCTAGACAAAACTGCTTGCATTTCATATAGCGCCAATACCCTTGGGAAAGGTATGAAACCAACTATACTCCCTCCAGCTATGGGTAAACAGTAGGGCAGACTGGGCTCTTCAACCTTGGTAAGGCAACTTCTCAAGGAGAAGGAAAACTGTTAAACTTCACTTAAGAAATTGACCTTGTGTCGCATCCTGCTCGTGTGGAGGGGGTTGGTAAATATATATATATATATATATATATATATATACTAAAGATGAGCGAATCAATTTTTGTCTCCTAAAGGCTTTTTATTGTTTAGTTTAATGACACGAAAGTAATACTAAATTATTCCTTACTTTTAAGTTTGAGTTATGTTTGAAATAAATCCATTTTAATTGGTTCTAATTAGTCGTAATTTGCAATTAAGTCAAAAACTGTCCAGTCTCTCACTTCACATTCTGCCTATCACTTTCTCCCTCTCTATGTATATCTTGATTACATCCTCATGATATGTGTTGGTTTCTCTGTGTGAGTAAGAGAGAGAGAGAGAGAGAGAGAGATGGGAGAGTGATTGTGAGAGAAATTTGACTACTCACTTTATTTACATATTAAGATTCAGCTGCAGAGACAAGCCAGTAGCTTAATAAAATAGATCACGTGATCAGTTTATTGAAGGAAGAAACGTAAATATTTTTGAACTTTTTTTTTAAATCTCGCAAAAAAGAAATAAACGTGTTGTTACAAAGAAAAACAGTTAATTCAAAGATCAAATTATCCGATTGGGGAAAATTACTCACCGTTATCTTGAAAAATAAGTAAAACAGTCCGTTCTTTTTTTTTTTTTTTCAAACAGAGTCAATTTCTTTATTGATATTTTTAGCAGAATTCTGTATTCATGGTTCTTTTACTAAAAAGCTCTCGCATTGACACTTATAAAATATTCTGATATAATTCTCTTATCTTTATAGAAAAAAAGTAAAAATCGTTTTTTGTCGGTTCATTTTTTTCATATTTCATAAAATAAAATAGGGGGTATACCTCGTAAAAAAATATTTCAGACATATTTTCATCCAAAGGTAAGTAATTATGGAAATTTTCGTGAAAATCGGACCATTAATTGAATTTTCATAGAATTTTTTAAAAAGCCGGTAGTCATAACTTGTTTTGGCTACGTTAAATTTGAATTGATTTAACAGTGAAAAAAATGTAAACATTGTTTTTCGTTCATAATTTTCATTATTTCCCTAAGCTGAAAATTATTTTTTTTAAATCATCAGGAGTTTGTTTAATGTTTCTTCTTTTGAATGGACAAAAAATTTTCAAGATAATATTAACCATTATGCAAGTTTCATTGTGTTAAATATAGGTGGCGGGTAAATTTCACAGGGAAAATTGGTGGTACCTAATAAAAAAAATAAAAGATAAATCAAATATACAGAAAGAGAATTTTTATTCATTTATATATAGATATACATATTTATCTTTTTAAATCCCGGACAATTCCGGATAGCTCTGCTAGTTCTTTATAGAATAATAGACGTAAAGAAGTGAACTGTCGAGCTGAGTCTACAGTAATTTTTATGACTAATAACTCAATAACTGTCAAGAGTTTTGATTGGTATTACATAAAATCTCGATTGCTGATTTTAAAGGCAGGAAGGCCCTACACACGTGATAGTCTCGTTTAAATAATCCATTGTTGATAAGTGTTTGGTGGTATTAAGTTCTGTGTAACGAAAGCGGATATCAAGATTAAATGAATTCTAAGAACTTTTTATGACCAATCGTTTATGTCAAGAGTTTGGGGCTGGGGTTTCAATATATTAACACACACAAAGAGTGAAAGTGTTACTAATAAAGTCCGAATAGGATATTAAAACATCCTGTTGAGAATTTTCTAAGTCCAGTCAGGGTTCCCACACATTTTAGGAAATCATTTTCCAGGACAGCACTTGTTCACGGCAATTTTATAATTTAATCGATATCTTATTATAATGGAGATTGTGTGTTTTTCTGTCTGTAACCGAAACTATATTACTACTCAAGTCACAATTTCCTTAGTTATTTACGGCACATTCTCCATGATTCTATTTCTATTTAAACCTCAATTAATAATAAAACTGTTTGACATTATTAATACTGTTGGCCTTACCTAAATACTAATAACATGCAATTGTATTTATATATACAACAAATACCAGTTTTCAGAGTAAACGTAAAGCTAATTTGCATATTGATATTTAAAAAACTGATTTTAAATAAAATGTGCTTGGTATTATTGATTTCTAATTGTTTGGTTTTATCTTAATGAATATGAGTAAAAAATCTCTTCAATAAATCCTAAAAGAAATTCATTAACAAGAAGAATAACTGTAATTTTATTCTTTACTTCCAATTTTAACTAAATAGTTAAATTAGGAAAATTTAGCATTGAAAAACGGAAGTGATGAAAGAGTAAGTTTCAGTTGTTCTATTTTCCGATTATACCCCCTCCGTTTCAAATCTTTTTATTTGAATTCTTAATTAGTTTCATTAGCCTTTCTGATTTAATCTAATATTTTATTACATTTAAACTTAAATACTTGCACCCGGAGGGTGCATATATTTGCTAGTTAATCTAATATTGACACATTTAGACACTTTTATTGTTACTTTTTTATGTTCCAGGGTTAATGAATTATCTTGAGTTTATTATAGATGATGCCTACATCTATCAATTAACGACATAGGGTGTCCACAAAGTCCATATGCACTTTAAAGTTATAAATTATGTTAAGCGCACTTTAACTTTATAGACACCCTGTACAATGAAATTGTCTGGCCTCTTGTTTTTGCTTAGCCATGATCAATATTAATGGGTTATTTTTTCATTAGCAAATCAATTTTAAATCCTCACCCAATATTTTAAATAATTTTTTTTTGTTTTTTTTTAATTAATACAAATTTCAGATATTTACTGTGCTGTGTTTCTCACTTTTTTTTTATTAGCAAATATATGTAGATATTTTACAATGACCACCCCTTGTTTTATATCTGAATCATATTTTATATACTATTTAAAAAGAAAAAGAGAGGGGAAAATGAGAAAATTAACTCATTTTATTATAACAAAAACTTTTCCGCGCTCCATCATCAAAACCGGAAAATATATTCGTTCCATCCGTGTTCGTTTCATTTTCAAACAAGACAAGACCGTGGTAATACAACAATCTAGTTCTTTCCTAAACACATGCTAAACAACTAAGAATATTATAATGTTTCATTTTTTTTTTTTAAAAGTTCCACTGCAATGTATTATTGTTAATAATTCGAGTCATCGTAATCTGTTATTTGTCAATAAAAATATTTCATTTTAAAGCTTTTTTTGGTTTATCTCTATCAATTTTTAAAATATTTTATGTTAATATTACTTTTTACAAATAAATAAAAAATTTGCAAATTCTAAAACCAATATGCCGAGGTGCCCTTAGTCAAAGCCGTGGAGACCTCATTTTTAAGGGATCCACCAACGCATTTTTTGCCTGTCCCCGTCTTAGGCTAAACACCTCCCTGCATTTTGGGTTTCGAGACAGTGGTACATTGATTTAAGAGTTTAATTCATTCCACTTGTAACTCAATTTCCTCGTATATCAAATCCATTTTCCCCATTGAAATAAACTAAAATGACATTAATCCGTTCCAGCCCCCCAAATGGTACCTTGACTTGCAAGTTTAATTCATTCCACTTGTAACTCAATTTCCTCATATATATCAATTTTCCCCATTGAAATAAACTAAAATGACATTAATCCGTTCCAGCCCCCAAATGGTACTTGACTTGCAAGTTTAATTCATTCCACTTGTAACTCAATTTCCTCGTATATCAAATCAATTTTCCCTATTGAAATAAACTGAAATGCCATTAATCCGTTCCAGCCCCCCAAATGGTACCTTGACTTACAAGTTTAATTCATTCCGCTTGTAACTCAATTTCCTCGTATATCAAATCAATTTTCCCTATTGAAATAAACTGAAATGCCATTAATCCGTTCCAACCCACCCAAAACACACCCTTTTTTTTTTCTTACGTTTTTGAAAAAAGCAAAAACAAAAACAAAAAAAAAGCACTGGATTATATAAAAACACAAAATAGAATGTAATGAATTCGGTGCTATTCCCTAACCTCTAGGCATGAAATAACCCCAACAGATACTACTACTCCGGGTCAGAGTGGACATGAGAGTAATGGCAGTGAAGGGGTACTCCACACTTCTCAGAGTTCCAGAACTGGAACCTCAACACAGTTTAGTGTCATACTAGGACAACCTTTCTGGTGAGGAGTCTTACCCCTCTGTAGGGGATACAGTCAGGGCCAGCGCATACTGCCCCCCCGAACCCTTCTACGGGGGGGGGGGGCAATATATGCAATTAATAATCTAATTTGTAACCGAAAAACAATTTTGTGGGATTTTTCTTTACAACTGAAGATCATTTTTTTGCCTAACCCAAATGCTAATTGAAATCCTTCACCCTTTTCGAAATGAACATTTCAAAAACAGGTTATACCAAAGTTATGGTCCCCAAAGCTATGGGGACACACGAAAACTGCTCCTGCAGCTATTGGCAACACTGTCCCTGAGCATGCCTCGCTACCACACTCAGTCTTGGCTTGGCAGGCATTTCTGATAGAGCTCCCTATTGACACTAACAATAAGTGTAAACTTCATGCAATTACTCGGATTTTCAAAGCAAAGGGCATTAAACCAATTAAAATTCATGGCCAATTAACGGAAGTGTATGGTGAGTCGTGCATGGATGTCAAAAACGTTTGCAACGACAACGAGGTTCAACGCTTCCTCAACGACATAGTGGCGAGCGGGTATGATACGAGTGTAGAAAAACTGCCCTAGTGCCTAAAAAATGTATCGACCGAAAATCGATTATGTAGGAAAATAGATACATGATGAAACTTTAAAATGATGTGAAGATCATTGACAATAAGCACACATTTCTGAGATTTCTAAATATTTTGATTGGTTGGTTGGATTTTACGGCATGTCAACCCTTGGGTTATTTTATGCCGAAGACATTGTTAGATTCAGTTTTGTTAGGTATTCAATTTTTAAAAAACTCATTCATGATGTATTTAACCCTATAGATAGGACCTTAACAGGTACTACCACCCCGGGCCAGAGTGGACCTGGGAGTAATGGCAATGAAGGGGTACTCCACACTCCCCAGAGTTCCAGAATTGGAACTTCACCACTAGATACAGTTTAACGTCATACAAAGGGCATTAATACCATCAACCACTGCCTTCTAGCACATGATAAAAAGAGTTGGGGGCTTGCCATAAGGCAATAGGGTTGGGACAATCATATTAAGGTGCTACGGCTTTACGTGACCAGTTTGATCAACCGCACGTCTAGCCTAAGTAAGGGCCAAAGTGGTGTGTTGCATGGCATGAACTGCCCAGACACCAGGATTCCGTCTTTAAGCATCACGGGTTGCTACCCACGGTCAACAGGTGGACCCATTGGAGGGATTTTACCCCTCTGCAGAGGTGCAGTCGGTGTATTCTACAGCCTCAGTCGACAGGTCGGCTAAATATTTTGGAGACCTTCGTAGATTCTTTATAATATTCTATTAAACTTTCTTTTTATATTATTACCTACAGACTGTTTTATTAATGACTATATTAGAAAAAGAAAAGTGTGTTCATCTAGGTATGGTCAATTTCACGCACCTGCTACTGCGGGGGATCACAGGAAATTCTTCTAAAAATCAAATAAAATAAACTAACTGTCCGATTTTAATAAAAACTTTCGGTATATGAAGTAATAAAAGAAGAACTTTTATTGTAAATAATGTTTACTAAATTGAAAAGGCAAATAATTTTTTCGTTAGTTTTTTTCAGGTTTT